>ML790371.1:865223-876758 GCA_009831015.1 Picea engelmannii | reverse complement strand
CATAAACATTAACAATTATATCTCTTATGAATCATGTTCATCTGTTAGAGGGTGTCTTTAGAGGCTGGGAGGAGCTTGTTAACCTTGCTCATTGCTAAGAATTTCCATGTCTTGACTATGGTTTTTGCATAGTATCATCCTTATCTTGGTTCCTCTTCTTTTCTTGTAGGGATGCATCATTTTCTTCCATCTTGAGGGATTGTAGGTGTTGGTCTAAAGGTGTGTTCTTGTAGTGAGAGATACTTGAATGGAGTGTTTGGGTACTTGCAAACCCACTTAGTAGTTTCGACATGTGTTAGGATGATTTTTAATTTAAAAAAATGGATTAGTGATGTTTTTGTGAACCAGATCGATACCTTCGAAAGATCATCTCAAACTGATTCTTGATTTGTGGAGGTTCAACATTGATGATTTCTTATACTAATGTTTGATTGAAAACTATTCCACCTTTCAATGGCAATGGGAGTTCAATTTGATTTCCCTTTGCGTGAATTATTGGCATGGGAATTCATGTATGCATATTGTTGTACCTTCTTGTGTTCAGTTCCCTAAACCAATGAGTACTTTCTCAACTTCAATTAAGGTCCTAGAAAAATAAAATCATGACAATGCAATAATGTTTTTGATGGTACCTCTCAGTGTGTTCACAAACCTTGTTTGTAAATTTTGGGGGAAGTCACAGGGTATTTGCAGTGGGAGATAATCTGAGCACTACAGATGCTTCTATTGTGGCATTGTAAGAAATTTATTTAATATTTGACCTTGTGATGTCCAAGTCAATGTGGAGGGCCTGCATTAAGAATCTGTTCTATTGAGGTGTTGGGATCTCATCTAGAATATGCATATTTTAGCTTGTTGCAGGGAACATCAAAGAAAAATGGGATTATTGTAGACCCCACTATGAATGGGAAATCATAGTATGTGGATTCGTAGGAAATGAAGACCCATTGTTCAAAAGTAAACATTCCCTAGCATATCAATTTGTCTCTATACACACAGAGGTGTAGAAGTTTTAGGGCACCCACACAAAAGTAGTTAGTGAAAATGTACACACACATCCAAATAAGTGCAATAGTTGTAGGGATACAAGGGCTTTCCTTCATAAGCGTTAGAGAGACTACACATCCAAGCTCCAAATCATCATATGTAAAATATTTTGTTTTGTTCAATCTATCGCCCACTTAATCCTTCAAGACATTGTCAAAAGTGACAATAAAGGTTTATGTATCCTCAAATTCTACCTTGAGTCTTATTGTTGGGAGTTTCAAGAAGTTCAAGACTCATTTCGTGAGTTTTCTCAAACTTAAAATATGTCTGAGGTGGATGAGTAATTATTGCACTAAGAGTAGCGAAGTGCTTTACATCTCACTATAGGGGAGATGTCATCACATAACGTTACATTTTGTTACATAACAACAAAAACAACATTAAATAAAAAAATAAATAATTATGTACATTTACATACATATGTATGTGACAACATCTAAAAATTTAAATTAGTGTAAATCCATCTTAAATCGAGATCTATCAAACATCGAGAGGGATAATATTTATTAAGATGTATTTTTTTAATCATTTAATATAAATGAAATAATACATAACATGAAATGAAATGATTAAAAAATTTACACTTTAATAAATTTGATCCCTCTTTATACATGATAAATCCAGATTTAAAATAAATCCTGTAATATAATACAAAGAAATAATAAATAATTATATTAAAAATATCATAAAAATAATTAAAAATATAAAAATAAAAATAAATAATGAATGGAAATATTATAAATATGTTAAAAAATTCGTAAAAGGAAACAGAAGCTTCTTATAGAACCTATCACTAACCTTGTAAATCTATTTTCAAAGTTTCGAGAAACTTTGGGACTTGTAAGAGGATCTGCTTCTCAAAGACTTATAAGCCTTTTGTAATCTTTGAAATATACAATGGAATGGAGTTTCTTATCTTACAACAAGCATTTGTCTTTCATTACTTGGTAATTGTACAATTTTTTTACGATTAAGGTATTGTCCCTGTATTTCTTATTAGTTGATATCAAAGCTTGCATAACCAAATTGCTTTGACCTTGTCTCTTTTAATGACAAGATATTTACTCTTCCATTTTGCTGAGAATGATTTCTTTCAGTGATTGGCTGCACTTGTCTATTCATTCGTTGTTTTCTTTACTTAAAATAACTTGGGGAAGTCATGTCCTGTGAAAGTTTCATGTGCCTAATTATCATGGTGTGTCTTTATGTTTAGTAACTTTCATGATTTTTTTTCCCTTCACATTTAATAAAAGTTATAATTATTATAATTATATTGATAGGCATTATTAAAAAAAAAAAAACCAATGAAATCTATTTTAATTGTCTATTTCACTTCATGTAAAGGTCCATTTCTCAAATCCTCTATGCAACACTTGTGTTCATGCAACATGTTTTTAATTTGTTTTGAATTGACTTTATTCTCTTTATCGGTTGAGCATTGTTTTCATGGATCCTCAGCAGTGGTGGTTAGTTCGAATTTGTGCCAGTATTGAGATGCTTCCTTTATGAGAAACTGTCATATGCCATTAAACAAATACAAAATTTCTTGAGATGCTTCCTTTATGAGTGACTATCTATTTCACATTTTTGCATTTAATGTTGCAAAAGCTCATTGAACCATTGGACAACGAAGATAAAATATATCTTTTTAACAATCCCATCCATAAAGGAAAAAATACTTCAAAGAATCAAACTTTATTTAAAAAATAATAACACCAAGTTTCAACTACCAAAAATTCATAAAGATAGGAATTTATTTTTTATAGTTATTTTTATAATGATATTAGTTTCCTAGCAGCTACACCATTGTTTATTAAAAAATGATCCCTGATCAGACCAAGGAGCTAGTAGTTTTTGCCAACAATGTGTTTCCAATGCCTACGAGTCCTAAATACGTAGTGACCGCCACTATCTAGCAAAGAACGTGACACATGTGGACTTCAACTAGGGAATGTATGCTAGCCAATTTCTCTCTCTATAAATTGTTCTTGAAGCAGGAAATCAACTTTTGTGAGTTAATTCCACTAAAAAGAAATACAGAAAAATATTTTCCTTCTGATGAAATAAAGACAGTCCAACAATGGTTTCATCCATCTGTTGACTTAGAAGCAAATGAATGGGTTGAACCAAAAACAACATCAAAAGTAAAAGTAGCAATGAAGGAAAATGGAATTGTTTAAGTTGTATGAAGAATCAGTAGTTCACGAGCTTATTCCAACGTTTGATCCATAACCAGTGCATGCACCGGTGCTAGCCCCATCCATCATATTGCTCAATATCTTTTCCAATCCCAGCTCCATTTTTCCCTATTCTAGATCGGGTTTTAGCTCTAGTTGTTTCATATTGAGATCGACAAACATAATTACCAATGGCAAAAGCACTAGTGTATCCAACTGCTACTTCCCACTCTGGATTTTATTGAAGACACCATTGATACAAATAATGTTGGGCATCTCAATATTTTTAGGGATAATCAATATTCCTAAATTTTGATCATATCTGTGTGTTTTTATTTTCTTTGTGGAAAAAACAATGTGTATCCACTGTGGTTAGGAACTTGTTGTTATTGTCAATATCATAATATTTGTCTAGAACTAGGGCTTTATACCAAGCTTGTCAAACTTGTATTATCGACTTTCTTTAAAGGGAAGTGTTGGCTTGGATGATACCTTTGATAGGATTTCAGATAGAAAACAAAGATAGTTACATGTGTCTGAGCTCTTTCAAAGTTCCTATCCATGCTACTATTTAGTGGATATTAGTTGCTTGGATGGCCCAAAGTACCTTATGGATGGATATAAGAGTCCCTCGTTATCAGATATGTGTCACCCCAATTGAAGTAAATGAAGAAAGTGTTGTATCTCTTTTTCTTAGGGAAATGGATATTCGATGTGAGGAAGGTGGATCAAAACCTTTAATAGTGAGGAGATGAGCTTAGATGGAAAGAAGAAATACGCCTCTCCCGCGATATGAATCACGGGCTAAGTCGAGCTCCTCATGTTTTTATTTTCACTTCCACTTTTCTGCTTTCATGGTTCAATACAATAAAATTGGATAGTAAGAAAGGTTTAGTAAGAAATCACAACAAACATAGAGGCTAGTTGTGGGGGCACTTCAACCTAGTTGACCTTTTTTCATGCTTTATGATCTATGAACTTGTATTTTTTTCTATCGTTGGTGTTGGGAAACTTAATTGCTTAAATTGTTGTCCATTAAATTGTCAACCAGGGAGCTCGTAAGCTTGTGAGATGCTGGTAAAATATATGTAGGAGTAGGCAACTAACTCTAAGCTAAGAAAGATGAATTCAAAAGTAATTTGTTTGAAAAGACACTTCCAAGAATCGAAGTCAAGGATACAAGTGCTCTATTACAATGATCAATTAGCTACTTCATGGCTCGACTAATTCTTGTAGTTTGATCAAAATTGTAAATAAACTCACTCAAGAACAATAATTAAAATTAGAGGATCTTATGTTGTAGGTTCGAGTCCTATAGCTTCTCAACTATCTTTGGATTCCCAGGGTTAACAAACATTCATATCTCTGATGCACACCACACTCGGTTGATCACACTTGTAGAAATGAAAGGATACAAAATTCAATTTGGTCACTGGACTTATATTCCAATCATTAACCACATTACTTTGCCTGACAAGGAAGAGCATCAACTGGTTTTGAGATCAGTAAAGAAACTCATCCTTCAATGCCTAACTCTGTAGGGAAACCACTCTTGTAGAAATGAAAGAGTGGAAATGAACATGAAATGAAATGAAAGACTACTGAAATAACATCACACACAAAAAAGGAAACCAATTGGGCAGTGTATACCGAAGAGAGGGGGCCGTACCTCTCTTGGAATATACTTCCAAGAAAGACTACATCAGAGAACTCTTGATCTGCAACAAAAGGTTCTTTATTCTAGCATTCAAAGGATTACAAGGGTTATAATGATCTTGGACCCACTTCCTCCAATGTATAACTCTCTCTATTATAAGATATCTTCCAACCCCTTAAGGTCTGATTATATCTATTTATATAATGCAATCAAGATCATTTAGATCCAAGCTACATAGATGTCAAACCCGTCCACAACTAGAATTATGGGAAAATATGGTTTAAAGAACCAATCATATCTCCCAGATCCTTCACATTTTGAGGAAGCTACTTGTGAGGAACCCAAATGGCCTCGTTTGGCACAAAAACCATGTCCCATATTTCCATGATTCTCCTTCATATTCTCACAATTGACCCTACAAAATCACTTCCTAGAAACCGTCATGGTTGAAAGAATTCTTTGATCAAGCATTGAAGCTTTGTGTTGTCAACTTGGGAATGATCTAATGAACACATAACCATCTAGAACCTTCTATCTACAAATTCCATGTGGCCAATTCTAAGTAGAATTATGAAAGTTGATGATGATGCTACCATGAAGTAAATTGGAGTAGCCATGGTGGCTAGAAATAACTCTTTAGGTTGGAAAGAACTGAACTGTGGTGCAGGAATTCATAAAAACACATCATCCAATTCATCAATTCATTAGAAATAAGAAGCTTCACATAATATTGAAAAGAGGTGACTTTGGGATGTGTAATTGGCGAAATGAGGAATATTATTATGATAGGAATGGTGAAATGGTGAAACAATGAGGTAGAAAGGTATACTAGAATGTGTCAAATACATAACCCAACAGTTGGATCGGTCAGAGGCTAGATAGGTCGAATATTTGATTGGAAGGGTTACAAGATGGAGCTAGGAGAGGTCTATTCTCTTCAAGTTTGGTAAGGTAAAGGAACTAGAGTTTGATGTGACCATACAAAAATATTTCTTGTAAGATGCAATGGATATTTGGAAACACATGCACATTGATGCTGGAGAAAGAGCCCTATTAGGTTTTAAGTATGAAAATTCGATAATGGATGAAAGTGCAGGGATTTTTCTCATACCTATGTTGTTACAAATATAGGAAGATGTACATGCATAAACAACAATATCGTGGCCGCTTTTGGATCCAATTGCAAGTTTGAGGCCATGACCCAATCCTCCTAATTCTCCCGCTACTACAAACAGTGAAGAAAATACACAAGTTTATTGGACAAGTATTCCACTCATGGATGCTTTTGTTTATGCATCTCACTGCCTTTTATTTCTTCTTCATCTCCTTTTGTTTCTTCTTTACCACTCATACTGGCTCTTCCATTGGTTGTGTGTTCAATCACTATTATTGCTTCTACTCACCATTGGTTGTGTGTTCATCCTATAGGGTTTAATCAATGGTTGTATTGACATCATCCTCCTGGGTATGTGGAGTTGTTATCACATGAAATGTTCAGGAGTAAAAAAAAATTATGACCTTATTCCATGTAAGAGTCTTGGTGTCATGATATTGTTCATCATCATATGTCTTGTCTCAAAGGGGAGATCTCATTGTCTTCAGTGCATTCAATTCATTATGATTTTTAGGATTATGTCAAGGAACGACTCTAACAGTTTGAATGAAGCGTGCTACTAGAGTTTGAAAACTGGCGCTACAAACTGGTTGTAGAATATGAAAAGGATTGGATGTTTCCACCTAAGTCCCACTCGAGTTCATGAGACACCAGCCCAAGTTCAGACACACCAGGTACTCCTATGGTGATTGCATGTTGGTTAAATGGTTGATTGAAAATGTAAAATTGTTGTATATTGTTCCTGCGCTGTAAACTGTTAAATGTTCTATGCGCTGCCAACTCTCTGAACCATTAAAAGCCATAGCTTTGGTTTCCTAAAACTTGGCCATTTTCAATATTTTTATCTGACGGGGTCATATTACAGTTTCCTCTTGCAAACAATAGCATTATCCATTTCCAAATATGCGCTACAAACTGTGCGTTGCGAATAGGCACTACGAACTAATTTCCTGTAGCATCTTTCTATGATGTTTTCATCATAACTTTTGAATCACGATCTGGGTTGTTCTGGAATTTTGTGTGGAGAAGCACCATATTACCATTGACTTGATGAAAACAAATCAGCCCGACCCAGTTCGTAGTTTGGGAGAAAAGTCAAAATTGCCATCTATAGGAAACTTCGCAGCGCATCCTTCATAGGTGCTACGAACTCTAACAGTCTGAAAAATACGAGCTTCCATATGGCAGGGCTTCCATATGTCAAGGAAGGTTCAAATGGTTTCCTAGGAGGTAGTTGGACATGAGGGACATGTGTTCTTATATCACCAGATCAAACAACATGACCTATTTTAAAAGGCATTTATCACAATAGACAAAATCCAAAAAAAATAGAAATTTGTTATGTTTTTGTTGGAATATTTTGTAACAGGCTCCTAAATGGAGGAGGATGATATGTAGTTCCTTGGTTTCGACCTACTTAGAGTAGAGAGAGATCATTCACTACATATGAAAGGGATTTTTATTTCCCCAAAACAACCCAATTCTTCATCCTACATCACAAGGAAAGTAAGGTGTGTGCCCTCTTGGGTACACACAACAAAATCGTGTGCCCAAGGTGTTCCTACTCATGCCTATAATACTTAATCCACCCAATTGATCACATACTCCTTGTGTTCATTTGACAAACTCGCCCTTGAGTCTACCCAAGGAGTGCACATGATCGATGGGTGTCACGAGAGGATTTACATCCTCCCCCACTCAAAGTCGTTTTCATCCATGGAAAAATCCATCAATATCTATGGAATCTCTACCCCATCTTCAATTCTCATCACTACTTAAAACAATTGATATCTCTCATTGTCGTTGTCAAGGAAAACTCCCCTTAGGAAGTTTCATGAGTCCATGAAGTGTCATGCCTCAATGACTTATTTCTACATCCATACTTTATTTTATATTATCTTGTTTTTGTGCATTGGATCCCCTTGTGGCTTTGGCTAATTGGGTAGCAAGTCCAATCGTTGCACTTTTGTCACAAGAGCTCACATTTTCATGCTCAAACTCCCTTTTCTGTCTGCAAACTTGCCACATTTGCAATTCCTCATCCCCTCAAAAACAAAGTTTACACGTCATCTTCAATCTACCAAGCCACCCATATTGCATTCCCAACATAATTCACCAAGGAACCTCCTCAAGTTGCCCCAAAGGCCTCACTATTCCCCCACTAAGACAGTGAGACAATGTGTTGTTGGCTAGTGTGAGGGTGAAGGAGGATGGCTAGTTGAGCCATCTACCTCATCTACCTCATCTCCAATATGTCTTGATGAAATTAGTGAAGAGTCATCACACTTCTAGATTATATACATAAGCAACAATACATTTAAATCGATCCTTCCTTCGCTCTCCTCAACAGGTCATTCTAAATCAGAATCATATGACCATTCACCTTGCTCAAGTTCACTAGAGGAGGAATCAACCTCTTCCTTGGTTCTTTTGTACCAAGGTTGTTGCATCTCCCTCTCATCCTCTTGGTATACAGATGGTATCTGCTCCTATTCAACAAACTTCTATGGTGTCCTCATCTTTGCGACCTATCCCAATCCTTGCTACAACTCTTCATACTTCAAACATACATCTACCAATAAATCCACTAACTTATCCATATCTTCAACTATTTATTTAATATCGGCAAGCCTCCATTCCATCGACACCAATATCCTCTCATTTTCTACATTAGGCTATCTAATCGTCGCCCCACATCATCCAAATTTCTCCCCGCAAGGTTGTCTACTCTGGTTGTTCACAATAATCAACTGCAAGGACATTTGCATGCCCCCTTCCTTCCTCCTCATGGCAATAATCAGACATGGATTCTATCCTAAGAAAGTGGATAAACATTCCATGTGAGGAACAGGTGTTGCCATTTCCTTTCTCGGGACTCTTGTCCCAACACAACTTCAAAATCATCCATATGAACAATGGTGAAACTTGTAATTTCATGCTATCCCCCAATATTCAATGAGATATCCTTGGCCACACCAATGAATCTCTCTAAACCTGACTTGATTTCTTTGAAGGTTGTCTGCATTGTCTCAAGTTGAAACCCAAGTCTCTGCACAATATCCTTATCCCTTATGAAGTTGAGTCACTCCACTATCCACCATGGCCATCTGTTACGAGGAAAATATCATTATGGCTTGGGGTAAACCACAACATATAGAACGACACACATAAATCAACTATAATCTCAAGCATGCTATACAAATGGAAATTTTAACAAAAATGAAGGCTATAAGTCTACCTCATTCAGACGTCCAAAGAAGACCACGATTGAGCTCACAATCCAATGCTTGATACCTACAACTTGTCCTCAACATCCAAGATACACAAGCATATGGAAATTATACCAAATGTTATCATATAAACTAGCATAATCCATTAACATGTATAAAAAATATGCCCATGGAAAGTAATACAAATATTCACAACATATAATTGGACGAGAAAAGAGTATTTCTATTAATGTAATTAGCAAAAGTACATAGGTGACAAACTTTTGTATCGACACATATCAGAATCAAGATACTAATTCCCTCCACCTGATCCTTCACCACTTAAATCCTCCACAAAGGAAAGATCACAAGTAGTAGGAGTAATTGAGTTTCTCCTTCTCAAGATAGGAAGAGCTTGGGGGATGAACACAAAAGATGTTCAGACTTTCAACGACAAAGGGATGCATACTCAATATGAAGTGAAATTTCTCTAGAGTGTCTTTGCTCTCAATGGTGAATATCTTCAAGGCTTGCATATGGCTCAATTTATAGCCTCCAATTGGAATTGAAGTTTTTATTCAGAGCATTTCCAGTATATGGAAGGTCAAGGATCATGGATCTCGTGACTTGGCATGGAAACCTGACATATTTTTTAATTTTTTAGCACAAAACCCGATGTACACAAGTTGCAATGGAACAACCAGCATATACACAAGTTGTATAACTGTAGCCCACATATATGTGAAAAAATTTGAATTTTTGACTCTGGATGAGCCACAATAGGGAAAATTGAGTCTATTGAGGGAAAGGTGTAATGACCCTGCCGTTACGACAACAAACGATGTATAATAGGTATATATATTTTTTCTTTGCACTAGGATAATAGAATCATCGTGACATGATTAATAAAATCACATAATCAACATGACATCATAATGAAAAGCATTACAAGCGACACGTCCTTGAAATAAATGATGACACAAGGCCAACACATTAGCATAAAAAACAACGACACATGTTCAACGCAAACATAGATAACAACTTCGTTCAACACATCACAATAAAATGAAGCAAAATATAAGTACTGATCAACCAGACACTGAATATAAAATAACTACCTGCCCAACCTACCCTGCAAAGTTAGGACCTCTAGGACACATAAGCAATGCTCAAGCCCATGATTCATCCGATTGATTTTAACCACTTAAGGTCTCAGGTGTTGGTTGTGGAGCCTGATTATCTTCCTGATTTAGAGGTCTTTTACTTTCAGCCGTGTTGATACCCCATGAAGTATTTACACCCCAGAAGTATGTACACTCTTCCATGTGGGGAAGTGCAGAGGGGGGGTACCCCCTCTGCGGGGTCCGGGGGGGCTATTCCCCCGGCTGGGGGGTCTGGGGGCAAGCGGGGGTTCAGGGGCGAAGCCCCCGAAGCAAAAATTGCCTTGTAAAAGTATATTGTAATTTCATTGTAAATCTGGACCGTTCATTATTAGGTTGCAGATCTAACGATAGAGATTATGTTAGGGTTTTTTGCCCTAGAAGGCAACCCTCTTTTATGAGGGAAATGTATTGCGGCTAAGTATGTTGGCGAGTATTGTATTCTGAGAGAGGAGACTGTGAGAGAAAGAAGAGGAAGTTACAACGGGTTTTGTTGTAGGTTGTATCCCTTCATTTTGCTGGATAATAATAAAGAAAGGACCTGGCAATTTCTCTGGTGGACGTAGCCCACACTGGGTGAACCACGTAAATCTGTGTCTCTCTTGTATTGTGTATCTTCTGTGTTTTGTTTCTGCATTTGTTTTATTTTATTTCTCCGCGGTCCTGTTTTTCTAACAATTGGTATCAGAGAGTAAGGTAACTCACAGGAAAAGAGGGTTCCTGGTTCGAGTGGGAGCAATGTCGGAAGATGGAAAGTTTAGGGTCGAGAAATTTAACGGCCAAAACTACCAGTTATGGAAGATGCATATGGAAGATTATTTATATCAGAAGGATCTATTCCTCCCATTGAGCGGAGTAGCAAAGAAACCGGCAGCCATGAAGGACGAAGAATGGGAGATTCTTGACAGAAAGGCTCTAGGAATGATACGGCTGAGCCTGGAAGTGTCAGTGGCTTTCAATATCTCGAAAGAAAAGACAACGAAGGGTTTGATGGATGCGTTGGCCAAATTGGATGAAAAACCCTCGGTGTCCAATAAGGTATTTCTAATGAAGAGATTGTTTAATATGAAGATGTCGGAAGGTGGGTCTGTTGCAGATCATTTAAATGAATTTAATACGGTTACTAATCAACTAAGTTCTGTAAAAGTGGACTTTGATGATGAGGTTAGGG
>ML790371.1:820726-862393 GCA_009831015.1 Picea engelmannii | reverse complement strand
TAGCCAGAATCCTGCAGACATGTTAACAAAGGGAGTAACCAGGGAGAAACTGAGTTCTTGCTCAGTTTCAGTTGGTCTTCAAGAATGAAGATGGAGATGAGAAATTTGCCAGGTCCAAGAAGGTTCAGAGTCCAGCATATACAACAGCGGTGGAGTTGTTGAGATCAATCTCCAAGTGGGAGATTGTTGGTTGTGGAGCTTGATTATCTTCCTGATTTAGAGGTCTTTTACTTTCAGCCGTGTTTATACCCCATGAAGTATTTACACCCTAGAAGTATGTACACTCTTCCACGCGGGGGAGTGCAGAGGGGGGTTACCCCCTCTGCAGGGTCCAGGGGGGCTATCCCCCCGGCTGGGGGGTCTGGGGGCAAGCGGGGGTTTGGGGGCGAAGCCCCCGAAGCAAAAATTGCCTTGTAAAAGTATATTGTAATTTCATTGTAAATATGGACCGTTCATTATTAGGTTGCAGATCTAACGATAGAGATTATGTTAGGGTTTTTTTCCCTAGAAGGCAACCCTCTTTTATGAGGGAAATGTATTGCGGCTAAGTATGTTGGCGAGTATTGTATTCTGAGAGAGGAGACTGTGAGAGAAAGAAGAGGAAGTTACAACGGGTTTTGCTATAGGTTGTATCGCTTCATTTTGCTGGATAATAATAAAGAAAGGACCTGGCAATTTCTTTGGTGGACGTAGCCCACACTGGGTGAACCACGTAAATCTGTGTCTCTCTTGTATTGTGTATCTTCTGTGTTTTGTTTCCTCATTTGTTTTATTTTATTGCTCCGCGGTCCTACTTTTCTAACATCAGGGACGACGACTGTTCTGAGGAACAGGGAGGTGTCTAATTCCCACTCATCCAATCATACAACACGTTTATTTCATGGCTAAAAAAGTAAGCTAATTACATAACTATCCATACATCACATTTATTCATGGCGCAAAATAATTATCAATTCAATTTTTCATGGCGTAAAAGTAAACTTAACACATAATCATCCATACATCACATTTATTCATGGCTCAAGATATTTATCAATTTAATTCAAGGCGCAAACGAAATTAATAGGATTTCATAAGCAATACAAAAATAAGAGGATAAATTGCTATGAGAAGGGAGCATAGGTCCGAGGTTAAAAAAAATGGTATTTAAGCAAAAACCATCTAACATAAATATTGCAATGGTTTATACTTCTATTGGTTTATTAATTGATAATTGATACCAGTTGAATCCTTGAATTCTTGTGCGCAATTGTTATCAATTCCTTCGATTTATGAATTAGTGAAAGACCTTTCTATTTTGAAATTGCAGTCGCAAATCTTTAACTGAATCTTAATTCTTATGGTTATTAAATGACCATTCGAATCTTAGCTTGACAACATTAAGAGTGGATTGAATATTGGAGTTGACTACATTTTAGATGAGCAGTTCATAACCTATAGTTTGACCTTTACAAGTGATGGCCCATCATTTAAATTATTATAGAGTTTATATACTCTGTATAGAACCCCTATAATGATGGGCTATAATTTAAACAAATATAGAGTTTAGATACTCTGTAATGTGACTTTTATATCAATGACTTATCATTTAAACAAATAGTCTTATAAACTATGCATCATAATCCCTTACAAGGGTGAAATATTGTGAGAACAAAGTGTTTTATATACTCTGCACTATATATATTACCACACCATAATTGTTTTAATACATAAATTGTACCCTATCGTGTGATTCGTTTCATAGTATATTGATTTCATATAACAATTGTAATCTAAATTGTAATGTAAGAATGACATGAACACGACCTATAGGGTAAACAAATACATTTTGCTTGATGAAATTATTTCTCTATGACATGTGGTATGTACTATAATAAACAAATACATTTTGTTTGATGAAATTTTTCTCTATGACATGTGGTCTATACTATAAATAAATATTGTTCATTTGATGTAATTATCTCTATATGGCATGGAGCCTGTAGATCATAACAATATGTAGTTCACTTGAATAAATTGTCTCTTATTTACCTCGATGTAAAAATGAAACGTATTCATGTTATTGATGACTATTATGTGTTGTTGTTAAGGCATAACTCGGTTTGATATCTAATTAATAGATCTGGTGCTTATTAAACTCCTGAATGATATAACACGCCATTTAAAAATGAAATAATAGTGTATTCCTAGAGTTATTAGTATTTCTCTTATACTAATATATAGATATGAAAAATAATTCCTTTATCTTCTTTTAGTGACGTGAAATTGACAGATGAGAGACGAAGCTTTTTCGGCCAGTTTACACAAGAGAGTCAAACCTTGCCTTGAATTTGTGTGTTGCAGTGAAAGATCCAATCCAGTCTAGTCTCTATCGAACATAGCATAGATTCAGAAGAAAATCAAATTAAAGGTAATAAGGAAATCAAAAATCCAAAGGAAATCACAAATCCAGATTCAAGTATAAATGCCAAGAGATTCACAATTTGCTGGGCAAATTTTGCACAAGAAAAACACAGTGCTTCAAAGGGAAATCTCATCAGGAGATTCGCAATTGCTGGGAGAATTTTGTACAAAGAAAACAAAGAAATATTTTTTTTTCAAAAACACAGAGTTGTACAATAGAAAAATAAATCGCTTGGCTATTCCAATTGTTGGGCAAGTTTACACATCAAAAACACAGAGGGAAAGTTTACACCTCAAAACGTAGAGGTTTTCCAGAGATTGGACGCAAGAGATTCAAGATGCTGGGAAAATTATAGGCATAAAAACACAGAGGTTTTCCCATAGATGGAATGCATGGATACATTTTTATCAAATCACAGAGATGAAACACATAGGATTCAAAGGGAAATCGCCAAGAGTTTCACATTCGATGGGCGAATTTGCAAAAGGAAAAACACATAGGTTTCAAAGGGAAAGATCGCCATAAGTTTCACAGCAAAATATCGTTGCCATTTGGTAGAGTTTTCATGACATTTCAGTGAGCATGAATAAATTCAACTCAAAAATTTGCAATACATGATACACAACTATATAAATTATCATTTAAAGCAGTGTTACCAAAATCTAAAGGCAATTGTTTAGGTCATGCAATCGACGCACCATGGAGGCATCCCACAGTTGGAGAAGAAACATCCAATTTCATATCACATAATTTTTTTCCAGAAATCTAGAGTTCTAAACCAAATTACTAAAAACCAATTTATAACTTAACTATTACAATTACAATCTCAATAAAAATACCGTAACCAGCGGAGAAAAATTCTAGAACGGAAGACATCCTTCTGCAACGACACTCCTTCTGATATCTCTCTTGCAAATCATTGATACTTCACTGATACCTCCCATCCAATGCTAGGGGTACTCTTCTTCCCCCTTATCCCCCCGAGCCGCAAAGGGTCCACACACACACATAGAATAAAAAATCCTCTAGCTCCCAGCTCGCCTCGCAAGGTAGAGCCACCACTCTCTCTCAAGCTAGGTATCCCAAATCTCACAAGTAAAACCAGTCAAAAGTTCTACAACATAACCTTACCCATAACCAGTGATGATCCTTCTCTCATCTTATAGAAATTTCCCATCACTCATCCCCACTTGCACAATTATTTCACTTTTTAATTAAAATAATTTAGAATTATCTCCCCCTTACACTTGTCACCCTTTCTCCAATTTGCACAATTAAATCCACATTTTATTTTAATAAAAGTCAATTTCCCTCACCCTTCCTAAAAGTGATCCTTAAATCACTCCTAGTTGTCTCTTTATTTCCCTTATTTCCAATTAATGATTGACACCTTTCTAAAACTGAGTTGAGTTAAAATAAGAATCTTCTCCTAGTTAGACTAGTGTTAACTAGACTCTATATTCCTCTCTATGTGTAATCATTCCTTTAGCTTTATTCCATTATTACCTTAAATTTCAATTTGGTAATTACTTGCACATATGTGTATTAAATCAATCTTTAGATTTATTTTATTTTCCTTGATTTCTTAAATTGATTTACTTCATCCCCTCATTATTTACTTTATAAATTTAGTTTTTATTCTTCTTACTAACTTAGACTTAGGCTTAGTTAGATTTTTAAATTTCAAAGGCTTAGACTCTTATAGGGATTATGATTAATAAATTCAATCCTTAATTAATTAATTAATTGATTGATCCGGTAGTGCTCAAGATTTTACAAGGTTAATTATTCGCTCAGGGTTTTCTAGGCCACCTAGATTCATCAACTCAAATTTATTTACGTGATGTGCCCTTCAATATGAACTCGGTACTCCAAGGGTGCCACTCACCTTTGACTCAAATTTTAGTTATACGACGTGCCCTTCAAGATGCACTCCGTGCTCCAAGGGTGCCACTCGCCTTTGACACAAATTTTTAATTACGTGACGTGCCCTTCAAGACGCACTCCGTGTTCTAAGAGTGCCATGTTCCTTTGACTGGTTTTGGTAGTTGTCCAACCCTTGGAGTCAACACTCCATTTGGGAGACCTCGTGAGAGACTAAGGGCTTCCAAGGAATAAGGACCCTACCTTATTGTGTGCCCCTTAGAAATATTCGTGAGTGACTGTCTCAGTATTCCCTCATGGCATCATGGAGCTCTCAAACTAGGTAATCATTCACCTACAATTCGAGCCATGACGGTAGTGCTAGTAGGTTGTGACAGGGTGCCACACCTCTCCCTCAATATCTAGTCTATGTGCATGGCCCTTTTAATCCTTATGTGAGTCATATTATAAATCATTCGTCAGCTTGCATCCATCCATGAAACATTGTCAATGATCCATAAACATCATAATATAATTGATCATATGTCACATAAGCTTAAATGAAATACTCAAACCAATACAATCCACTCCCTAAATCAATCCGGAGTCCAAGGAGGTCAATTGATGCCATCGACATCCTCAATCCGTTAAGTGTCCTACACACTTAGAGGAAAATCATCAATAGCATATGTCAATACATAGATATCAAACAACATAAATCATAATCCATCAACATCATCATAAGAATCCATAAGCGAAATACATAACCATATACTATAACCAAATCACTTGCACGCAAGTGTCCTGAAAGAATAAATCAATAACATGTGCTCGCAAGAGCGGAATGTTACATACACCCCCTCTTGTTTTAAATTTCGTCCCAAATTTGTACAGTATATAAATGCAGTAAATAAAGCATCTGAAAAAATCTATATGTCTAACTATAAAATAAATATGGAAACTGTTGGCGCATATCATATGCGTCCTCCCAGGTAGCCGAGTGTGGACTATAATTGTCCCACTGAAACTTGACCTGATTGAATGTTCGACGTCGTAGTTGTCGAATGAGATGGTCCATAATGTGGATTGGTTCTGCCATGAGTGCACCCTCGTCTGACACCTATAAAGAACTCAAGTAAATCACATGTGTAGGATTGCTAACATAATGTCTCAAAACAAATCCATGAAAAACATCATTCATACACCTCAAATAATCAGGCAAGGCTAGTTGATAGGCCATGGGTCCCTTCCTTTCCACAACTTCGAAATGTCCCACAAACCTAAGAGAGATTTTAGCACCCTTTCCAAACTTGATCGAGCTCTTGTGCGGTTTCACCTACAAGAAAACTTGGTTGCCAACTTCATAATTACGTTCAATACGATGTGCATCAACATAACTCTTCTGTCGACCTTACGCTTCTTTAATCCTTTGTCTTATCATTTTCATTTTTTCTTCCATTTCTTGGATCGCTTCTGGTCCTACCAGGAACCTATATTCAATTCCATCCCATCTCAATGGCATCCGACATGGTCACCCATAAAGAAACTCAAATGATTCCATCTTAATGGTACTTTGATAGTTGTTGTTCTACACAAACTCTACCAGTGGAAAGAAATCTTCCCAATGCTTTTGTTGGTCCATAACGTACATACGCAACATATCTTCCAAGATTTGGTTCATTTTTTCTGTCTTCTCTTCGGTCTGAGGGTGATATGTTGTACTAAAGTTCAGTTGTGTCCCTAAGGCTTCTTGTAAACTAGTCCAAAAATGTCATGTAAACATTGATCCTCTATCGGATATGATCCTTTTAAGAACACCATGTAATATCACAACCTTGTTGATAAAAATTCTAGCTGTGTCTGGCGCTTGATGTGTCATGCACAATGGAATAAAATGTGCCGTCTTTGTTAGAGTGTCAACTACCACGAAAATTGAGTCATGCTTCCTTGCCATCAGTGGAAATCCAACAATAAAGTCCATTGAATGACCTCCCATTTTGATTCTGGAATAGTGTGTGGTTGTATTAATCTTGTCAGATGCCTATGTTCAACCTTCACTTGCTAATATTATAGACACCTCACCACATATCTAACTATGTCCGCCTTCATTCCTTTCTAGAAGAATAATGGATTGAGATCTGTCCTCATCTTCGTGACTCCTAGATGAGCCATGTGCACTGCTCTATGAGCTTTGCTTAAGATTAAAATTATCAATTCGTCGTTAGGAGGTACATAAATCCGGTTATTATACCTCATCAATCTGTTGTTGTCCAATGTATATCTTTGAAACTTTGGTACCAACATGGTGTCTTGTCTGATATTTTACTTAACTTCCCTATACTAGTCATCGTCGAACTGTATAGTTAGAATATTTTCTCGAATATTCGTCTGAAGAGGTATCACCGAAAATATGCATGGTCTCTGACTCAATGCATCTACCACTCTGTTCACTATTCCTTTTATGTAAGTAATCTCAAAATCGTATTCTCTAAGAAATTCTGACCAATGCTTTTGTCGCACGTTCAAGTCACTTTACGTAAAAATGTGTTGCAAACCATAGTGGTCTATTTTTAGTTTGAATTTTTTTCCAATCAGGTAGTGTCTCCACACTCTCAGGGCATACACAATGGCGAATAAAGCCAAATCATGCGTCATGTATTTCTCCTCATGCTTTCTTAATTTCCTTGAGATGTAGGCGATCACTTGATCGTCTTGCATCAAGACTTCGCCTAAGCCTTCCTTGGATGTGTCTGTGCATACCAATAAGTCCTCGTCCATGTCGAGGAATTTTAGTATCGAAGTTGTCGTCAACATCTCCTTGAGCCTTCAGAATGCTTCCGTGTATTTCTCGGTCCATACAAACTTCTTGTTTTTCTTCTACAGTTTCGTGATCGGATTTGATATCTTCAAAAAACCTTCCACGAACTTTTGGTAATATCTTGTTAAAATCATAAAGCTACGTACTTTTGGTACGTTTTTCGGCACAGGCCATTCCATAATAGCCTCTAACTTCACTAGGTCCACAATGATGCCTTCACCGGAGATAACATTCCCTATGTAATGAATCCTCAATTGATAAAAAGAGCATTTCGATAGATTCTTGTATAGGTTTTTTTCTTATAAACACTGTAGTACCAAGCGCAAATGTTCGTCATGTTCTTCCATCGTCCAAGAATATATCAATATGTCGTCGATGAATACTTGAACAAACTTGTCCAAGTATTCGTGGAACACCCCATTCATCAAGCTCATGAATACCTCTAGTGTGTTTTTCAGTCCAAATGGTAAAATGGTAAACTCGTAATGTCCGAACCTCGTTTTGAATGCGGTCTTGGGAATGTATTCCTCTTTGATTTGTAACTCATGATATCTTGATCTCAAGTCAATCTTTGAAAACACAGTCACACCCTTCATTTTTTCAAACAAATCGTCTATTATTGGAAATGAATACTGGTTCTTGATCGTTTCCTTGTTCAATTGATGGTAATCAATACCGAGTCTCCACAACCCATCCTTATTTATTATGAAAATAACATGTGCACCCCAACGTGACACACTTGGACGTATAAGTCCTAGGTCCAACAACTCCTTTAGTTTCATTTTCAACTCTTGTAACTCAGGTGTCGACATCCAATAAGGAGTTCTTGCTATTGGTTTAGTTCCAGGTTTCAATTCGATGGTGAACTCGATCTCTTTTTCGGGCGGCAACCCTGGTTACTCTTATGGGAACATGTTTGCAAACTTCCATACTACCAGAAGGTTTTCTAATCCTTCCACCATGCCCTTGTCAATCAACGCTAAGATTTCATATAGTTTTCATCCTTTGCGCATACTCTTCTGTAGTTGTAGGGATGAAATGAACCTCAAGGACACTCCTTGGTTTCTTCCTACGATCACTCTTCTCTGTCCCTCATTGTTAGTCAAACTCAATCACTTCATATTACAATTGAGTATCACGTCATGCGATTCTAACTAGTTCATGCCAATCATTAGGTCATAATATCCTAATATCATGACATATAGGTTGGCCTTCATTACAAAATCTCCCAAGTTAAGGCTATAGTCCGTAACCTTTTCTCCAACCTATTTCTTGGCACCCGAAGCCATTTCCACGTATCTAAACTCATCCTCTTTGACTGCCTTTACCTTAATTGTTTTTAGCATTGCACCTAAAATAAAGCTCTTTGTAGCACCGAGATCTATCAAAATACTAAAGGTTTGGTCGACGATGGTACCTGATGTATCGAGCATAATGGATTGGTGCTCAGCCTGGTGGTTATTCACCACTGCATGCATCCTATGGGCCTTTCTCAAATATCCAATTGTAGGGTGTTTGGTTGACTCAACTGCTCTAACGCTCTCCACTGGAAAATATCACTGGTAATGTGGCTCTCCACATGTCCAGCATCCGGTCTTCGACCCAATACTCCTGGTCCTCGAAGTAGAAGTTGTTGGCCTACTAGCCTGAAATCCTAGTCTGTTTTGTTAAACAAGCCTAAACTATTGTTGTTGTGGGCGACATTGTTGTTGATGAATCGGTCGTTGTGGTGTCATGAATGTGGATCCTTTTGACGTATATTGATACCTTGATGTATGTCTGGCTGGTGTTTGATGTTGTTGCACACCTTCCGTTGTTGTCTAGGTGGTCTTGTAGGAGTCCTGCCCTGACCCCCACTGGTCAGATCTTCCTCTTCTATGAAGGCCTTATGGACCGTGTCTTTCAAATTCTGTGGCTTTAAGATCCCCACCTTCACACAGATATTGAATTTAAGGCCAAAAACAAACTTGTTGACATTAAGCTTCTCCAGTATTAGATTTGGAGCATACCTAAGCAGCTCCATGAATCTGACCTCATACTCCAACATCGTACAACCACCCTATCGTAAGGCATTGAAATCATTGAATTGGAGTTCAATGAATTCCTCTGATAAATACCTCTATTGAAACCGCTCCTCGAACAATTCCCATGACACGTCTTCGATGACCATGTTCAATTGTGGTAGGAGCGTCTTCCACCATAAAAGAGCGCTCCCCTTTAGCTGGAAGACCACCATGCAGAATTTCATGTTGGAGGTGTAGTCGCAAAGTGCGAAGCATATCACCATGTTCTCCAACCATGCCTTTGTGACTGCACTATCCGTGACACCCATGAACTCAGGAAACTTGACCTTCTCGATTTATCTGTGAATTCTACCACTGCTAGCTAGAGCACGTTGTGGACCCTCATGGGGTACAGGGGCCCTGGCCTCATCGCTATCTAGCCGGTTAATCAAGGCCTCCAAAATCCTCTAAAAGGACCTCATAAAACCAACCACATCCCCCACAACAATTTTCTCCTATCCAATGACTTACTCTTCTCCTTGGGGGTTAGACCCCTCTGGTGTGGATGCTACTGGAGACGTCACACCTCCTTCCATAGCGCCACATTTTCTGCCTCCACAACGTCCTCTAACCATGATTACTTACACATACACAATTCAATTTAATTAGTGATAAGTTATAAATCAAGCATTTAATACAGTGGAAAGCATAATGATCCCAACTCGTGGGGTTGAACCCGCTCTGATACCATATGTAACGATCCCGCCATTATGAAAACAAACTATGTATAATAGGTATAATTTTTTTTTCTTTGCACTAGGATAATAGAATCATCGTGACATGATTAATAACATCACATAATCAACATGACATCATAATGAAAATCATTACAAGCGACACATCCTCGAAATAAATGATGACACAAGGCCAACACATTAGCATAAACACCAGCGACACATGTTCAACGCAAACATAGATAACAACGTCATTCAACACATCACAATCAAGTGAGCAAAAATATAATTAATGATCAACTAGACACTGAATATGAAATCACTACTCGCCCAACCTACCCTGCAAGGTTAGGACCTCCAGGACACAGAAGCAATGCTCAAGCCCAGGATTCATCAAATTGATTTTGACCACTTAAGGTCTCAGGGCTGGCGATTGTTCTAAAGAACATGGAATTTTATAATTCTCACACATCCAATCATACATCACATTTATTTCATGGCGCAAAAATTAATCTAATCACATAACTATCCATACATCACATTTATTCATGGTGCAAAATAATTATCAATTCAATTTTTCATGGCACAAAAGTAAACTAAACACATAATAATCCATACATTGCATTTATTCATGGGGCAATATAATTATCAATTTAATTCAAGGCGCAAAAAAAATTAAGAGGATGCCACAAGCAATACAAAAATAAGAGGAGAAATTGCTATGAGAAGGGAGCATAGGTTGAGGTTAAAAAAATGGTATTTAAGCAAAAGCCATCTAACATAAATATTGCAATGGTTTATACTTCTATCGAGTTATTAATTGATAAATGATATGTAATACCCCAGGCCGATACACTGTGAATTGTGCTGATGTTTGTAGGCTGGTGAGCTAAGTATTAATAAGCTGGTAGGGTTATGTGTTATAGGCCGAAGATACTGGATGCTAAGGCCAATAAGCCTAATTTTTGTATATGTAATTATGCAGATCATTAATAAAAATTATACATCACTGCGTGTAGATCGACCACGAAGAAAGAGTGATGGGGGATGAAGCTTCACCAGGTAGGGAAAGGGATGGGACTGAGAGGCTAGGAAAGAGGGGCTAAGATAGAGGGCTTAACCTAAGGGAATATTATAATAGATTCCTGAAAAATAAAAATATTAAAGTGGGAAAAAATAAACCTAGTTATCCTAAGTTCCTGGGAAAGGGAACAAATGCTAAATGGAGTGCATGTAGCTCCAGTAATATAGGTGTCAACCTGGGCACATGTAGTTAAAGCTGGAAAGTCAGCTCGTTGGGGGGGTTCGCTCCCCATTCTCCCATATTTCGCCTAACTTGTCAGGCCTCCGTCGTGGACCTTTGCATCTTGGATGCACCTCTGAAACTAGTAACTGGGGAAGTCGACTTGTGTTTTCCTATGAAGACCAATATATATGTACTTTCCAAAACTGTGTTGTACATTACCAAATTGTGGTTGCTTCCATTCCCTGATCTATATTGAACCTTTTTTGTTGTCCTCACCTTGATGGAACTGAGTTGAAGTTGGTTGAAGAAGCAGGTTGTCAGGCCTGTGGTTGAGGAGGCAGGTTGTCAGGCCTGTGATAAACTCTCTCCAGGTGAGAGAATTTGCTGGGAAGTGATTTTCTCCTAGAGATAGTCCGGCACTAGCTACGAAGCTTTGAGAATTCCTGATCCAGCTTGTTGTCGAGACCTTGAAAGGGGAAGTGGAGCAGTCGATGGAATGTGGAACAGTGAAGGTGCATATTCCTAGGGTGGAACATGCATTTGGGGAATGAGAGTCCATGAGTTGTGGGTGTAAGAAGGCTCTTGGAGAGAATCCTTCTAGTTGCATTGTGCAGTCTCCTGTAACCTCAACCTAGTCTAGGATTCCCTTGCCCTAGGTGGATCTTAGTCCCAGCTCGGGGGTGACCCACTGCTGAGCATGATGAGAAGTGTGGTCTAAGGCTGGGAGGTTTGTGGAAGGTCTGCACGCAGTTGGTGTTTTTTTTCCAGTAAAAGATAAGTATCATCTCTATGCTTAATTATGTATGTTGTGCATGTCTATGATTCTTGCAATGCTATCATGTGTTTCCGTTGCATGTATGAATTACTGTCAATTCCACAAGTGTCTGTATGGTAGCAATAATTCTGTGTTAATGTTTTTAAAGTCATTAGAAATGCATGTTATATATATGTATATGTATGTTCCTGGGATGCCACAAAATGGTACCCGAACAAAAGGACAAAATTATAGTGAAATTTCGTAGTGGCATTCCCCAGGGTGGCAAGTTGAGGGGTTGGGGACGTTACAAATTGGTATCAAAGCCAAGGTTCAAGAACTGAGCTTGGATGGGTGGGATAAGTGCTCATTGGAACCAAGGTTTCAGAAGGAAATTGTGTCAAGAAGAACAAATTTAGAGCCTCAACGCATTTTGAGTGTCAAGAGATTACCTTGACTGTGTTACGAAGCTCAGGAGGTGTAGTTGTATTATAAAACCATGATGGATGTGGTAATGGGTCACAGAGTAATGTGGGTCATTGGAATCTGTTGAGGAGAAGGAGGAAATTTCCTTAAGAATTCGGGACTTCGGTGAAGTATGTGTTATAGAGCGGAAGAGGTCGAAGCCCGGAAGTCCCCAAAGTGGATCTACATCGTAGATCTGGGGAGAAGAGCTCGGCCATTGGATTGGGCCAAAGTTGGATCAGAACCGTTGGATCAAGATAAGGGTGGAATTTATGGCATTGTATGAAGGAAAGAGAACTCTCGAAGCTCCAAAGTTCGGAGTAATCTGAACCGCTTATTAAAAGGGACACGTGTCAGCAGATTGGCTTGTTCGAGATTTTGGCGTTCGGGAGAATTAGTGTGTGCTGAGGCGAGAACTCCTGAAGCCCGAAGCTCGAAAGCCTCAAAGAGTCGAAGTTGTGAGTCATGGTGACGTCACCTGGAGGTGACGTGGACCTCTCCTATACCTACCACGTGCCCCCACCTGGATTGTGGATAGTTGTACTATGTAGACCCAGAGGGTAAAGAAGTCAGGAAATTCAGAATTTGGGAGACTAGAAGGAAGCAGGCATAAACAATTCTGAAGCCCAAAATTTTGGAGTCGTGGCATGATGATGTCATCAGGAATGACATGGACACATGGGATGTGTGCCATTTGTTAGTGGGTTTTAGACTCGTCAAATATTGAAATTCCATTTCGGATGTGACATGTGTCACCCATCTAATTGGGCCACAAGTTAGCCGCTAGTATTTCACCATGTGGTACTTTGTTTGAGCATGGTTAGTGGGCCCACACTAGCATTAATCACCATACACCAATATCAATGGCCAAGAGGCATTGCGTGGACCCAAGTTGCATGAGATTTAATTACCCAAGGTGGTCCCACAATCCAAACCACAGTTTCATCGAGGGGTTACGTGTCAGTGTCAGAAGAATTGCGGGGCGAAAGGAGGGTTACTCCAAACCATCGATGCGCGCCCCCACAAAATTGACAGGGAAATAAGTGATGTGACATGATAGTGCTCAAACATTGAAACCTTGAGCCAACGGATGCTTGGCGATAGGAGACTAACACCGGAGGAAAACATAACGAGTGGGCCACAAACCCATGAAGCCTGAAGTGTCGAATGATTGACAATCGTCGATCTGTTGAAGCACAGACGACAAGTGGAGGTTTAATCTAGAAGATCAACACCTCAGAGAGAAAGGAGTTAGGAACTTCCGAAGCCGGACTTCTAAAAGTTGGAGGCCCGAAGTCCCGAATAAGCACCATCGACCTAGCACTGGGCCACAACCTGTAGTCACATGGGTTGGGGGCTGAGAGAAATGGGCCAGTGCCTGAAAATTATTGTAGAACAGTGAAAAGATCAGAAAGAAAATATCTACGGGGATTCTTGATTGATTGAGAACTGCATAATGAAATCTAAAATCTTTCTTTGGATCAGATTGATTTAGGAATACTTTGGAAATTGTTAAGGACTGGTGACCTGACAATTTCGATTGACCGCACATTGTTTTTGCAGAGTTAAAAAACAACTAAATCAGATAAGGATCAACACAAAGTGCAAATAAATGGGGGATACACATGAAGCTTATAGTCCAGAGGACAAAATTAGAGGAATAAATGATGAGTTGGATTAAGAAGGATCAAACTCCAATGGGCATGGAGAAGAGTTAGATAAGGAAGGAAACATGATGAAAATCATTGAAAAGTTGCAGAAATATATCCAGACTCATCGAGCAGATAAAAAAAAGATCATGAAATCCAAGGAACAACAAGGAGAATTCAACATAAAGTTGATACAGAGCCTGGAAAGAATAGAAAGGAAATTGGATAAGGGAATCCAGTAAATTAGGAAGTCACAGGTTCCTTGATGAGAAGAGAAAATCAAGGAGTGTTAGTAGACACCACCATCACTCCCAAGGGCACTCCAAGAGGAGGACACATAATATTTCAAGACCATCTCCTACTAGAAAGCATAGGAGATTTGGAGTGGATGAACTGAAGGGCGAAATGAACAAGATTAAACCTCCTATGTTTGATGGAGATCACAAGAAGGAAGAATATGCTGAGACATGGCTTCTTGGCATGAGGAAATATTTCCAACTGCAGAATTACTCCTCTCGTGTAGAAGGAATACTTGCAATGTATCAACTAAAAGGAAAGGCATCCATGTGGTGGGATGAGCTTGTGCAAGTGCAACATACTAAGAAGAAAAATATTACTTGGAAGGAATTCAAGAAACACTTTGAAAATAAATACTTAACTAAGAGATACTATGATAGAAATATGAAAGAGTTCTTTGAACTTAAGCTGGGCAACATGACAATAGATGAGTATGAAAGAAGGTTTCTAGAGTTGTTGAAGTATGTTCCTTTCATCAAATATGAGACTGTCAAAATTCAGAGATATTTGAGTGGACTGCCATTTGTCATTAGTGACAAGATCTAGTATGATGATCCTAAAACTATGGAAGAAACTATAAGGAGAGAAAAATTCTTATATGATCAACAAAAAGAAAATCCCACTTTCCATAAGGCCTGGGAGGACAAGAAGAAGTTCAATAAAGAGCAGAGGCAGAAGGGAAACAAGCCTCCCTTTTTTAGAAATAGTCCTCAAGGAAAACCATATTTTAGAGAGCATAGAATGGTTGAGGTAGGGGGACAAAGGCCAAGGTAGACACCCATTCAATGTTGGGGTTGTTAGGGAGACCACAAGTATAGAGTTTGTCCTCACAAAAATGACAAGGTGAGAGATGTCCACAATGTTTAGCAAGCTGAAACAGTGGAGGACATGGGCACAAATGTACCCAGGATATATGCAGACCTAGACAACAAGCATGCAGAATATTAGTCACATATGATTGAAGTGGAAGGTATGATCAACGGACACACCATTTCTATTTTAATTGATTTAGGGGCTAGTCATAGTTATATAGATCCTAAGATGTTGTAAAGTTTTATTTTGCCAAGAAACAAGCATGGAAAATATTGGCTAGTACAACTGGCTATAGGAGCCAAAAGAAAAGTTATTGAAATGGTTAAGTCATGTCTCATGGACATGAATGGAATGAGCACAAGGGAAGATTTGAACATCTTACCTTTAGGTTCCTATGATTGTCTAATTGGTATGGACTGGTTGGACCAACACCATGCCATTTTAGACTTCCATAACAAGACATTCACTTGCTTGGCTGAGGAAGGAAATCAGAGAACTGTCCAAGGAATTCCCAGAGCATTTTCTATCAGAGAAATCTCAGCAATGCAGCTGAAAAAGTGCTACAGGAAGGGTTGCCAATTATTTACAATCCATATGGAGGAAACATCTAAGGACAAGGTGCCAAATCTCGAGGACCATGTAGTCCTGAAAGATTTTGAATATGTATTCAAGGAGGTACTAGGACTACCCCCAAAGAGAGATATTGATTTCTCTATAAACCTGATGCCTGGAGCATCTCTAGTGTCAAAAAATCCTTACAGAATGAGTACACCAGAGCTGAAGGAATTGCAAATGTAGATTGAAGAAATTATGAAGAAGGGGTATAAATGCTCAAGTGTATCACCTTGGGGTCTCCCAGTCCTGTTCGTGAAGAAGAAATATGGGATATTGAGATTATGCATCGATTTCATACAATTGAATAAAGTTACTATAAAGAATAAGTATCCTTTTCCAAGGATCAATGATCTCTTTGATGAGTTGAAGGATGCCAAGATATTTTAAAAAATATATCTTAGGTCAGGGTACCATCAAGTAAGGATAAAGGGTGAAGAAATCAACAAGACCGCCTTCAGAACAAGGTATGGTCATTATGAATTCACAGTGGTGCCATTTGGGTTATCAAATGCACCAGCTTTTTTCATGTGCCTAATGAATGGTGTATTCAGAAAATATCTAGACAATTTTGTTATAGTCTTTTTGGATGACATCCTGGTGTATTCCAAGTCAGAGGAAGAGCATGAACATCATCTAAGGATGGTGTTGCAGGTGCTAAGAGAGCACCAACTGTATGCCAAATTGAGCAAGTGCTCATTTTATCAAAAGAAAATCCATTATTTGCGACATATCATTTCAGAGGAAGGGATAGCAGTGGAACCTGAGAAGATAGGGGCCATCAGAGGATGGTAAGAAACTAATAATGTGACATAAGTTAGATCCTTTATGGGTCTAGCTAGCTATTATAGGAGATTCATTGTAGGGTTTTCAAAAATTTCTCACCCAATCACTTCATTACAAAGAAAAGGGGTGAAATTTCAGTGGACAAAAGATTGTGAAAGAAGCTTCCAACAATTGAAGCAACTATTAACCAGTGCTCCAATTCTGAAGATTGTAGATCTAAATGAAGATTTTGTGGTTTGCATAGATGCATGTAAAGAAGGACTAGGAGGAGTCCTCAGCCAGAATGGGCTTGTGATATGTTTTGAGTCCAGAAAGTTGAAATAGCATGAAAGGCTCTACGCCACTCACGATTTGGATTTGGTAGCCATTGTACACGTTGTTATCACACTAAATTGCCTTGGCTCTTTTAGTTTGTTTTTATCCTTTTTTAAGCCTTAGATTTTAAATTTTTAAAGTTTCATGTATTTAGGGTTTATGTTTGGTAAGACCCCTTAGATGATTAAAGTTTTGAGTCTTAGCTTTAGTTTGATCCTCAAATGGATTTTTGGTCCTAGAACCATTTTAGCTCATGACTTATTTTGGTCCCCTTCATGACTTGTCCCTAGGTCGATCCCTCCCATGATTAGACTGATGTGACACACCTTTCTCCTCACTCATGACCTCATAGGCATGCCTTATCGTCCTTGCTTACCTGTCCAATCATTTTTGAGTTGGAGAGATGCCCACTCATCAGGAAGTTTCGTAGCGCCTTTCTCATTCATCATACTCCCACCTCGAGTCATGACTGCCACGACTGATGTCATGTCCCTTGTTTTTAGTTCCAGAAGTTGGTTAAATATGCCTTCAAGATCTTGCATTTACGAGCCATGGTGATAGTTTCTAAGTTTGAAAAACTCAACAGTGTTGTGCTACGCAAATTCACAAGTTCTGATCAGGCGACAACAAGGCAAGCAAATCTGATGCTGAGAAAGATTCAAGGGCCGAAGTTTTCGCAATATCATCCTAATATTTTGTTGAATATTCCAATAGGTGTCAACTCTAGAGGTATCCCATGTTGCCTCCTCTGCATATTAATTTTCAAAAGAAATTTGTGCTCAGGTTTTGGTTTGCCAAGTTTGCATAGTCGCAAGAGACTCGTCTTTGCATGTCAGCCTTGTCTTCTCTCTTTTTCAGACCTGTATCTTCATTGCCTATATATAAGTCTAATTATTGTTGCTCGCCTTAGCCATTGAAATCACAAGTCTGTAAATAGCCTATCCTCTGCGTATGCATTGCGCTACCCATAGGTGCTACTTAACCCCTCTCTGCCTCCTTTTCTTCCTTTCATCTTAGAATCTAACGTTTTTACTCAATCGCAAAGAGCCAATTTTGGATTACCCCCTCACTGTCCACACTCTCGAATACCTGTACAAGTGTAAGGGTGTAATTCCCACAGTCAAGCTTGGCTCACTAGCACCAGTCTGTCTCAAAAGGTCATCCTTGTACATTTGAAGCCTGATTCAAAGCCTTCCTGGTTATTACTATCCCATAGGCCTTTCAAAAATCCCTCATTCTAATCCATGGAGACTCCTTAATCGAGGAAGACACACAAAGGTGGTTAGGACAGAACTGGTGGACATGCATCTTTTTGATACAAATCCCATGGAAAGAGAGGTCTTTCAAAGAGTAGGGTGCCTCTCTTTCTGCCAAAACATGCAGAGAGGCCATCCATAGGTAGCAATATAGTTTGCATTACATTTTGATGGCAGGAAAACCAAGGTTAGGGATTTGGAATTTGAGGTAACTGAAGCCTCTATCTCAGATGCAATAGGGATCCCCATTATAGGTGAAAAGTGGTTCAAATCCATGGCTTTGAGTTCATCCTATGCTAAAGATATTTTTAAACATGAATATCAAGCCAATGATTTGTCTAAAAGTATGCCAAGGAGTCAATGGATTGAACAATTTGACAGAATATTGAAGATCATACAGAGATATTTTACATGTGAAGGGAGATTTAACACATTGTACCAGTACCATGTAAGGTTGTTGCTACAATTTACTGGTAAGGTTGAGATGAATATTCCCTATTACTTGTTAAGAAGTATAGGTAAAATTTCAGACAGTATACAAGACAAATCTAAAGATGTGGATTCTAACCTCTTCCATTCTGGATTGATCAGAATGATAGTCTATGAGGAATTGGGTAAGAAAGAGATTTCATGGGACCATTTTGTTGTTACTTCTCATTTCAAGTTGGATCTAGCATCAACTCCTCAATCACAGAAGGAAAGTCCTTTGTCACCCACCAGTGCTACTAAAGCAAGGACCAATAGGAAGAGAAAGAGAAGAGCCTTTGTTCAAGTTTCAGAGGTCAGCAAGCAGGTCACAGGAGCTGAGAAGGAAGTTTGTCCTTCCCCACAAAGATATTTTTCACCACCTCCTCCACCAAGGTTAGAAGAGGTGCTTTCTTCTACCAAAGCTACATCCAAGAAAGGGAAGAAGCTACTCTTTCCCTCTTCTCCTCCAACAGTCCAAATCAAAGGTAAAATACCTTTCACAAGGTCATCAATTCCTAAGGAGGTTTTCAAAGAGCAATATTTACTAGAAACCCTTATTCAAAAGAAGAAGGGAAAAGCATTGAAAATCCTGTGGAAGAGAAACTAGAAACCCCTATTCAGAAAGGGAAGGATAAAGGTGCTAAAATGCCTTTGGAGAGAAAATATGAAACCTCTGTGAAATATTTTGAGAAGCCTATGCAAAGAAAAGAAGAAATCCCTGTGCAAAGGAAGAAAGGTAAAAGAAAAGCCACCAAGAAGCCTAATGAGGTAGACAAGACACTTCCCATGCAGGTGGAGGAAGAGACTGAGAAAAAACCTACTGAGGTTGTGCATAACACTGCTTCTCCTGACAGTCAGACCTTCAAGAGACTTATCAGACAACTTAGAGAGTCAAGAAAAGAGGTGGCTCAATTGAAAAAGTAATCCATGTTTGACAGAGCCAAGATGACAGAGCTTATGGATGGCTATATTCACACCCTTGACTTAGCAAGGTTTGTAGAAAGAAGGGCCCAACGCCTTCATAGACAGCTAAAGAATCTTTACAGGCAGAGCAGAGGTTTCTAGTCTCAGAAAAGGAAGCTAAAGGCAGAGCTGAAGCACTTTCAAGATGAAGTAGCCCAAAGAAATTTACATGTGTTGGTTGAAGCTGCCATTGAGAATGACAAACCAACAGCTAAGGAGAGCACAACTACACTGAAAAAGCCTGTCAATGCTAAGAAGAAGAAGTCTGTTGTGCCAATTGAAGATCCTCTTTCTACCAGAAAGAGTGTGAGGTTAAGTGTCAAGATGACAAAATAACTAGTAAAAGATAAGCCCCAATTTTGAGGATGGTTCCTTTTTGGGAGGGTTAATTGATATTCAAATATTACCTCTGCCATCTATACAGGCTTCTAAGCGTTTAACTATCAAAGTTTTGGGTTTTTTGCTAAGTGATGACTCCCTAAATGGTAAAATGCACTACCTTTTGTACTGCCAAGACACCTAAGTAAAAGGGGTTTGATATCATGAAAGGCCATCAATTTCTCTGCACATGTTCAAGATGGAAGGCGTTGTGTTTTTGACAATTCTACCTAGACCTACACACAAACGCAACATAAGTGGAGCTACCTAATATTTGGTAGAGAACAGAGTTGGCATACAGGTGCAACACAAGGGAGCTACCTAGAGGCGCTACCTAATATTTCATAGAGAGCGGAGTCTGTACATATACGTAGCACAATGGTGCTACCTAATATTTCATAGAGAAAATAGTTTGCACACATATGCAGCACAGTGGCGCTACCCAGATTTGCTACCCAAGGAAGCTACCAACAAACACCAGGGATCTAGGAGGACCAAGTTAACAACTTTGGATAAATTGATGATGAAGAAGGTTGTAGAAACAACATCTGGCGTCATGAAGACAACCACATGCTTTGAAAGACACATGGAAAACAAGGAGTTGTCCAGCAAAACATAATCAAATCAGTTTGAAGTTCAGTTGGATTAGTCACCAACATTTTCCTATTTTATAGCATAGGTTGTTAAGTAAGCTGTTAGATCAAATAAATGTTTAGAGATTTTCAAGGGAAGGAGGCCAGCTCGTACCTCCAACTGTTGCCTCCCTTTTGTTATAAATAGATATATCAAATTCTTTAGTAGGTTCGGATGGTTGAGAAAGGCTCCCTTAGACTGTAATATTTTGATGAAGTAACTGTGATCTAGTGATGTACTGGACTTAAGACATTTTGACTAATAGAAATCAGCTTCTCTTTCAACTTATTTGCTTATGATGCTAAATGTTCATGCTTTGAATGATTCACATGAATGATTGTGGTGATGTTATGATGGATGTTTGATCATTGTGTTATCATGATTTTTATTTAGCTTCCTTAGTTTCTCAGTTCAAGAAGATATTGTGTTAAGAAACTTTCCTCCTTAGGCTTTTGTAGACCTGATGTTTACAGTAGCCCCTACACTTCTCCTATTCAAGTCTTCCCTCTATTCATACTTACTCCCAAAATATTGATTGAAGTTATCCAAGACCTTGATTGCTGGTGCATGCTAGCCCTGTTATTTGAGTTAGAACATTATCATTTGAGTCCTTTTCCATTTGACCCTTTAAACACCCTTACATTCACTTATAAACCTGATGGGTACTGGGCTTGCCTTCCATGCAATCTGAAGGTGAATCCTAGTGATAACACACGCTATAAATAAATGGAGACATTACCTCATGGGAAAGAGGTTTTAACTTAGGACAGACCATCATGGTCTGAAGTATTTGTTTGATTAGCCTACATTGAATTCCAGGCAGACCAGATGGTTGGAATTCCTCTGTGAATATGAATTTGATATCAAGCACATCAAAGGAAAGGAGAAAAAAGTGGTTGATTCACTCAACATGAGAGTGCATGAACTACATGCTACAACCATCAACATGTATCAGAAGGATATTCAAGGCAGAATATCCGAGGCTACAAAATTTGATTCGCAGTACATAGAATTGATAACAAAATTGCAACAAGGTAAAATGCAGCAGAAGGCTGAAGATTTCAAATTGGGAATTGATGGAATTCTCTTGTATAGAAACAGATTTTATGTACCCAACTCTTCTAAATTGAAGAGTGCAATTTTAAAATAAATTCACAATCCACCTTATGCAGGACACCCAGGATATCAGAAAACAATTTCAACAGTCAAAAGCCAATATTATTGGCCAGGCATGAAGAAGGAAGTTGTTGAATTTATTGCCAAATGCTTGGAATGTCAAAAAGTAAAGGCTGAGCATAGACACCCAGATGGTTTGCTACAATAGTTAACCATCCTTGAGTGGAAGTGGGAAGTGGTGACAATGGATTTCATCATAGGATTTCCCAAAACAAGAAAGCAACATGATGCAATCATGGTAGTAGTGGACAATCTTACTAAAGTTGCCCATTTTATTCCATTGAAGACCACTCACAAGGAAAATAAAGTTGTTAATATCTATATTAGGGAGGTAGCACGATTGCACGGTATTCCCAAGACAATTGTGTCTAATAGAGACCCAAAGTTTATGTCAAAGTTTTGGAGAGGATTATTCAAGGGGTTCAGAACGAACATAAACTTCAACACAACCTATCACCCTCAGTTAGATGGACAAACATAAAGAGTAAACCAAGTTATATAAGACATGCTAAGGATTGATGTGATGAACAAACCATCTAAATGAGAATATTATCTACACTTGGTAGAATTTGCCTACAACAATGGATATCAAGCATCACTGAAGATGAGCCCATTTGAAGCACTTTATGGAAGAAAGTGCAACACCCTAGTAAGCTGGGATAATCCAGCTGATAGTGTAGTGGTTGGGCCATAGTTGCTCAAGGAAATGGAAGAGAAAATGTTGAATATTAAGCAAAATTTGAAGGTTGCCCAAGGCAGGAAAAAAAGTTACGCTGATAAGAAAAGAAACCACAAGGAGTTTAAAGTGGGTGATCATGTTTTATTGAAATTAAAAGCCAACAAAAGTTCCCTGAAGCTGGGAAACTGTTCCAAGTTGGCAGCCACATATTGTGGACCATTTGAAATCCTAGAAAGGATTGGACCAATTTCTTATATGCTTGAATTTCTTGCATCCATGACTGTTCATAATGTATTTCATGTTTCATTTCTCAAGAGGTATGTACCTGATCCTAATCATGTGATTGATTGGAATGTGATTCAGGTGGAGGAAGAAGGCGCCTTGCAAGTGCATCCAATGTGCATATTGTACAGGAAGAGCAAGCAACTCTAGAATTGAGCCATAGGGCTTGTAAAGGTCCAATGGACCTAGTACATTCCCGAGGACACAACATGGGAGCATGAGGATGCTATGCGGGTAGAGTACCCACATATTTTTGAAGTTTTTGAAAATCTTGTTGATATTATGTAAATGAGTTTCACTAAGGACAGTGCAAAAATAAGGGGAGGGGATTGTAATACCCCAGCCTGAGCCCCTGTGAAATGTACTGATGTTTGTAGGTTGGTGAGCCAAGCATTGATAAGCTGGTAGGCTTATGTGTTATAGGCCGAAGATCCTGGATGCTAAGGCCAATAAGCCTAATTTTTGTATATGTAATTATGCAGATCATTAATAAAAATTATACATCCCTACGTGTAGACTGACCACGAAGAAAGAGTGATGGGGGATGAAGCTTCACCAGGTAGGGAAAGGGATGCGATTGAGAGGCTAGGAAATAGGGGCTATGCTAGAGGGCTTAACCCAAGGGAATATCATAATAGATTCCTGAAAAATAAAAATATTAAAGTGGGGAAAAATAAGCTCAGTTATCCTAAGTTACTGGGAAAGGAAATGAATGCTAAATGGAGTGCATGTAGCTCCAGTAAGATAGGTGTCGACCTGGGTGCATGCAGTTAAATATGGAAAGTCATCTCATTGGTGGGGTTCGCTCCCCATTCTCCCATATTTCGCCTAACTTGTTGGGCCTCCGTCGTGGACCTTTGCATCTTGGACACACCTTTGAAACCAGTAACTTGGGAAGCAGATCGGTGTTTTCCTGTGAAGCCCATCATATCTGTACTTTCCAAAACATGTTGTGCATTACCAAATTTTGGTTGTTGCCATTCCCTGAGCTATATTGAACCTTTGTTGTTGTCCTCACCTTGCTAGAACTAAGTTGAAGTTCATCGAAGAAGTGGGTTGTCAGGCCCGTGGTTAAAGAGGTAGGTTTTCAGACCTGTGAGAAACTCTTTCTAGGTGAGAGAGTTTGTTGGGAAGTGATTTTCTCCTAGAGAGAGTCTAGCACTAGATACAGAGCTCCAAGAATTCCTGATCCGACCTATTGCCGAGACCCTGAAAGGGGAAGTGGAGCAGCCGATGGATTGTGGAACAATGAAGGTGCATATTCCTGGGTTGGAACAGGAATGTGGGGAATGAGAGTCCTTGAGTAGTGGGTGTAAGAAGGCTCTTGGAGAGAATCCTTCTAGTTGCACTGTGTAGTCTCATGTAACCTCTGCCTAGTCTAGGATTCCCTTGCTCTGGGTGGAGCTTAGCCTAGCTCGGGAGTGACCCACTCTTGAGCGTTATGAGAAGCATGGTCTAAGGATGGGAGGTTCGTGGAGGGCCTGCACATAGTTGGTGGTTTTTCTTCAGTAAAATATAAGTATCATCTCTATGCTTAATTATGTATGTTGTGCATGTCTGTGACTCTTGCAATGCTATCATGTGTTTTCGTTGCATGTATGAATTACTGTCAATTCCACAGGAGTCTGTATGGTAGCAATAATTCTATGTTATTTTTTTTAAATTCATTAGAAATGCATGTTATATATATGTCTATGTATGTTTTGGGGATGCTACAAAATGGTACTCAAACATAAGGACAAAATTACAATGAAAGTACGTAGTGGCGTTCCCTGAGGTGATAAGTTGAGGGGTCGGGGACGTTACATGATACCAGTTGAATCCTTGAATTCTTGTGTGCAATTGTGATCAATTCCTTTGATTTATGAATTAGGGAAGGACCTTTATATTTTGAAATTGCATTTGCAAATCTTTAACCAAATCCCTTTGATTCTTATGGTTATTAAATGACCATTTGAATCCTAGATTGACAACATTAAGAGTGGATTGAATATTGGAGTTGACTACATTTTAGAAGAGTTGTTCATAACCTATATTATGACCTTTACAAGTGATGACACATCATTTACATGAATATAGACTTTATATACTCTGTATAGAACCCTTATAATTATGGGCTATAATTTATACAAATATACAGTTTAGATACTCTGTAATGTGACCTTTATATCAATGACTTATCATTTAAACAAATAGAGTCTTATATACTATGCATCGTAATCCCTTGCAAGGGTGTACTGTTGTGAGAAAAAAGTGTTTTATACACACTACACTATATATCTTACCACACTGTAATTATTTTAATACATAAATTGTACCCTATCACGTGATTCGTTTCATAGTATATTGATTTCATATAACGGTTAGAATCTAAATTTTAATGTAAGAATGATATGAACATGACCTATAGGGTAAACAAATACATTTTGTTTTATGAAATTATTTCTCTATGACATGTGGCCTGTACTATAATAAACAAATCCATTTTGTTTCATGAAATTATTTCTCTATGGCATGTGGCATGTACTATAAATAAATATTGTTCATTTGATGTAATTATCTCTATATGGCATGGAGCCTGTAGATCATTACAATATGTAGTTCACTTGAATAAATTGTCTCTTATTTACCTCTATGTAAAAATGAAACGTATTCATGTTATTGATGACTATTTTGTGTGTTGTTGTTAAGGAATAACTAAGTTTGATATCTAATTAATAGATCTGGTGTTGATTAAACTCATGAATGATGTAGCACGCCATTTTAAAATGAAATAGTAGTGTATTCCTAGATTTATTAGTAGTTCTCTTATACTAATATATAGATATGAAAAATAATTCATTTATCTTCTTTTAGTGATGTGAAATTGACAGACGAGAGACGAAGCTTGTTGAGGCAGTTTACATAAGAGAGTCGAACCTTCCCTTGAATTTTTTTGTTGAAGCGAAAGATCCAATCCAGTCTAGCCTCTATCGAACATAGCACAGATTCAGAAGCAAATCAGATTCAAGGTAATAAAGAAATAAAAAATTCAAAGGAAATCGCAAATCCAGATTCAAGTATAAACGTTAGGAGATTCACAATTTCTTGGGCGAATTTTGCACAAGAAAAACGTGGTGGTTCAAAAGGAAATATCACTAGGAGATTTGCAATTGCTGGGCTAATTTTGTACAAAGAAAACACAGAGATAATCTTTTGCAAAAATAAAGAATTGCATAATAGAAAAAAAAAAACCACTTGGCTATTCCAATCGTTGGGCAAGTTTACACATCAAAAACGTAGAGGGAAGGTTTACACCTCAAAATGCAGAGGTTTTCTAGAGATTGGACGCAAGAGATTCAAGATGTTGGGCAAATTGTAGGCATAAAAACGCAGAGGTTTTTCCCAAAGATGGAATGCATGGATACATTTTTATGAAATCGCAAAGATGAAACACAGAGGATTCAAAGGGAAATCACCAGGAGTTTCACATTTGTTGGGAGAATTTGCACAAAGAAAAACACAGAGGTTTCAAAGGGAAATATAGCCAGGAGTTTCACAGCAAAATATTGTTGCCATTTGGTAGAGTTTTGTGATACATGATGCAAAACTATATAAATTATCATTTAAAGCAGTGTTGCCAAAATCCAAAGGCAATTATTTAGTTCATGCAATTGATGCACCATGGCGGCATCCCACAATCGGAGAACAATCATCCAATTTTATATCACATAATGATTTTCCAGAAATCTAGAGTTCTAAAGAAAATTACTGAAAACCAATTTATAACTTAACTATTACAATTACAAGCTCAATAAAAATATCGTAACTGGCAGAGAAAAATAATAAAGCTGAAGAAGTCCTTCTGCAACGACGCTCCTTCCAATCTCTCGCTTGCTAATTGTTGAGAATTCATTGGTACCTCCCAGCCAATGCTAGGGGTACTCTTCTTCCCCCTTAGCCCCCTGAGACGCAAAAGGGCCACGCACACACACAACCAAAAATCCTCTAGCTCTCATCTATCCTTGCAAGGTAGAGCCACCACTCTCTCAAGCTGGGTATTCCATCTCTCACATGTAAAACCAGTCAAAATTTATGCAGCAAAACCTTACCCATAACCAGTGATGATCCTTCTCTCATCTCAACCATTTGTTTTATAGAAATTTCCCATCACTCATCGCCACTTGCACAATTAATTATCTTTTTAATTAAAATAATTTAGAATTATCTCCCCCTTACACTTGTCACCCTTTTCCCAATTTGCACAATTAAATCCACATTTTAGTTTAATAAAAGTCAATTTCCCTCACCCTTCCTAAAAGCGCTCCTTAAATCACTCCTAGTTGTCTCTTTATTTCCCTTATTTCCAATTAATGACTGACGCCTTTCTAAAACTGAGTTGAGTTAAAATAGGAATATTCTCCTAGTTAAACTAGTGTTAACTAGACTCTTGATTCCTCTCTATGCTTACTCATTCCTTTAGCTTTATTCCATTATTACCTTAAATTCCAATTTGGTAATTACTTGCACATATGTGTATTAAATCAATCTTTAGATTTATTTTATTTTCCTTGATTTCTTAAATTGATTTACTTCATCCCCTCATTATTTACTTTATAAATTTAGTTTTTAGTCTTCTTACTAACTTAGACTTAGGCTTAATTAAATTTTTAAATTGCAAAGGCTTAGACTCTTATAGGGATTATGATTAGTAAATTCAATCCTTAATTAGTTAATTAATCGATTGATCTGACAGTGCTCAATATTTTACAAGGTTAATTATTCGCTCAGGGTTTTCTAGGCCACCTAGATTCATTGACTCAAATTTTATTTACGTGACATGCCCTTCAAGATGCACTCAGTGCTCCAAGGGTGCCACTCTCCTTTGACTCAAATTTTTAATTACATGACGTTCCCTTCAAGACACACTCCTTGCTCCAAGGGTTCCACTCACCTTTGACTGGTTTTGGTAGTTTTCCAAACCTTGGAGTCAACACTCCATTCAGGCGACCTTGTGAGAGACTAAGGGCTTCCAAGGAATAAGGACCTTGCCTTATTGCATGCCTCTTAGAAATATTCACGAGTGACTATCTCAGTCTACCCTCATGGCATCGTGGACCTCTCGAAATAGGTAATCGCTAACCTACAATTCAAGCCACGACGAGAGTGCTAGTAGGCTATGACAGGGACGCTTCCGCACCTCTTCCTCAATATCTAGACTATGTGCATGGCCCCTTTACTCCTTATGTGAGTCAAATTAGAAAGAAATAGTCATCCTTCATCCATACATGAAACACTATCAATGATCCATAAATAACATCATAATATAATCGATCATATGTCACATAAGTATAAATGAAATACTCAAACCAATACAATCCACTCCCTGACTCAATCCGGAGTCCAAGGAGGTCAATTGATGCCATGAACATCCTCAATCGATCAAGTGTCCTGCACACTCAGGGGAAAATCATCAATAGCATTTGTCAATACATATATATCAAACAACATAAATCATAATCCATCAACATCATCATAAGAATCCATAAGAGAAACAAATGACCATATACTATAACCGAATCACTTGCATGCAAGTGTCCTCAAATAATAAGTCAATAACATGTGCTCGCAAAAGAGATGTTACAAAAGGGAAGGCCATCAAAGAATAATGCATGGAGTGAGGAAAAAATTGCTATCCCCCTAATGTGTTAGGTCATAGGAGCAATCACGATGGCCAAAATACATTATAATTCACAGAAGTGGAGTAGTTAGGACCCAACTAGAAGTACTAGTCACCCATGAGAATATTACAATTCATATTGACTCTGTACACATGGCTTCCAATCTAGAGTACACTGTAGATCCATGTGGATATATAAAGAATAGTTGTTCATGGCCATGAATAGGAAATACAAATTAGGCATATTCCATAGGTGGTCATAATCACGAATCAAACATAGTGGATTCCAGTCTCAAAATCAACTGGAGATATATGTATACAATACAATATAATATTATCTTCCATGATCATTGAAGTCATATAGGTATCGGTCCGATAAAATACAACAACATATACAGGACGGTGCTACTATGAACTGGAGGTCTTCTACACTATCTGTCGAAGGTACAAAGTCTTCATTGTGTGAATAAAGGAGTTCAAGTCCAACACAATAAGGCTTCATTTGATTACTAATCATTGAGGTATATCGTTAAAAAACATAAGACAACCCATTGATAATGAATGTAGGTGTCAAGGCATAAAGTACATTCAACAAGTGTGAATAAAGGTGTTGAGGTCAAACACTTGAATAATCCATCGATCAGGGGACATTGATGCATGCCCAACTATCGATGGCAGGACAACCTACCAATGATGATTGCAAGCCTCTAAGTACTCTTATGACTCTAGATCTCGATTCTAGAATAGATGATTTGAAGTCGATGGAATGAGATCCACTTAAAGGAGATCATTAAGGCATCTCGCATCATCTAGCATGAGGTACCAATCAATAGCTTGATGATTAGGAAGAACTCATACGAATAGGATGTGCATGAACCAATGACCATGTGTGTTTCTTGCGTGCACCAGATGCAAGTAGTACACGAAAGAGACCCTATGAATATCATTTAATAATGAAAACCATCGACAAAGGTGATGAAACCACCAATAGGGTCTAATGGAATCCAAGACACTGCATGAATCCTAATGTGTGAATATATTTCTTGTCGTTGAACACAAAGGAAACCCCCTAGTCATCGACCAATATGGAGATGTCACTTGCTAGGTTCAAGGTCACCTACCAATGATGAAAGTAGGTCTAGGGTGAAAGGTAGGACAACAACTTCATGTGATTTTGAGATTCACTTGAAAGGGCATGACCGACATGAAAAGTCAATAATTATGAGGAATGGATGACATGGGCTTAGACTTCCTTTGAACAAGAGCATGATATGGATCGATAACCAAGGAAGCATATAATTAATATTTATTATTGACAAAATTTTGTGACATGGGAGGCATCAACAAACTCTCCATGGGGACTAGAAGAATAACCGGTCGAAGGAGTTAAATCTAATTAACGATCTCAGCTTCCTAAGTCCATTCTAAACCCAAACATTGGATGAATGGAATAAAGAATTTGTTCTCTATTCAAAGGCAATACCACTATTTCCGATATGAGATAATATTCTTTTCCTGCCCTCCTTTTTTTTTGTTTTTTAATAGTAAAAGAAATGTTATGATACAAGAGAGGAAACAAGTATCGCGAGTAAGAAACTAGTTCCAAGCAGTGGAACAAACTTATTCTCAATGCAAGGGAACACATGTAGGACATGGACACTTGGAGGGATGTTTCCTCTTCGGGTAAAGGGTGTTACGCTGCAAAGTATATATGGAAGGAACTGCTTGGCTAATGCTAAGAATTGATGGGGAAATATGATTATAATGAGAAAGTGGGAGCCATTATTAGACTCAACAATGCGTGCATGGTGATAAAATGAAATTACAACTTGACACTAGAAAGAAATTTCCAATAATGTTCTTTTTCATAGATTTAGTCCCGTGGGTCCGAAAAAGTATAAAAAATACCCGGGAGAACTCTTCTAGTGAAACATGACTATAGTATTCCTTTTTTGTAAGTAGTCTATTTGGTCCGGAAAAGGGTTAAATTTATATCAAAATAGATGTCCTTGCAAATCCATTTAACGAGTGTGAAAGAGACAAGTTCACTTGGCAATATTTTCATTTTTTAAGGAGACGAAAAAGAGCTTAACTAAGACTTGACGAGAGTCCCATAGGTAGTGGTAAAAATGAGATTGAGTAAGAGTAATGAGGTTCCAATGCAAAGTCATATTAGGACTATAAGGGGATCCCAGACCTATGGAGTAACTTCAACATGGGAACCAAATGGAAAAAGTGTTCTAACTAGGGTACCCATGTTTGGTAAGTCTCTACCACTTAATAACGACACTTCTAGTGACAATGAGAAGGTTTTGTATCGCTAAAAAATGGGTCCGTTACTAGGGCATATGAATCATGGTCATAGGATGATGAAAAATGCAAAGCAGGGTGAGAACCTATCATATATGTTAGTGATAGTATATATTTTCCAGAGGCATAAACGGGCTAAAGAATGATGAAAATCCATTAATCCCTGGAAAAACCACTTCAACCCATGTCTTACATTGCAAAATTAGTTAATATGGTTTAAAAAATAGGAAAGATAGGGTAAAAACTATATAAAGTGGGTAAAATTTTTCTACAAATATAAAAATTAAGAAGTTTTACCATGTCATTTGAGTTTTTTACCCACATAGTTCTTTTGAGGCCATTTCACCCATGATCTTACAGTGACAATTCTAGGAGCTACGGTCAACGAAATTGGAAATTGTCTAGACCAAGTAAGTGCTCGTCCTGTACTCTTCCATTTCCGTGGTTGAAGTTTTAGATTTAGTCTTCATTTTTTTAGTTTTGGAAGATGTAAGGTCAGAACTAGGGTGTAGGCAAGATATAGTTCATCGGGCCGCATATACAAACCATGTACACGGGAAAAGCAAATCCTTCCTACGTATATCGCTCCCTATACATGAATGTTATAATTGTAGCCTGCGTATAACTCCATGAATAATTTTTTTAATAAAAAGTGACTCAAAATTTGATGTTTCCTTTGAAGGATGGTGATTGAATGGAGAAAGAGGGAGCATGAGGAGATTGATACTGCAGTAGAAAGAGATATGAGGGACCAACAAGATTTGTAAATATGTGGGATCTATAAATTTTGGTCCATAAAAGGAATGAGGTCCCAAGTAAGGTTGCTACAAACATTGATAAACTAATAATATCTAGAGACAGAGTCCTTCAATATAGATGGGAAACCATTGAGGATTGAGGTGCAAGACATCTATTTTATCACAGGATTGTCTCACCGAGGTGAGATGGTAAATCTCAAGGCCCAAGGGGATAGAGGTGGGAGGTCTATGGAGGAGTACATCACCACCTATTGCATTGCAGACATAGAGAAAGTGGGGAGCCAACTCCTTATTAGGTAAATTGAGAACCTGAGTTTGAATATCATCATCTTAGTACTCACACATATATCATAATCGACCTCATTACATCAGGCATTGAGGTCGCTTATGTTCTATGCTGTGGAGTGTTTGAAACCCTCGGTTTATGATTGGTGCACCTCACTATTGGCCAACATGAAGAGCCAACTGACTGACTGCAAACTTAGGAGGATGAAGAACATTGGGTTTTCATCCATTTTATGTAGTATTTTCTTTGAGAGGGTTCCAACTCTTATCCCTATAGTAGAAATTCCTCCACATGGTCTACACAATCCAGCCATGTCCCTGTGGACTGAGGTAATGAGGCGGTTGGGAGGTGGTAGGATGCCAAACCCCTACAATGATGAGTTCTTTCACTAGTGGCGACGACAAATCATTGTCATCGATGACTATCCCTATGAGGGGATCGACTACCGAGGGGATCGTGACATTCCATTACCACTAGGATCCGCCTTTGGAGAGATTGGTGAGAATTTTGATTTTTGTATATTTCATATTTTTTTTGTGTTTTTTTATTTGATAAATGAAAAACAAAAACATAAATATTTTTGTATGGTATCATATATTAACGTTTATTTATTTTACACCAATATAGGTCCACGATGACCAGATGGATACCCTCGACATTGGTGCAGGGGAGGAGGAGAGGAGATGGTCGATGGGGACGTAGAGAGAGTTCTTCAGAACGTGCAGGAAAACTTATCATGTCTGACACACATGATTTCTATGGTCCAGGCAGAGGATCTTCTAGAGGCAGGTTTTGGGTGTACCCTGTGCATGGGTGAGACTCTTTTGATGTCTCACAAATTCTATAGTGTTCTATCATGAAACGCATCCGAGAACTCAAGCTTATATTCGATGGTTATATGATGTACCAGTCGTATATGTATTTTTGAGGGATACTAGTCCCATTTTGTAGTATGACACCATATTTTTTGGACTTAATAGATGAAATATATAAAAATATTTTAGTCTTTGGCTTTACTTGCATATATTACAATGGATGAATGTATGAATGTTTGTTTTCTTTACTTAGTTATGTGACAGATGCCAATCTAAAATGTAATTAGCACATGCATCAGATACTTGATTATAAATTCTAGGGATATGATTATAAGTAATAAAATCAAAATATCATTCTAAAAGTCGTACCCGAAGGAATTGTCGAAGTAATGTAGGATCTCTTACTTGGTACCTACCGCTAAACTGACTTACAACTAACTAGGAATCTAGGTGAACTTCTAAATATCGAACACCATGTGAAATGGTGTCGCATATTATCTCTATAACAATGCTATACTCATACACATTTTTCGTTGATGGCTCCAGACAAATGCCTCTTGAATACACCATTTGTCCCTCGAGTGAATAAATAACCCAAGCGATGAAAGCCATGTTCTAAGTATGATGAATGGCACCGTCTATGAATCCTAATAATTCCTAAGATCCTGTTGACATCTTCCAACCAAGGGAAAACTTAGTAAGCAAGCCGACAATACAAAAAGATAAAGAGAAAGATATATACACTAACATACACTATTATACAAAGGTCACGCTCAAGCTTGAGGGCTCAAGCATAATACCATTTAAGGTAGAGCCCATTTTTGGGCTCGTCCAACACATTCCTTTCATAATCTTCTAATTCATAGGCTCCTTTTTCGAGGACACGTCTTACGATATAAGGACCGTGCCATATGGGATTGAATTTTCCTTCCCCCAACAGTTCTTTATCTTGGTCATAAAGAAGAACCAAGTCACCCTCGACATATTTCCAAGGATGAATAGACTCATCGTACTAGACCTTAACATGTCATTTATTTTCCTTGATGGCTATAGTGGCATCTCAACGTTGCTCATCGAGTTTCTCTAAGTGTATGCGACATTCTTCAAGATCAGTCGTGTTAGGTAGGAGCTTGAACACCAACTTAAGAGAATGGATCTCACATTCAATATGAAGGATCGACTCCATTTCGTGGACTAACTGAAATGGTGAGAAACCAATGGAAGTATATACTGTGGTTCGATATTCCCATAGAGAAGGGTAAAGCATCACATGCTAGTTGGATTTACTCTATGTCATAGTTTTTTACAAAATGGATTTTAGAGATTTATTCACAGCCTCTACTTCTCCATTTTCTTGGGGATAATAGGGTGATGAATGATCTTGTTTAAAACCCAATTTTGATGCTACTTTGTCATCATCTCACTCTGGAAGTGACTTCCATGATAAGTGACAATATCCTTTGGGATTCCAAACTGAGCTATAATTTGATTGAATACAAAAAGTGTTGCAGTCTCACAATCAAATTTAATGGTAGGCATGGCCTCAACCCATTTAGTAAAATAATCCATGACCATGATAATGTGATGGTGCCCCCCATTCGAGGCTAGGTTGCATTCCATGAAGTCCACCCCCCCACTTGGTGAAGGGACTGATGGTGATGACTGGGTGAATATGGGTAGGGTGCGAGCGCATGTTACAAGTGAACACCTGGCAAGGGTGACACTTCTTGACCTCTTCTACACAATCTTTAAAATTTGACAGACATAAATAACCAAATCTCAATATTTTTTGGGTTGTTGCAATCTCGAATAAGTGACCACCACACGCCCCACTATGATAGTCATTTAAAATGACTTCATCCTCCTCTTGATTCAAACAATGACGCAAAATAACATCTACCCCTCATAGACACATGTCGCTGATAATGAGGTAGTTTTTGGCCTAATGGCATATACACCATCGATCGTCTCTAGAAAGATGTTGGGGAAGATTTGGAGTTTGAAGATAGATTACAATATCTCCATACCAAGGGTCTGTAGATGAGATAAGAAAAATGTGTTCATCGACGAATGAATCGTCATGAAAAATATCCTCATCTTGCCTAGGGAATTCTGACATCAGTTCCACAAAAATTAGCAATTTCTTGTATTTTGTGGAGAAAAAATCAAGATCAAACTCCTGCAAAATCACACTCCATTTATTGTATTTCCCTCTATGATACACCTAGTAAGAACGTATTGAAATGGATTGATATCAACAAAAATGGTAGTCTTGCGTAGTAGGATATAATGGTGTAATATATGAACCACATGCACGGCTGCTAAGTCTAGCTTCTCTATGTGAGAGTACTTAAGTTCATGATGAAATATATTTTGGCTAAGGTAATAGATAACATTCTCATGGATATCGTCATCTTCCTAAACAAGAACCATACCAACTATCCCTTCAGACACGAAAATATAAAGCAATAAATATCTATTGTAGTATGGGGGCTTCAACAGAGGTGTCGACACCAAGGCTTTCTTAAGAGAATCAAAGGACTCCTTGGCTCGCTCATCCCATATGAACATAGTATCATTTTTCAAGAGACACATGAAACCCTTAGTTATATTGGTGTAGTTAGCTATGAAACAACATAGGAAGTTAGCCTTCCTGTGTAAACCCTGAAGTTGTTGAATATTGCATGGGGGAGGAAATCAAAGTATTTACTCAACCTTCATGGGGTCCACCATGATCCCATGCTCAAAAAATATGAATCCCAAAAGGTAGCTTGACCTAATGCAAAAGATGCATTTTTGAGGGTTCAATCGAATACGATAATAGAAACATCTTTCAAACACTAGTAGAAGGTGAGTTGAATGATCAACCCTCTTGCGAGAGTGAGAAGTTAGATCATCTAGATAGTCTTTGACTATATGCTTAAGGTCATGCAACGCGAAGGTCATGGCATGTTGAAAAGTTTCTCCAGTATTTTAAGATTGAAAGGAATTTTCCAGTATGCAAATGTACCCCAAGGAAAAATGAACGTCGTCTTATGTTGATCCTCAGGTTTAATTTGAATTTGATTGTAATCTGAAAATTCATCCATAAAATAAAAGACTGATTCCCGCACACTCATCAATAATTTGATGAATAAAGGGAGTGGGGAAGTTATCTTTAGGACATGATTTATTCAGGTCCCTAAAATCCATACATACACGGATGGTTCCTTACTTCTTATCTACGGGAATGGGATTGGATACCCATTCAGTCAAGGGAACCAGGTATATGAAGAAAACATTAAGCAACTTCTCCACCTCTTCCTTAATAGTGGGGGCCTTCCTAGGATTCACATCCCTAAGTCGTTTTCAAAATGGGTTATCATTTAGATAAGTTTTAATTTCATGTTCGATAATGCTAGCGTTGATCCCTGAAATATCTTCATACGACCAAGGAAATACATCTCAAAATTCCTTAAAGAGATCGGTGAAAATTTGAATTTCTTTAGGTGAACAATCTGCACTGATATATACATTTTAAATTTTACCAAGGCTTCGAGATATGTCGATCGTGATGGTAGGGAAGATATTCACCATGTTTCCTTCAACATATATACCATGAATATCTACTGGAACCATGGTGTGACCAATCATCTCACTCATGGAGGACTTGAACTCATCATGTTCAATCTTCTCAATATATAGGAGAAAATAACATCTATGATGAAGGACCTCATAGATGATTTTAGGGGATAAATTTTCCCAATGGTCTAATTTTCCATGGTTGTTTCCAAAAACATAATCACCAATTTCCATTTTTTTAAAAATCGATTCGCCCAAATTCCATAGAATAAAATTTTTTTACCTAAAAAATCACTAAAAGTTTATAGAAACTATATACAATATTTATAAATTTGAATATTTTTACAAAACTATCGCCAAACATTTTACATTTTTCATATTAAGGACTAGTAAGATTAGCCCATGTTTCTACATTTTAATATAAATTTCCATCCTTAAAATCATCCCTGAATTGAAGGTCGTCCCAAGGCATATCAGGACTAGACATGGCCTCTAATATTGCTTCATCTGAGGGTAAAGTATCGTCAAGGAAAGCATGTTAAATAGATGAGTGTGCAACCCATATGGGATCAAAGGTGTGATCCACCTCTTCTATCTGTGAGGACGAAGGATCTAGGTCTACAGTAGCTTCTTTTATAGCTTGATATGCAATCTCTACTACGAACAACAACATCATCGTCCTGATATGTGAGTGACCTTCATACGACGTAGTCGGAGAAGGTAGGGTCCATGGTTCATTAAAATATGAAGTACGAAATGGAATAGACCTCAATGACAATGAAGACTCATCGAATATGGTATTAATGTATGATATTGGTGTCGAGAAATTAAAGGTTATCATCAAGGATGAATACATCTCGACACCAATATTCTTAGTTTCCTGCTGAGATTTCTCGATAATGGGGACCGTAGTTCGTAGCAATGCAAAAGAACTAGGGTGTGAAAAATATAATTGGTCGATTGTCACAATATTCCCTTTGTGAGGAAAGCATAAAACATGGAACACCGATGATACAATGGTTGTCATAGAGTAAGTCCAATTGTGCATGAGTAAAAGTTTGTAGTTGAGGGGTGCATCAACCACCTCGAACTCGACCTCCATAGTCTTACCAACTAATTAGACTGAAAAAGAGGGGAGGATATTTTTATCGCATAGTTTGTATTTATGGTAATAGGTCAGAAGATAATGGGATAAACTGGCGTAACAGGAATCAATCCCACCCAATGTCACCTCAATGGGATGGTTCTTTCTATTCTGGGTGGTAAGGCCCAAGGGAGACATCCCTGGTGACCTGGAGCTTTGAGAAGGTGAAGGATAATAAGGCAAAAGTGTAAATCCCCCCTCACAAGTCACCATTGAGCAAAAGATTTGGCTAAACAACCAATAATAAGAAGTAACCAAAGAAGAAGAAAAACACATGTCTGGGACAAAGCAACAAGAAACTTATACGTGCAAATCTTGGTTAGTACTTCATATATCGAAGATCATTTGCTAAATTCAACATATAAGCAATTATAACAATAAATATTAACGAAGTCAATGTTTGTCAATATAGCAATGAAATAATATTACTCCACCAATAGATACCAAAATGATGTAGCAATCAATATATCCAATCAATCCCTCATTTAATAAATGCTTTAAACACCATTCAATTGCTCATAAAATGAAACGTTGCTGCATCAAGATGAAATAACCAAGGGTGACATCAACATTCTAGGGTTAGTAGGTTAGGGTTAGTATAGTTAGGGTTTCAGTTTTAAAAGAAGTTTGAGAGTGTTTGGACTTGATTTCACTTCAACGCTGGAGGCTTAGATTAGTGCCTTAGGGTTTAATGGAGTCAATAAGAAGGATGCAAGAGTTGAAGGAGGGTGACCTAAGACTAGAGGGAAGGGTTCTGAAGTGCTGCAACAACAGGGCTTCAGAAACAAAACCCTAGGGGAGAGAGGCTCACTCTGGTGTTGCTAAAGCAAGGCCTCATGCTCTCTCCTCCTTCTTTAGATCAAATTGGCAAAACGAATAGATGAAGATAAAGCAAAGACAACCAAAGCATGAGGGTTTGAAGAGGCAAGGTGTTGCTACAGCAAGGCCTTTTCAACAAACCCTAGAATGGTACGGTCTTGGTGTAGAAGAACTAGGCCAAGGATGTCTCACTCTCTTTGGCTTCTGGATAGTACGACTAGCTAAGGGAGAAGAAGAAATGAGAGTGTAGTTATGGCTAGGCTCTCTCTTCCTTCTTCAATGGCTGAAAATTTCTCTATTAGGGGACATGAGACAAGGACCAATTAAATGTGCTTGTCACCTAGGGTTTTGATTCAGCAAATTTATAAGTAATGTGCAAGAAATTTAAAATACAACCATTCAATAAGAATTTTTGCAGAAAAAACACTTACAATTCATGAAGAAATAACCATGAAAACCCTAGTTGTAACACCTTCCTTCAAGAGAAACATCATAAATGCCAAAAAAGGTCTTCCTTCAACAAGTGTGCCTCTCTTAAATAGGCCAAAAACCCCAATAGGGTGCTAAAATCAGACCTCACTAATGAGTGAGTGATGATTGATTATAAAATGAGAGTCAAAACCCTCAATATATAGTGTATCAATGACCTAATTTAACTTTTTAAGGTCATAAAAAGGCCGACGAGGAAAAAATACCAAAATAATACTGTTTTACATTAAATGTTCATTTTAAAACACTAATTGAGCAAAAGGTGAGACTTCACCCCTTCTAAAGGAGATGTTTATCCCCTTTTAGGGAAAATGTAGCAATAAAGAGCAAAACGTCCTCCCTCTTTGGGCCTCTCCATCATGACACACATGCCAACTGCCTTGTCAAGCTTCCACACACTCAATATGATGTCATGAGCCCTTGGGTGACATCCCGGGCCATCCAGGGCAAACGTTTCACTGGAAGTGGGTCAATCCCCCTAGGCCGGGCTCTGCCAAAGTGCCTCTGATGAAATGTCCTCTTCTTCTCTAGTGCAAAACCCTGATCAACCACCATCCTGTCTCTACCCCCTAATGGGGTCTCAACATCCATCTAGTGGGCTCTTCAGCCCCATGGAGGTATGAACTAATCATCTCCCCATGTGTACCGGTCCAAATGGTACCTATCCATCGAGCATGGTCCTGCACATCAAAAGCCACGCCCTCCATGGACTCATTAGTCATAGGGATCATAGCAATGTCAATCACATTTCATCATTAATATTATTAAACATATGCATAAAAACCCTGATACATCGGTCAATAGCTCAAAGACATTACAAAAACCTACAATACAAGATTGGACAAAAAGACACGACATCCTATTGGGTTAGTATCCACAAGAAAAGGAAAGTTTTCAGGAAGATTTCATCCAAGCCATGTAAGTGAGGTGATGTGGCTAGGGGATGTCCAGACATGTGGGTGCTGTGAGGGTCAAGGATGCATAATGTTATATGTGGGTGCCTTTGTAGAAGGCAAGCTGTACCTGTCATGGATGAATATTTTTCCAAGCCCGTTCTTGCCTTTATTCTTTTTTAGCTTCATTCTTTTATTTGCTTTTTCTTCTTCTTTTTCTTTTACCCAAGAGCTAACCAGAGGAAACTACCTTGGCATGGTGACCACAGCTGATAGTGTTACCCACAAGTACTTTCACAGAGATGAGAAGGCTGGCTCATGATGAGACCCCCTTTCCCTCGGACATGCAACCAAAGGTCACTACCCTGACATGGTAACCAGATGGTGGCAATGCCATACTATTAGGTACCCATGAACCTAATAGGATGGCTTATGATGAGACCCCCTATCCTCTGACTAGGTCTTGTTTGTTATTTTATGGGTCTCTCTTGTTTCTTGCGAAGAGGCCTTTTATTGCCTTCTCGGGGATCCCTGGGTGAAGCATCTCGAGGTTTCATTTTTAGGCTTTTATATTTTACTAGCTGCTTTTACCTTATGGGCCTTTAGCCGCTTCTTCCCACGAGATAAGGTGCAATCCTACAAATAGGTCAACCCAATGCCTGGACAAGGGGAATGGGATAAATGAGTGGGAGACAAGATGAAACAGTGGTGCTATGATGGGAGCAGACAATGGGTCTTCATAAATTCCTCAGTGGAAAACCAAAACCTATGGACACAGATTTGCTAGGGCACCCTGTCAATTCCCCCAAGCATGATCAAATGGGCTAATGTAAGATCCAAGCAATTGTTAGAGATAAAAGGAATCATATGCATATATTTAAAGGTTTTAATGATCAAAAGTGACACATACCATGATACCTGGACCAATTACCTCATGGAGAAAGAACCTCTTCTAATACAAGACCAAGTCGATGGTGATGGATGTTGTTGCTGCTGACAAGACAAAGCTGATGGAAGAAGAAAAATATGGGTCCTCCAGTGCCATGCTCAGGTCAATCCTGCTCTCGGTACTCCATGTCTAGGATATGTGGGCCTCGAGACCTAATCTCCTAGTTATCCCTAAAATCGGGGATGACATCTGGCTCCAACTCGGGGACATGTGCTCACCGTAGAGCACATAAGAAACTCAACATCTCTGGCATAAACTACAGACTTGCTCAATCTCGATAGGGGCATCAGTAACAAAAATGAGGCAGTAATGCCACCCTAGCATACATAGATATATATAGACTTAAATAAAATAATCACAAATGCAAATGTGAAAGAAAACTAACATGAAATGCAAATGGTATAATACACGAATACACGAATACCTGCACTTACTTATGAAATCAGGTCCCCCCACCTTGGTGGGGTTTGAGGAGGTGCTCGTTGATAGGCAATGGGTGCCTTCTTCCCTCTAAAGTGGATAGATAATATGAGTCATTAATTGATTTCATTCCAACTTTGAAGGGTCCGAGCCATGACTGAGTGCTTCCTTTTACATTAGTTGGCTCTCCTTCTAGGTATCCCACATCCATACCATGTCTCCCTCCTTGTACTTTCTGACTTTGTATTTGGTCGTTCCTTGGACAACCTTGGTGTATTGTGCTGAGGGAGGGGGCTGGGCTTCTGCTGTAAAAGTTCCTATTGAGATGGGTGGATTTGTATGTCATCTTCATGTTTCTTTAATATCTTCACCGTCCAAATTTCTTTGTCTTTGAATTCATCTAGGAGTTGTTGGTATTCTTCTTTCTTGGGCCATTTTATCTGATCAATGTCCTCTTCTGTTGCAAATGGAATATCTTCTGGAGAATAATTTTGAAGCGTTTGTATCATCTCGTTTTGTGCTTTGTTATTATTGACGAGGTGAGTAATATCTTGCACATGGTCCCTAGTTATTGGCACATTGAGGAGATGACCTATCGTTCCATTTTACAAAGGTAATTGCAAGAATGTGAGGTCCATATCAAGGGTGCCACCTAACATTGCAACAAACTTCCTAGATAACAACATCCCCCACACTTCTGGGACATCAACTACCATGATGTCAATGTGGACCATCTTTTCTGGGTACTCCTTCAGGAAAACTTCAACATTCTCAACCACCCCGTGTGTGGGTATGGCTTTAGATACGAAACCACATACATTTCTATAAGGCCGTGTGACCTTCAAACCCACTTGTTGCATGACTTTGAGTGACATCATGTTGGCACCAACACCTGTATCTAACATGCAATTGTTGAGGTTCTTGCCGTTCATTGCCAACGTCATGAAGAAAGGAGGGTTCTCACCATATT
>ML790371.1:801643-820676 GCA_009831015.1 Picea engelmannii | reverse complement strand
GTGTCAAAGCGTTCCTTGATGGATGGGATCTTGATTGCTTCTCTCAGGGGGACGTTTACATGCATTTTTGATAATTCCCCTTCGAAGTCAAAGTTCAGGTCAACCTTGCCAGCCTTGGATGTCTTGGGAAGAAGCATTTCCAGAGGTGGGGGCTTTGCCTGATCAGCAACGGGTTGTTTCAAATTCTTTCTTATGTACACTTGAAATTCTTGTTTCTTTATCTTTTCTCCTGATTCTTGATCCAGGTTGTTTATTACCACCATCCTTGCTGATCTGGCTGCTTCTTTCACGGCTTCCTGATGTCCTGCATCTATGATATTTATCTGAGGAAACTCCATGAAACAATCCATGTTGTTGACTTGTTGATGGCCACTATTGTAAGGACACTCATGCTCCCTATGTGCTTCGCTGCATTCCAGGCACCAAGGATTTTCATGAACAACGTTTGCAGGGGCCAAAGTGTTTGGAACTTCATGCTCATTCTTTGGTTCATAAAATTGGCCCCCTTTCTAGAATTGTCCTTTGTACAGGACTCTGGGCGCTTGGGTCTGAGATCTTTCCAACTTGACAATCTTGTTCATCATTTCCTCTTGATTTTTTATGATACCATCCATAGATGCTTGCAGCTTGGCGATACTGGTACATAAATATGAAGTAGGCTCAGCATTGTGAACTATCTTTGGTTTAGTGTCTATTCTCCCCCTTGGGTTAGCAAAAGGCTCAATCTTGGATGAAAGGAGGTTTCCCTCTATTTTAGTAGCAAGATCTTGGGCTTCTTGAATGGACTAGAGGCTTTTGTCTCTAAGAAGATACCCTAGTTGGCCATTGAAATATCTGGTGTAAAAAAGGACAAGGTAGTCATCTTTTGGATGATGGCTTGCGGGAATTATTTGTATTAAAGTCTCGAATCTGGTGTGGAACTCCTGAATGGACTCATTTTCATATTTGGCAAGTTTATTCAGTCACGTGAGGAGCATATTAGGGTCTTCTTTGAGACTCCATCTTTTGAGAAATGCCTCTTCAAGTCTATCCATGGTTTTGATACTTCTATCGGGAAGGCTTAGGTACCAACGCCTTGAGGCATCATAAAGAGTAGCAGAGAAAAAATTCGTGACTAGATCTTCAACATCATTACTAATGGGGTGAAGCTGGAAAAATGCCCAAAAGTTGCTCATGTGCTCTTCGGCACTGATTGCATCAGTACCGGTAAATTTAGGCAACCACTTCTCATACTTGGGTGACAATTGCCTAGGGTAGCCTGGTATGGCTAACATGTCTAACGATTTGAAAAGAGTAGATGACCATTGTATTTGATTGTTGGCTGGGTTTGTTGTAGCAGTCTGAGAGCTAGACATGATTCTTAAAGGAAGGCTCTTCCCAAAAAGTGATTTGACAACATGAGAGTTCTTGGGAGGCTTCCTTCTGAAAGATAAAGGAGGATTTTTGAACCTCTTTTGAGTTTGTGGAGTCGCCAGATAGTTTACTTGAAGCTATCAAAGAAAAGGGAAAACACCCTAGAGGAGTCACCAGGTAAGCTTGTAATATAAGGCTCTTGAGACAAGGCTTACCGAAAAGATTTGTTGTTTGAGGAGAAATGACTCAATGCTCCCTGACAACAACACCAAAATGTTATCACACAGTTTGTATTTATGGTAATAGGTTAGAAGATAAAGGGATAAACTGGCGTAACAGGAACCAATCCCACCCAATGTCACCTCAATGGGATGGTTCTTTCTATTCTGGGTGGTAAGGCCCAAGGGAGACATCCCTGGTGACCTGGAGCTTTGAGAAGGTGAAGGATGATAAGGAAAAAGTGTAAATCCCCCCTCACAAGCCACCACCGAGTAGAAGATCTGACTAAATAGCCAATAATAAGAAGTAACCAAAGAAGAAGAAAAGCACCTATCCGGGACAAAGAAACAAGAAACATATACGTGCAAATCTTGGTTAGTATTTCATATATCGAAGATCATCTGCTAAATTCAACATATAAGAAATTATAACAATAAATATTGACGAAGTCAATGTTTGTCAATATAGAAATGAAATAATATCACTCCACCAATAAATACCAAAATGATGTAGCAATCAATATATCCAATCAATCCCTCATTCAATAAATGCTTTAAACACCATTCAATTGCTCATTAAATGAAATGTTGTTGCATCAAGATGAAATAACCAAGGGTGACGTCAACATTCTAGGGTTAGTAGGTTAGGGTTAGTGTAGTTAGGGTTTGAGTTTTAAAATAAGTTTGAGAGTGTTTGGACTTGATGTCACTTCAACGCTGGAGGCTTAGATCAGTGCCTTAGGGTTTAATTGTTGGACACACCTACCACACTTAGAGGGGGGGTGAATGAGTGTGGGGCTCTTTTTCCCAAAACTTCCCTCTTACACAAAAACTCATCAATTAGCATTCAACATTTATTCATTACCCATTGTTGTCATTTATAACCAGTTAGATGTGAGCACATATCAACAACACCCATGTACATAAACCATGTACATCAACCATGTACATCAACAATGTTCCAATATCATCCATGAAAATGTATCCACCATATGCCAACATGTGCATCTACCAATATGCCAACAATGACCTAATTTAACTTTTTTAGGTCATAAAAAGGCTGACAAGGCCAAAATACCAAAATAATATTGTTTTACATTAACTGTTCATTTTAAAACCCTAATTGAGAAAAATGTGAGATGTCACCCCTTCTAAGGGAGAGGTTTATCCCCTTTTAGGGAAAATGCAACAATAGAGAGAAAAACGTCAGCCCTCTTTGGGCCTCTCCATCATGCCACACGTGACAACTACCCTATCAAACTGCCACATGCTCAACATGATTTCATGAGCCCTTGGGTGATGTCCTGGGCCATCTAGGGCCAATGTTTCACTGGAAGTGGGTCAATCACCCTAGGCCGGGCTCTGCCAAAGTGCCTCTGATGAAATGTTCTCTTCTTCTCTGGTACAAAACCCTGATCAACCACTGTCCTGTCTCTGCCGCCTGATGGGGTCTCAACATCCATCTGGTGGGCTCTTCAGCCCCATGGAGGTTCAAACTGATCATATCCCCGTGTGTATCGGTCCAAATGGTTCCTGTCCATTGGGCATGGTCCTGCACATCAAAATCTACGCCCTCTAGGGGCTCATTAGTCATAGGGATCATAGAAATTTCAATCACATTTCATCATTAATATTATTAAACACATGCATAAAAACCCTGTTACATCGGTCAATAGCTCAAAGACATTACAAAAACCTACAATACAAGATTGGAGAAAAAGACAAGATGTCCTATTGGGTTAGTATCCACAAGAAAAGGAAAGTTTCCAGGAAGATTTCATCAAAGCCATGTAAGTGAGGTGATGTGGCTAGGGGATGTCCAGACATGTGGGTGCAGTGAGGGTCAAGGATGCATAATGTTATCTGTGGGTGCCTTTGTAGAAGGCGAGCTGTAACTGTCATGGATGCATATTTTTCCAAGCCCATTCTTGCCTTTATTCTTTTTTAGCTTCATTCTTTTATTTTCTTTTTCTTCTTCTTTTTATTTTACTCAAGAGCTAACCAAAGGACATTGCCTTGGCATGGTGACCATAGTTGACAGTGTTACCCACAAGTACTTTCATAGAGATGAGAAGGATGGCTCGTGATGAGACCCCCTTTCCCTTGGCCATGCAACCAAAGGTCACTGCCCTGGCATGGTAACCAGATAATGGCAATGTCATACTGTTAGGTACCCATGAACCTAATAGGTTGGCTAGTGATGAGACTCCCTATCGTCAGACTAGGTCTTGTTTGTTATTTTTCGAGTCCCTCTTGTTTCTTGCTGAGAGGCCTTTTATTGCCTTCTCAGGGATCCCTGGGTGAAGCAGCTTGAGGTTTCATGTTTAGGATTTTATTTTTTACCAGCTGCTTTTACCTTCTGGGCCTTTAGCCTCTTCTTCCCACGAGATAAGGTGCAATCCTACAAATAGGTCAACCCAATGCCTAGACAAGGGGAATGAGATAAATGAGTGGGAGACAAGATGAAACAATGGTGCTATGATGGGAGCGGACGATGGCTCTTCAAAAATTCCCCAATGGCAAACCAAAACCTATGGGTACAGGTTTGCTAGGGCACCCTATCAATTCCCCCAAGCATGGTCAAGTGGGCTAATGTAAGATCCAAGCAGTTGTTAGAGATAAAAGGAATCAGATGCATATATTTAAAGGTTTTAATGTTCAAGAATGACACATACCATGATACCTGGACCAATTACCTCATGGAGCAAGAACCTCTTCTGATACAATACCAAGCCAATGGTGATGGATGCTTCTACTGCTGACAAGACAAATCTGATGGAAGAAGAAAAATATGGGCCCTCTAGGGCCATGCTCAGGTCAATCCTGCTCTCGGTACTCCATGTCTAGGATCTACGGGCCTCGAGACATGATCTCCTAGTTATCCCTAAAATCGGGGATAACAGATATTATCCACATGGATTTGAAAGGCCACATGGTAAGGTATGCGAGGCTTGACATGCGTGACATAGAAAATAATGAATTTTGAGCCACATGGGTATAGATCCCCCAACGCAGATAAAAAAGCATTCCTTTGTGTTGGACATGTCTGGAATATCTCCAAAGACGACATTGCACATGAAATTTGGCCCAAATCCTTGACAATCGAGTAATTTTGGGAAACTTTGGCATTGGAATTATGAGCAAAGCATTTAATGACTCCTTTTGAAACATGAGGAGGAGGTTCAACCTTATTTATCTGCAAAGGGGTTTCCAAAGGGGGAGGCTCTAGATCCAAAATAGGTTGCGAAGAACCATAATCGTGAGTCATAGTGGATACACTAATCTTAGATCGAACCATATTGACACATTGATGGCCACCATCATGCACCGAGGGATTTTGACCTCCACTCGACACATTTCCAGTGGTGGAGGCTCCCCAGGTCATATTTTGATTATGTGGAAATGGATTAGTCAACACAGTAGGCTGTTGTGCTTTGAGCCTCGAGGCTTCCTCAATTTTGGGGCACAAGTGTGTAAGGTGATCTTCTTTACAAAGTTTACATGGAAACTTCACCTTCCTCTTTTCTTTATTTCCCTCACCATCATTATTATTATATTTATCATTATTATGGTTGTCCTATCTTTTATTGTTATTACTATTCCCACCCTTGCGATTATTATTATGAATTATCTTTTTGTTCCCTCCAGGGTGTTGGTTACCTTTTGGGTTTGTCGAATAAATGAAATGTACATCCAACAACTGGGTGGATGAGGATGAAGTCATAGTGTAACACCCTGGGTTTTGAACCCCCATTTTAAATAATGTATTGTTACAATGCTGAGAGGCCAGGGTGCCCAAACAATTATTAAAAGGCCAGTGTGCCCAAGACATGTAATGTTTTTATCATTATTAATAATAAATACATGGTTGGTTGCTAGATGGACAAGGACTAGAGTTATAGGGGGCTATGATTCCAAAAGAGAGGGGGCTTGAGGGGATAAATGTTTATTCCTATGTTAATTACCCATTTTTCCTAAGGGAGGGGATCGATTACATGAGCTTCTTGGGGAAGGCAAGGAGGTTCTTGATTCCCCACAAAGTTACTTAAACCTGCCTCTGGTGTGATAGGGGGTTTTGAATGATGGCTTGTTCTCTAATTTCCTATATGTCCATTCATTTCCATCACACACTTTCATGCACCCACTTACCCATTCATTGATCCATCCTCATTCGCGTCTTGGATTGGGAAAGGGGAACCGAACTACTGAAGAATTAGCCATGGTATGGTGGGTTGTAGTGGTCGCTGGTGTGATCCAACTGTGACTTGAGGCATGCATGTCTGAGATGCATTGGCTTGTGCCCTATATTTCTCACAACTGCGAGTCCTAAGAGTTATAGCATTGACATTCTGGACCAGCCGTGCTGGAGGCCCTGGAAAAAAAGAGCAGGACTGCCTGAGGGACTGCGTGGTAGAGAAGGGTGGAGGTCCATTCTCTTGGGTGGTATAGGTTGGGTGGAAGAGAGTTGGGTACTTGGATTGTTGTGGGTGTTGGGAAACCTATGAGATCTTGAGAGTTGACTGGTTTGGGAACCCAAGTACACTCTGGAACCGTCCTTGTGGATTCATAGCCTTGGCTCGGGGGTGACACTGCTGTTGAGATTTGGAGTAGTGGTGTCTACAGTTGGGTGGAACATCCTTGGTATGCAGCCAGTTGGTGTCACCTTTTTATAAAGATAAGTACTATTTCTTGTGATATTATTATCTATTTATGAATGTATTCCATTGTGTATTTTAATTATCATTTAATTGAAGTCTTTTCTTTTATGCATGCTTGCTGGATATTGTTGTGCATGTCGTTAAATATTTTATCTTATGCATCCTTATTAATGAAAGAAGGTATCGGTAAGAGTATGAAGTACTAGGGTGGGCTTGAAGGTAGAATACCCCATCTTGTGGGAGGCTGGGTATGTTACAGTTTGGTATCATAGTTTCTGGTTTAAACATTAGGCCAGTATGGGCCGGGTCTTTTGGCCAGAGTATCATGGTTACAGATCGAATTATGACCATGAAGTTGAAAAGCTCGGGAGGAATGGCATTGCAGAACCTACGCAAGAGATAGAATGTCAGAGACCCATTGTAAGGGGTTCAAAGGATCGTAACCATTCCTATTTGATTCGGGAGCGATCACCACTGTAGGATCAGAAGAGATCCATGATCGTTGGATCTAAGAACAAGTGAATAGGGGTCATCCGATGAAAAGGAAGCAAGGGTTAAGGTCACCACCGTCAGATCCCATTAGAGAGAGAGATCAATGGACAACCGACATTGCAGGGAACCAAGTTGCATAGGAGATAATTTCCCAAGGTGGTCCCACAATCCAAACCACGATTTCATCGAGGGGTTACATGTAGGTGTCAGGAGAATTGCGAGGAGAAAAGAGGGTTACTCCAAACCATCGATGCATGCCCCCATAAATTGAAAGGCATGCAGTGATCTAACATGTTATGGCTCGAACATCGACACTCCATATAACTAAAGTAGTTTGTGGCCATCCATATTCAAGGAGAGACAACTGGCACAAGATCCACAACTCCAAAAGTTTATGGATGAGGAGGAGGTGAAATAGCCGGAGTAGATCTTGACCGTCGATCACCAAGAGGTATGTGTCAGCAGATCAGTAAATCTGAAGAAATCTGTTCAAGAGGTTTTCAGTTGAGATTTGAAACTCCGAAAGCCCAGAGAGCCAGAGAGCCGAAGTAAATCTTGATCGTTCAATCATCTGAAATAGATCTTAGTTTCTAGATCGTCTGGAGTAAATCTCAAGCGTCAGATCGTTTGAGGTGAATCTAGGTCATCTGATCCAGAAGAGACATGACATAAAACTATGGATTTCAGGTGAAGGCTCGAAGTAATCCTCAATCGTCTAATTCAAGGGGACACGCGGCAGAATCCCATGTACTTCGAGGAGGTTTGAAGTTTGAGAATTCTGAAACCCGAAGATCAGAAAGGATCTCAACCATTGAGCTATTGAGAGCCACGCATCACTATATCCAAGGCTTCGGATAAAATCCAATGGGGCCAGATCAGTTTTGAAATTTGAGATTTTCAAAGTCCGAAGACCCGAAGTAAGCCTCAACTGTCAGATTAAGGAGGACACGTGGTGCCGATCCGTGGACTCTAGGTGAAGACCCGACGTGAATCTTAGTCATTCGATCCTGGAGGACACAAGGTGACAGATTGGCCAGTTCAGGAATTCAAAGTTCAGGAGAATTGGAAGTGTTCTAGTATGGAAACTCTCGAAGTCTCGAAGCTCGAAGAGATGAAGTGATGGGGCATGATGATGTCACCTAGAGGTGATGTGGATTGTGGAATTCCAGAAGTGATGTGGCTTGCGGACGTCACCTAGGATGACGTGGACACATGGGATGTGTTCCACGTGTCAGTAAGTTTTGGGAATTGGGCTTCAGAAACGAAACCCTAGGGGAGAGAGGCTCACTTCGATGTTTCTAAAGCAAGGCCTCATGCTCTCTCCTCCTTCTTTAGATCAAATTGGAAAAATGAATAGCTAAAGATAAAGCAAATACAACCAAATCATGAGGGTTTGAAGAGGCAAGGTGTTGCTACAACAAGGCCTTTTCAACAAACCCTAGAATGGTACAGTCCTGGTGTAGAAGAACTAGGCCAAGGATGTCTCACTCTCTTTGGCTTCTCGATAGTACGACTAGCTAAGGGAGAAGAAGAAATGAGAGTGTAGCTATGGCTAGGCTCTCTCTTCCTTCTTCAATGGATGGAAATTTCTCCATCAGGGGACATGAGACAAGGACCAATTAAATGTCCTTGTCACCTAGGGTTTTGATTCAACAATTTTATAAGTAATGTGCAAGAAATTTAAACTACAACCTTTCAATAAGAAGTTTTATAGAAAAAACACTTACAATTCATGAAGAAATAACCACGAAAACCCTAGTTGTAACACCTTCCTTCAAGAGAAACACCATAAATGCCAAAAAAGGTCTTCCTTCAACAAGTGCACCTCTCTTAAATAGGCCAAAAACCCCAATAGGGTGCTAAAATCAGACCTCACTAATGAGTGAGTGATAATTGATTATAAAATGAGAGTCAAAACCCTCAATATATAGTGTATCAATGACCTAATTTAACTTTTTTAGGTCATAAAAAGGCCGACGAGGCCAAAATACCAAAATAATACTGTTTTACATTAAATGTTCATTTTAAAACCCTAATTGAGCAAAAGGTGAGACTTCACCCCTTCTAAGGGAGACGTTTAACCCCTTTTAGGGAAAATGCAGCAACAAAGAGAAAAACGTCCTCCCTCTTTGGGCCTCCCCATCATGCCACACATGCCAACTGCCCTGTCAAGCTGCCACACGCTCAAGATGACATCATGAGCCCTTGGGTGATGTCCTGGGCCATCCAGGGAAAACGTTTCACTGGAAGTGGGTCAATCCCCCTAGGCCGGGCTCTGCCAAAGTGCTTATGATGAAATGTCCTCTTCTTCTCTAGTGCAAAACCCTGATCAACCACCGTCCTGTCTCTACCCCCTGATGGGGTCTCAGCATCCATCTGGTGGGCTCTTCATCCCCATGGAGGACTGAACTAATCATCTCCCCATGTGTACCGGTCCAAATGGTAGATATCCATCGAGCATGGTCCTGCACATCAAAAGATACGCCCTCCATGGACTGATTAGTCACAGGGATCATAGCAATGTTAATCACATTTCATCATTAATATTATTAAACATATGCATAAAAACCCTGATACATCGGTCAATATCTCAAAGACAATACAAAAACCTACAATACAAGATTGGACAAAAAGACACAACATCCTATTGGGTTAGTATCCACAAGAAAAGGAAAGTTTCCAGGAAGATTTCATCCAAGCCATGTAAGTGAGGTGATGTGGCTAGGGGATGTCCAGACATGTGGGTGCGGTGAGGGTCAAGGATGCATAATGTTATATGTGGGTGCCTTTGTAGAAGGCAAGCTGTAACTGTCATGGATGAATATTTTTCCAAGCTCGTTCTTGCCTTTATTCTTTTTTAGCTTCATTCTTTTATTTTCTTTTTTTTATTCTTTTTCTTTTACCCAAGAGCTAACCAGAGGAAACTATCTTGGCATGGTGACTAGAGCTGACAGTGTTACCCACAAGTACTTTCACAGAGATGAGAAGGATGGCTCATGATGAGACCCCCTTTCCCTTGGCCATGCAACCAAAGGTCACTGCCCTGACATGGTAACCAGATGGTGGAAATGTCATACTATTAGGTACCCATGAACCTAATAGGATGGCTCATGATGAGACCCCCTATCCTCTGACTAGGTCTTGTTTGTTATTTTCTGGGTCCCTCTTGTTTCTTGCTGAGAGGCCTTTTATTACCTTCTCGGGGATCCCTGGGTGAAGCATCTCGAGGTTTCATTTTTAGGCTTTTATCTTTTACCAGCTGCTTTTACCTTCTGGGCCTTTAGCCCCTTCTTCCCATGAGATAAGGTGCAATCCTACAAATAGGTCAACCCAATTCCTGGACAAGGGGAATGGGATAAATGAGCGGGAGACAATATGAAACAGTGGTGCTATGATGGGAGCGGACGATGGCTCTTCAGAAATTCCTCAATGTCAAACCAAAACCTATGGGCACAGGTTTTCTAGGGCACCCTGTCAATTCCCCCAAGCATGATCAAGTGGGATAATGTAAGATCCAAGCAGTTGTTAGAGATAAAAGGAATCATATGCATATATTTAAAGGTTTTAATGATCAAAAGTGACACATACCATGATACCTGGACCAATTACCTCATGGAGCAAGAACCTCTTCTGATACAAGACCAAGTCGATGGTGATGGATGTTGCTGCTACTGACAAGACAAAGCTGATGGAAGAAGAAAAATATGGGCCCTCCAGGGCCATGCTCAGGTCAATCCTGCTCTTGGTACTCCATGTCTAGGATATGCGGGCCTCGAGACCTGATTTCCTAGTTATCCCTAAAATCAGGGATAACATATGGCCCCAACTCAGGGACATGTGCTCACCGTAGAGCACATGAGAAACTCAACATCTCTGGCATAAACTGTAGACCTGCTCAATCTCGATAGGGGCATCAGTAACAAAAATGGGGCAGTAATGCCACCCCAACATACATAGATATATATAAACTTAAATAAAATAATCACAAATGCAAATGTGAAAGAAAACTAACATGAAATGCAAATGGTATAATACACGAATACAAAATTCCTACTTACCTGCACTTACTTGTGAAATCAGGTCCCCCCACCTTGGTGGGGTTTGAGGAGGTGCTCGTTGATAGGCAATGGGTGCCTTCTTCCCTCTAAAGTGGATAGATAATATGATTCATTAATTGATTTCATTCCAACTTTGAAGGGTCCGAGCCATGACTGAGTGCTTCCTTTTACATTAGTTGGCTCTCCTTCTAGGTATCCCACATCCATACCATGTCTCCCTCCTTGTACTTTCTGACTTTGTATTTGGTTGTTCCTTGGACAACCTTGGTGTATTGTGCTAAGGGAGGGGGCTGGGATTCTGCTGTAAAAATTTCCTGTTGAGACGGGTGGATTTGTACGTCATCTTCATGTTTCTTTAATATCTTCACCATCCAAATTTCTTTGTCTTTGAATTCATTTAGGAGTTGTTGGTATTCTTTTTTCTTGGGCCATTTGATCTGATCAATGTCCTCTTCTGTTGCAAAGGGAATATCTTCTGGAGAATAATTTTGAAGAGTTTGTATCATCTCATTTTGTGCTTTGTTATTATTGACAAGGTGAGTAATATATTGCACATGGTCCCTAGTTATTGGCACATTGAGGAGACGACCTATTGTTCCATTTTTCAAAGGTAATTGCAAGAATGTGAGGTCCATCTCAAGGGTGCCATATAAAATTGCAACAAACTTCCTAGATAACAACATCCCCCACACATCTGGGACATCAACTACCATGATGTCAATGTGGACCATCTTTTCTGGGTACTCCTTCAAGAAAACTTCAACATTCTCAACCACCCTGTGTGTGGGTATGGCTTTAGATTCGAAACCACATACATTTCTATAAGACCGTGTGACCTTCAAACCCACTTGTTGCATGACTTTGAGTGACATCATGTTGGCACCAACACCTGTATCTAACATGCAATTGTTGAGGTTCTTGCCATTCATTTCCAACGTCATGAAGAAAGGAGGGTTCTCACCATATTAGACCCTGAAGTGATCAGCTTGCAGCATAATAGGGGGGTCCATGGGTTCATCTGATCCTGAAAAGAAAGTGTCAAAGCATTCCTTGATGGATGGGATCTTGATTGCTTCTCTCAGAGGGATGTTTACATGCATTTTTGATAATTCCCCTTCGAAGTCAAAGTTTAGGTCAACCTTGCCAGCCTTGGATGTCTTGGGAACAAGCATTTCTAGGGGTGGGGGCTTTGCCTGATCAGCAATGGGTTGTTTCAAATTCTTTCTTCTGTACACTTAAAATTCTTGTTTCTTTATCTTTTCTCCTGATTCCTGATCCAGGTTGTTTATTACCACCATCCTTGCTGATCTGGCTGCTTCTTTCACGGCTTCCTGATGTTTTGCATATGTGATATTTATCTGAGGAAACTCCATGAAACAATCCATGTTGTTGACTTGTTGATGGCCACTATTGTAAGGACACTCATGCTCCCAATGTGCTTCGCTACATTCCAGGCACCAAGGATTTTCATGAACAACGTTTGCAGGGGCCAAAGTGTTTGGAACTTCATGCTCATTCTTTGGTTCATAAAATTGGCCCCCTTTCTAGAATTGTCCTTTGTACGGGACTCTGGGCACCCGGGTCTGAGATCTTTCCAACTTGACAATCTTGTTCATCATTTCCTCTTGATTTTTTATGATACCATCCATAGAGGCTTGCAGCTTGGCGATACTGGTACATAAATTTGAAGTAGGCTTAGCATTGTGAACTATCTTTGGTTTAGTGTCTATTCTCCCCCTTGGGTTAGCAAAAGGCTCAATCGTGGATGAAAGGAGGTTTCCCTCTATTTTAGTAGCGAGATCTTGGGCTTCTTGAATGGACTAGGGGTTTTTATCTCTAAGAAGATACCCTAGTTGGCCATTGAAAGATCTGGTGTAAACATGGACGAGGTAGTCATATTTCGGATGATGGCTTGCGGGAATTATTTGTAGTAAAGTCTCGAATCTGGTGTGGAACTCCTGAATGGACTCATTTTCATATTTGGCAAGGTTATTCAGTCGTGTGAGGAGCATATTAGGGTCTTCTTTGAGACTCCATCTTTTGAGAAATGCCTCTTCAAGTCTATCCATGGTTTTGATGCTTCTATCGAGAAGGCTTAGGTACCAACTCCTTGAGGCATCATAAAGAGTAGCAGAGAAAAAATTCATGACTAGATATTCAACATCATCACTAATGGGGTGAAGATGGAAAAAATCCCAAAAGTTTCTCATGTGCTCTTCGACATTGATTGCATCAGTACCGGTAAATTTAGGCAACCACTTCTCATACTTGGGTGACATTTGCCTAGGGTAGCCTGGTATGGCTGACATGTCTAGCGGTTTGAAAAGAGTAGATGACCATTGTCTTTGATTGTTGGTTGGGTTCGTTGTAGTGGTCTGAGAGCTAGACATGATTCTTAAAGGAAGGCTCTTCCCGAAAAGTGATTTGACAACATGAGAGTTCTTGGGAGGCTTCCTTCTGAAAGATAAATGAGGATTATTGAACCTCTTTTTAGTTTGTGGAGTCACTAGATAGTTTACTTGAAGCTATCAAAGAAAAGGGAAAACACCCTAGAGGAGTCGCCAGGTAAGCTTGTAATATAAGGCTCTTGAGACAAGGCTTACCGAAAATATTTGTGGTTTGAGGAGAAATGACTCAGTGCTCCCCGACAACGATGCCAAAATGTTATCACACAGTTTCTATTTATGGTAGTAGGTCAGAAGATAAAAGGATAAATTGGCGTAACAGGAACCAATCCCACCCAATGTCACCTCAATGGGATGGTTCTTTTTATTCTGGGTGATAAGGCCCAAGGGAGACGTCCCTGGTGACCTGGAGCTTTGAGAAGGTGAAGGATGATAAGGAAAAAGTGTAAATCCCCCCTCACAAGTCACCACTGAGTAGAAGATCCGACTAAATAGCCAATAATAAGAAGTAACCAAAGAAGAAGAAAAACACATGTTCGGGACAAAGCAACAAGAAACGTATACATGCAAATCTTGGTTAGTACTTCATATATCGAAGATCATCTGCTAAATTCAACATATAAGAAATTATAACAATAAATATTGATGAAGTCAATGTTTGTCAATATAGCAATGAAATAATATCACTCCACCAATAAATACCAAAATGATGTAGCAATCAATATATCCAATCAATCCCTCATTCAATAAATGCTTTAAACACCATTCAATTGCTCATAAATGAAATGTTGCTGCATCAAGATGAAATAACCAAGGGTGACGTCAACATTCTAGGGTTAGTAGGTTAGGGTTAGTGTAGTTAGGGTTTGAGTTTTAAAATAAGTTTGAGAGTGCTTGGACTTGATTTCACTTCAACGCTGGAGGCTTAGATCAGTGCCTTAGGGCTTAATTGTTGGACACACCTACCACACTTAGAGGGGGGGTGAATGAGTGTGGGGCTCTTTTTCCCAAAACTTCCCTCTTACACAAAAACTCATCAATTAGCATTCAACATTTATTCATTACCCATTGCTGTCATTTATAACCAGTTAGATGTGAGCACATATCAACAACACCCATGTACATAAACCATGTACATCAACAATGTGCCAATATCATCCATGAAAATGTATCCACCATATGCCAACATGTGCATCTACCAATATGCTAACAATGACCTAATCTAACTTTTTTAGGTCATAAAAAGGTCGACAAGGCCAAAATACCAAAATAATATTGTTTTACATTAACTGTTCATTTTAAAACCCTAATTGAGCAAAAGGTGAGATGTCACCCCTTCTAAGGGAGATGTTTAGCCCCTTTTAGGGAAAATGCAGCAATAAAGAGAAAAACGTCAACCCTCTTTGGGCCTCTCCATCATGCCACAGGTGCCAACTACCCTATCAAACTGCCACACGCTCAAGATGATGTCATGAGCCCTTGGGTAATGTCCTGGGCCATCTAGGGAAAACGTTTCACTAGAAGTGGGTTAATCCCCCTAGGCTGGGCTCTGCCAAAGTGCCTCTGATGAAATGTTCTCTTCTTCTCTGGTACAAAACCTTGATCAACTAGTGTCCTGTCTCTGCCCCCTAATGGGGTCTCAACATCCATTTGGTGGGCTCTTCAGCCCCATGGAGGTCTGAACTGATCATATCCCCATGTGTACCGGTCCAAATGGTACCTGTCGATTGGGCATGGTCTTGCACATCAAAATCTACGCCCTCTATGGGTTCATTAGTCACAGGGATCATAGCAATGTCAATCACATTTCATCATTAATATTATTAAACACATGCATAAAAACCCTGTTACATCGGTCAATAGCTCAAAGACATTACAAAAACCTACAATACAAGATTGGAGAAAAAGACAATACGTCCTATTGGGTTAGTATCCACAAGAAAAGGAAAGTTTCCAGGAAGATTTCATCAAAGCCATGTAAGTGAGGTGATGTGGCTAGGGGATGTCCAGACATGTGGGTGCAGTGAGGGTCAATAATGCATAATGTTATCTGTGGGTGCCTTTGTAGAAGGCGAGTTGTACTTATCATGGATGCATGTTTTTCCAAGCCCATTATTGCCTTTATTATTTTTTAGCTTCATTCTTTTATTTGCTTTTTCTTCTTCTTTTTATTTTACTCAAGAGCTAACCAAAGGACACTGCCTTGGCATGGTGACCAGAGTTGACAGTGTTACCCACAAGTACTTTCATAGAGATGAGAAGGTTGGCTCGTGATGAGACCCCCTTTCCCTTGGCCATGCAACCAAAGGTCATTGCCCTAGCATGGTAACCAGATGGTGGAAATGTCATACTATTAGGTACCCATGAACCTAATAGGTTGGCTGGTGATGAGACCCCCTATCGTCAAACTAGGTCTTGTTTGTTATTTTCTGGGTCCCTCTTGTTTCTTGTTGAGAGGCCTTTTATTTCCTTCTCGGGGATCCCTGGGTGAAGCATCTTGAGGTTTCATGTTTAGGCTTTTATCTTTTACCAGCTGCTTTTACCTTCTGGGTCTTTAGCTCCTTCTTCCCACGAGATAAGGTGCAATCCTACAAATAGGTCAACCCAATGCCTAGACAAGGGGAACGAGATAAATGAGTGGGAGACAAGATGAAACAATGGCGCTATGATGGGATCGGACAATGTCTCTTCAGAAATTCCCCAATGGCAAACCAAAACCTATGGGCACAGGTTTGCTAGGACACCCTGTCAATTCCCCCAAGCATGGTCAAGTGGGATAATGTAAGATCCAAGCAGTTGTTAGAGATAAAAGGAATCATATGCACATATTTAAAGGTTTTAATGATCAAGAATGACACATACCATGATACCTAAACCAATTACCTCATGGAGCAAGAACCTCTTCTGATACAAGACCAAGCCGATGGTGATGGATGCTTCTGCTGCTGACAAGACAAAGATGATGCTAGAAGAAAAAGATGGGCCCTCTAGGGCCATGCTCAGGTCAATCCTGCTCTTGGTACTCCATGTCTAGGATCTACGGGCCTCGAGACATGATCTCCTATTTATCCCTAAAATCGGGGATAACAGATATTATCCACATGGATTTTAAAGGCCACATGGTAAGGTATGCGAGGCTTGACATGCGTGACATAGAACATGATGAATTTTGAGCCACATGGGTATAGATCCGCCAATGCATATAACAAAGCATTCCTTTGTGTTGGACATGTCTGGAATATCTCCAAAGACGACATTGCACATGACATTTGGCCCAAATCCTTGACAATCGAGTAATTTTGGGCAACTTTGGCATTAGGATTATGAGCAAAGCGCTTAATGACTCCTTTTGAAACACGAGGAGGAGGTTCAACCTTATTGATCTGCAAAGGGGTTTCCAGAGGGGGAGGCTCTAGATCCAAAATAGGTTGCGAAGAACCATAATCGTGAGTCATAGTGGATACACTAATCTCAGATCGAACCATATTGACGCATTGATGGCCACCATCATGCACCGAGGGATTTTGACCTCCACTCGATGCATTTTCAGTGGTGGAGGCTCCCTAGGTCATATTTTGATTATGTGGAAAAGGATTAGTCAACACAGTAGGCTGTTGTGCTATGAGCCTCGAGGCTTCCTCAATTTTGGGGCACAAGTGGGTAAGGTGATCTTCTTTACAAAGTTTACATGGAAACTTCACCTTCCTCTTTTCTTTATTTCCCTCGCCATCATTATTATTATATTTATCATTATTATGGTCGTCCTATCTTTTATTGTTATTACTATTCCCACCCTTGCGATTATTATTATGAATTATCTTTTTGTTCCCTCCATGGTGTTGGTTACCTTTTGGGTTTGTCGAATAAATGAAATGTACATCCAACAACTGGGTGGATGAGGATGAAGTCATAGTGTAACACCCTGGGTTTCAAACCCCCATTTTAAATAATGTATTGTTACAATGTTGAGAGGCCAGGGTGCCCAGACAATTATTAAAAGGCCAGTGTGCCCAGGACATGTAATGTTTTTATCATTATTAATAATAAATACATGGTTGGTTGCTAGACGGATAAGGACTAGAGTTATAGGGGGCTATGATTCCAAAAGAGAGGGGGCTTGAGGGGCTAAATGTTTATTCCTATGTTAATTACCCTTTTTTCCTAAGGGAGGGGATCGATTACATGAGCTTCTCGGGGAAGGCAAGGAGGTTCTTATTTCCCCACGAAGTTACTTAAACCCGCCTCTGGTGTGATAGGGGGGTTTGAATGATGGCTTGTTCTCTAATTTCCTATACGTCCATTCATTTTCCTCACACACTTTCATGCACCCACTTACCCATTCATTGATCCATCCTCATTCGCATCTTGGATTGGGAAAGGGGAACCGAACTACTGAAGAATTAGCCATGGTATGGTGGGTTGTAGTGGTTGCTGGTGTGATCCAACTGTGACTTGAGGCATGTATGTCTGAGATGCATTGGCTTGTGCCCTATGTTTCTCACAACTACGAGTCCTAAGAGTTCTAGCATTGATATTCTGGACCAGCCGTGCTGGAGGCCCTGAAAAAAAAGAGAAGGACTGCCTGAGGGACTGCGTGGTAGAGAAGGGTGGAGGTCCATTCTCTTGGGTGGTATAGGTTGGGTGGAAGAGAGTTGGGTAATTGGATTGTTGTGGGTGTTGGGAAACCTATGAGATCTTGAGAGTTGACCGGTTTGGGAACCCAAGTACACTCTGGAATCGTCCTTGTGGATTCATAGCCTTGGCTCGGGGGCGACACTGCTATTGAGATTTGGAGCAGTGGTGTCTACAGTTGGGTGGAACATCCTTGGTATGCAGCCAATTGGTGTCAAAATTTTATAAAGATAAGTACTCTTTGTTGTGATATTATTATCTGTTTATGAATGTATTCCGTTGTGTATTTTAATTATCATTTAATTGAATTCTTTTCTTTTATGCATGCTTGTTGGATATTGTTGTGCATGTCATTAAATATTTTATCTTATGCGTCCTTATTAATGAAAGAATGTATCGGTAATAGTATGAAGTCCCAGTGTGGGCTTGAAGGTAGAATACCCCATCCTGTTGGAGGCTGGGTATGTTACAGTTTGGTATCTGTTGGTTGTGGAGCCTGATTATCTTCCTGATTCAGAGGTCCTTGATTTCAGTCGTGCTTATACCCCATGAAGTATTTACACCCCATAAGTATGTACACTCTTCCACGTGGGGGAGTGCAGAGGGGGGGTACCCCCTCTGCGGGGTCTGGGGGGCCTATCCCCCCGGCTGGGGGGTCTGGGGGCAAGCGGGCCCCCAGCGGGGGTTCAGGGGCGAAGCCCCCGAAGAAAAAATTGTCGTGTAAAAGTATATTGTAATTTCATTGTAAATCTAGACCGTTCATTATAAGGTCGCAGATCTAACAGTAGAGATTATGTTAGGGTTTTTTGCCCTAGAAGGCAACCCTCTTTTATGAGGGAAATGTATTGCGGCTATGTATGATGGAGAATATTGTATTCTGAGAGAGGAGACTGTGAGAGAAAGAAGAGGAAGTTATAGTGGGTTTTACTGTAGGTTATATCCCTTCATTTGCTGGATAATAATAAAGGAAGGACCTAGCAATTTCTCTGGTGGACGTAGCCCACACTGGGTGAACCATGTAAATCTGTGTCTCTCTTGTATTGTGTGTCTTCTGTGTTTTGTTTCTGCATTTGTTTTTATTTTATTGCTCCGCGGTCCTGTTTTTATAACAACTGGTATCAGAGCGTAAGGTAACTCGTAGGAAAAGAGGGTTCCTGGTTCGAGTGGGAGCAATGTCGGAAGATGGAAAGTTTAGGGTCGAGAAATTTAACGGCCAA
>ML790371.1:720552-768388 GCA_009831015.1 Picea engelmannii | reverse complement strand
TAGTTATTGATATTAGTACATGAACGAGACTTGTATGTACTAGCTACACATGCATTCTTGCACATGTACACTAGTATGTATGAGTTTTCTTGGCTTACTTACTAATAATGTCGGTTATTTGTTATGAATGTGTGAACCATGTTCTTTTTTTCCTTGTATCATGAAATACTTTAACTTCAGGACGAAGTTTCCTGAAGGGTGGGTGTATGTAACAACCCTAGCTAAATGATTGCTTAAGATTTATCAAGTATGATTAATTAAATAATTAACTGTCCTAATTTGTATTAGTTAAATAATGATTATTTATTAATAATATTGATTATTTATTTATTTATTTGTTGTTTAATATATGTTGATTAATTAATTAATTAACTCATTTAATGTTTGGGTAACGAATTAAAGGCTTAATAATTTTTAATTTATTTATTAGAAAACTTAATGTATGAAGGGATAAGGCATTGAATGGATGGATAGGGTATTGAATGGAGGGATAAGGTATTAAATGGAGGGATAAGGTGGGTGGCATTGAATGAAGGGAGGAGGCGATGAATGGGAAGGAGGATATGAGGGGGCAAAGGCATTCGGGAGAAGTACTTTTGGAAATTTTGGGGGAAGGAGGCATTATTGGACATTAGGGACTGTATTTTATGGTGGGTAATTTTTTGGTTTGGAGTTTGGGTGGACTGTTACAGGGGTGCATCGGTTGTTGGGAGTTTTGGGCTCGAGGGCCAGGAATCCTCACAGAATCCTAGAGCTAGGGAGATGGATAGGCTTTATTCCTAGCTGGCAGGGAGGAAAGATTTAGTTTTGGGTAGAGTTCGGGCAGAGCAGCAGCGAGGACAAACGGAGATTGGAGAAATAGCATCAGATAGAGGTATGTATTTTCATGATTACGCTGTGTTAGGTGGTTATCATTAAGTTGTTGAATATGCTGTGTTATGTGGTTGTTATTAATTTATTTTCATGTTGTTCATAAATTTAATTTTTGCTGAATAATAATGATTATATGTTGATGACTAAATTGTATAGGATATAATTTCTCTATTCTCTATTTTATCTTGTGTTTTATAAGGCTCTGTGGGAAGAGACCTTACATCAATTGTGAAATTTGATTAATTATGCATTATATCTTGCGGAAAAAAAATTATGGATGATCATGATTGTATAGATATTACTAATGAATTCTTGAGTGTATAGGAAGCTCAACGACTGGTTGATGCAGGTATCGTTAATAAGAACCTAGGACTCCAGAATGAGTCAGGGAGTAAATGTGTTGATAAAATTTTGAATAAACGGTTTAAATTGATTATGGGAATTGTTGGCACAGGGGTAGACCCAGGGTTCAACGCTTAACAGTGCACCAAAAAAAACTCGACTATTGGCCCTTTCGGCAACACCTGCGAAGCAGACGAAGTATCACCCGAGGTAGAAGTAGGGAGGGTTATAGGATGTATGTGTCTGTAACCAGGCTAGGACACAAATCTGTGATAAAATCACTTCGCAGGATATTTTGTTAACGCTTAGAAGGTGACATGCATTAGTTTATTAACCCTATTAACATCACAAAACATGGTCCAAGATAGATCTAGCATAGTAACAACAAACAATTATGCACCTTAAACACTTAGCACTTAGCACTGTGAATCAGATATACCATTTTAACATAAGAAAAGAATTTAAGCAACACATACATATCCATTACACATCCTAATCTAAGCACTAAGCAGGCTCATAACAGGAATAAAACAACATAGAGAAAACCACGAGATACCAGATATACGTGGTTCACCCCAGGGTGGGGCTATGTCCACAAACCGCTTTGCCTCTTTATTATCTGTCGAGATATTACATTCAGTCACTCTTGTGCACTAAGCCACAGAGTCGAGCTTCACACCAGATAGGAGATCTGTGCACTGAGAACCATATCCTCCTTCCAAAACTTGGTCAAGGCACAGAGCCATCTCTCTATCGAGAACAAATCCTTAACACACATACATCCCTTTTCACAAAGCAACTTTGTTCACATAGAACTACATTCACTTTCTTAGGTATCTACTTCTACAATACATTCTTCTTTATTTATATTTTACAAACCCTTACAATAAGGCCTAAACATGGGAAAACCCCATGGGCCGACATCCCATAAACCCATTACAAAAACCCTAGAGGACCCTTTACTGGGTCCACATAACCCTCAAAATCGGTGAGATCTACGATCTCAGCTCCGCCTAGGCACTCCTTCTTCAAGCAACGTGTCGAAGTCCAAAAGTGGGTCAAAACTGACCAAAGTTTCCCAAAACTTGGTTGAGGGCCAATAGACCCCCAACACTCACTTGTGACTCGTCTCGAGTCACTCAAGTGCAGACAATGTTGCTTCAAACGCCTCGACCTTTACTCGAGATAACTCGAATTGTTGCTCTGCCTAAGCCTCCTACTCAACAAGCTCTTGGATCATCTACTCTGTAACAGGCCCTTCCAAGCATTGTTCTACTATTGTAACCACTTGATCTAGTTGTGAGCCTTGTCCATCAATCTCTTCGAACACCTTGCAGGATTCATCCTACACAGGTTGTAGCTTCTGTGTTACTTCCATTACCTTACCCTAGAGGGTAGTGATTTGTTGTTGTACTACGCGCTTCTCCTGGGATATCTTCATTCTTTCCACTACTGTGAGAAACTTCATCTACTCCTGCAATGAAAATGCTTATTGTTGCGCCTCCTATAACTATGCTTCCAACTTCCTTATCTCTGGATCCTTGGTTAGGTGTTCATATGTTTGGGTGCGGTGATCCTGTCATTCAATTGTTTACATTTCAAGGGGAGGGCTCTTATTCTTACTATAGTGTTTTTAGCAGTCTCCTCCCTCTGGTCATGCACCTCCTGTGGGGTTGTTGGCATAGGGGCAGACCTAGGGTTCAACTCTAATGGTGCATCAACAATCCCTAACTACTGGCCCTTTCGGAAACACCTGCGAAGCAGATGTAGTCTCACCCGAAGTAGCTATAGGGGGTTGCAAGACACATATGTCTACAACTAGAGGAAACATAAAGTGAATCCAATACAACAACAACACAACATCTAGATATCAGTTACTATATTAGACCTACTTCGCACATTTATCTGTTAGATCTAACACAATAATGTAACAACCATATATCAAAGGGCTAAAGAACACAACATCAATCACACACAACAACAAGATGTACGTGGTTCACCCTCTCCCTAGGGATACGTCTACAGAATTGTGCTTTATAATATATTAAGTGAAAGCATACAGTCCTATCTGCACTCTTAGCTAGCAAATCTTCTCTCTTTCTCCCTTCCCTGTGCACCCAGCTGTAGGATTGATCTTTGCACCCAGTTGAAGATCTTACAATACATAATGCTCTCTCAACACAATACTTCCCTCTCAGTAATAACAACAATCACTCATCATCACATCATCGAACCCATATCAGGTCCTCTTGACCTTTATTTATACATTATAATAGCTCATCGACCGCCTTAGGCCAAAACCTAAGTGTCAGAACCCTAGATGAAAAAATCCTAGGTGTCTAAAACCCTAGGTCAACTTGACCCGCATTTTCAGGGTTTCACCAACCTGTCTTTCCTTCTTTCTCTTACGGTGCTCTCGAAGCATCTATCGATGGCTTTTTCCTCTTGTTGAGTTGTCCACGATCCATCTTCCTTGCTGATATGTCGTCCTCGATCTCCTTGTCCAACAACTTTCTTTCTCTTACTTCACTCTGTCTTTTCTTCTCTTCTGCTCACTTCGACCCAGTATCAGTCACTAGTCTTCCGTACAGTTCACATTTTGTCTTTTCCGCCTTAATCTTCACTTTCTTCTAGAACTAAGGGCCAACATGCCCCCAAAACTCACCTATGACTAGTTCTGAGGCACTTCAGATCTTATCCTTTTTTTTACTTCGACTTCAAGCTATGCGGAGCAGCTTATGCTTTTTTCTCTCTCCTCCCCCATTGTGTACAGACTGTCTTTTCTTTGTTTGGTACATAGTTTCAACTACACCAGGTACCTATACTCTTTCTCCTTTTATTTTTACCAAGAGTTGCGAGGCAACTAGTTGTCATCATACAATTTCAATCGGTTGCCATTCACCAATCCTTCCTTCCATTCTCCATTCAAAGTCTTCAACTGTGTATCTCCTCCTTCCATAACATAGACAACCTCATATGGTCCCAGCCAATGGGTTATGAACTTCCCTGGATGCTTCATGAATTTGTTATCATATACCAGTACAATATCTCCTTGCTTAAATGTTTTCTTCTTGATATGCTTGTCATGGTAGGTGTTTTCTCTTTCTTTCTGCACCTGCTGATGGAATCCTGTAATGAATCAGTCTTCCTCTAGTTCGACCAACTATGCGAGCCTCTCTAGAACAACGCTAGTGTCATCCATATCTGTAAATGTTGTGATTCTTAAGCTAGGGACCAAATATTCCATCAGGACAACTGCTTCTAGACCATAAACCAACTTAAAGGGGGCCTACATTGTTAGCTTCTTACAAGTGGTTCTATAGGCCCATAGTATTGATGGTACTCTTAAATCCTAGTCATCCTTGTTCACATTGCAAATCTTTGAAAGTGTTGTTTCCAAGATCTTATTGAATGCTTCAACTATCCCATTTGCTTGTGGATGATAGGGTGTGCTCTTCTGATGATGAACTGCAAATTCCTCAATCAAGGCTTCAATGGTTTTATTAATAAAATGTGTGCCTTCATCACTCATAAGGATCTTCGGGAATTCAAACTTGGTTATTATGTCATCAAATATGAAGTGCACAGCTGTAGTTGCACTACAATATTTAACTTCTCTTGATTCAGCCCATCTAGTCAAGTACTCTGTCGCAGTGATTATGTACCTTGATCCTGTGCACTTTCCTGGTGGGTTTATAGGTCCCATGAAATCAATGGCCCATTTCTCAAATGCTTGTAAGGTTAGTTTGGGTGCTAATAGAATGTCATCTCTTCTGGACGTTTTCCCAACTCTTTGGCATACATCACAGGCTCTGTAGTTGTCTTTATCATCTCTGTGTAAAGTAGGCCACCAAAGGCCAACTCTAAGAACCTTTTGCGTTGTTGCTTTTCCTGCTCAGTGTCATCCTGCGATGCCTTCATGATATTTTTCTAAAATCAGTGGTATTTCTGCTTCCATAACACATCTCCTCAAGATCTCATCAGGTCCCATCTTATATAGTTGTCCAGCTATAAGTGAAAAGTTTGTGGCATGCACTACCAACTATTTCTTCTAGGTGATTGTATATTCACTAGGTGCCATTCCTGTTGACAAGAATTGCACTATCTCGACGAAGTGATCATCAATATTTATAATGGCCAGCAATTGTGCATCCGACAGTGTATCCTCCAAACTAGTAGGTTCCTCGCCATGTTCCAACCTCGAAAAGTGGTCAGGGCCTTTGTTCATTCTCCCTGGCTTAACCACGATCTTGAAATCATATTCCTGAAATAGCAGAAGCCATCTGCATATTGTTCCCCCCAACACTGGCTTGTTGACTAGGTATTTCAGCGCAGAGTGATCAGTAAACATTTTAAAGTGTCCTCCCAACAAGTAGTGGTGAAACTTCTGCAGCGCATACACCATGGTTAACCCTTCTCTCTCAGTGGTGGTGTAATTAATCTCAGCTATTGATAGCTTCCTGCTAGAAAAGGCTAACGGGTGGTCAATGTCTCCAGTTCCCGGTTGTGCTAGAATTGCTCCTAATGCGATAGAAGATGCATCAACATGCACATGAAATTGCTTGCTCCAATCGGGGAAAACCATAATATGCGCAGTAACCATTTTCTGTTTCAGTGTGTTGAATCTCTGTTGGCATTCTTCTGTCCAATGAAATTGACATTCTTTCTTCAAAAGCTTCTCCATGGGTGTTGTGATCTTTTCATAGCCTTTAATGAACTTCCTTTAGTATCTAGTAAGTCCCAATGGAGTGTGCAATTGTTTGACTGAAGTAGGAGGGGGAAAATCAACTATAATGGAAATCTTAGATGGATCTACCAACAATCCCTTCTTACACACAATACGGCCTACCAACACTCCAAAGGGAGAAAATAAGATGCACTTCTTCAGGTTCAGGGCAATCTAACATTGCCTCAACTTATCCCAACATTAGTCTTAAGAATTCAATATGATTTTGAAACAAACTAAAAACAGTCCAATCATCAAAATATGATTCCAGAAATTTATGTAAAAAATCCTTGAATGTTTCGATAACCACCCTAGAAAAGATGGCTAGTGCATTATTCAATCCAAACAACATCACTTTATACTGGTAGGATCCCCATTCTATGGAAAATGTGTTCTTGTGACGATCTTCCTTGGCAATCCTAATCTGATGGTATCCTAAAAATCCATCAGTGAAGGAGTAGACCTCCTGTCCTCCCACATTATCTAATACTTTGTCAATAAATGGTGTAGGGAATGGGTCATGCAAACAGACATCATTCAACTTCCTGAGATCTACACAGATCCTGATTTCTCTGGTCTTATTATCCTGCACCACCATAGGGCTAATCCTCTCTAAATCTTCAACAGGTTCTATGATTCCTGCTTCCAACATTCTGTCTAATTCAATCTTCACTTTCTCCTTATATTTAAGATTCAATCTGTAGGGTCTCTGTTTGACTAGCCTTGCATTTGGCTTCAAGGGGATCTTCATCTCTCCCATGGGCCCTTTAATTCCCTTCATATCAATGAACTTGGTTGGAAACAAGTCCTGATATTCATCCAGTAACTCTATGATCTTGTCAATAGTAGCAACATCCCAATAATTTCCAACATTTGCAAGCTTCGATGTTTTCTCTGTTCCAATATTGACTTTATTGATTTTAATTGGTTGTCCAATGAAAGGTAGCTCAACTCCTGGTCCTTCTATGTCTCTTTGTCCTTTTGTTTCGGTGATGTTCACCTTCCTAGGATCATTTTCTTCATCAACATTGATATTGTAATAGCCCTGCAATTTCTGAAGAGGTGTAGTCCATTCGTCTTCTTCTTGCTCCAAATCGAGGCTAGGTGCCTCCTCAAATACTTTTTGTCTTACAATATGTAACACTTGATCCATTGTAGGATATTGGTTTTCAAATAAAAAGGTAGTTACAAAGTTCTGAGTCATACCTTCCCAATCTGTAGTGACGAGGCGCAATTCTTCTTGAAGATACCAATTGATAGGGGTTGTATCTAGCGTGTTAATGAATTTTTGCACCTACTTCTCTTGAGGAATTATTCTCCAGGCTTCCTCGCAACTTCGCACATGGTCCTTCAGACAGCTTCGACCTGTGTACCTAACTTCTCAACCTTCTACTTGTTCTGAAAACCACATTGTGATCAAAGTGCAACATTGTATCCAGTCTGTAATGTTGTTTTTGTGTGTCCCCCACCATATTGTTGGAGTTTCTTTCAAGGCCTCATCTAGTGCCAACAATCTTTGTTGTATTGGTACAATTTCTTCAAATTCCAACAAGAAAGCTTCTAAATGATTTAGACCATCAAAGGTGGGCAAGTTACTTACTGTTGTGTCGATCCAACAAACTTATCTAGTTAATCTAGCACATCTCCTTATAGATACTTCATACATTTGATTCTGTCAGTTCTCCAGTGCTTCTTCTGAATCTGATGAACATGTATTGTCACTTCTCCAGCTTAGGTTTCCATCTGTTGTAGGATTAATGTAATCTTATTGTCCGACTATCAATTTGTATATGTTTTCTAGCTCATATGTGTGGTCTTTCTCTCTGATGGGATCTGTGTATCTGGGACCTTCATCAAGATCTAGAGGTGCGATAACCCTAAGTCCATCTCCTTCAAATGTCATTCTTCTTTTCTTCAAGTCAACAACAGTAGAATTAGTGAAATCCCAATCAATTCCTAACAACGTGGGGTAAGGAAAATTCTCATCGACTATCTCAATCACCTCAAAGTCCACAAATGTTCTGACCCCATCAATGTCCACAGGGACATGTTCCAGTCTTCCGAATGGGATCACGACTTGTTGATTGGTCATCCTAATTCTAATGGGGGAATAGATCAATTCGAGGACCACATAGTCTATATCATACTCTCCAATTTGAGCATTCATGTGTAGTTCCTTATTTATCCTTCTCTTTTTGGATAGTTGATGTACTATTTTATTCAGTAGAATATCTATCTTTCCTAGCTCATACTGTTTGATCAAGTTTTGTAGCTCTTGTACAATGCTCTCATCCTTTATCAAATTAATGCAAGTGCATAAAAATTCCATGAGCTTACTTACCTCTTTTCCTTCTCTGGGCAAAGCAAACTAATCAAATGCTAGAGGCATTCCATATTCTATTACTTCTGGTCGAGCCTTTGATGAAGAAGCCTGATCTCTCCCAAATTCTTTTCTTGCTTCCTCAAATGTCTATTTCTCTTTCTTTGGATCAAACTCTTGTGTCTTCTCTATAGATTTTATGACTCATGATTGTTCTATAGTCTTCCCTGGAGTCATTATGTCTTCTCCTGTAGCAATGCCTCCTCTAGTGATAACAACAAATCTTGGATCCACTTCGTGAGGTTCTACTGTGATTAGTTGTACTTGTTGGTTTCCTCCTTGTATTTCCTAAAGTTTGGCTAACAACGCAAGACAATATTCTATGACATGTTCAAATGAGTTGCAGTAACTGCAAGTGGTACAAGGGTTTTGATAGTCCCTTGCCAAATGTCCCAGTTGTGCGCAGTTATAACAAATGATCTGGCCTCGACCTCGACCCATACCTCATGCATGTCCTCTTCCTCTAAATCCACCACGAGGGTTTAAGTTTCCTCTTCCTGGGAAATTATACTACATAGTATTCCCTTCTTGTTGTACTTCACCTTGAATTTTGTATATGTCCCTTGACCTTTCATGCATGAGGTCATAAGCCCTACATTCCTTATCATCATTCCCTACCGACTTACAGAATGTGCCATACAGATTTGTGGGTGTCTGAACATATTTTTTCATGTAATAGCATTCACTAGGGAAATGCCTATTTCTACATACCTCACACCAAGGTAGGGTAACTTGCTTCAAAGGGATCGGAGCTCCCGATGCCAAGTACTCATGGAATAGGGGACAATGCTCTTTGTCATGGCCTTCTATTTTTCATCTAATGCACCAAATATCTTATCTTTTATATTTTCCCTTGTCTTTTTTCATATCTTCGACCTATAGTGATAAGCTAGTTAACTGACTTAAAATTTGACTCATACATGAGCTAGATTCTCCCATAGGGGTTGATTCTAGCTTCATGGAAATCTTCAATGCCTCAGCTTGCGAAGTGATCTTTTGTTGCATCAGAGGGAATATGATGTGTGGTAAGAGGGCAGCAATGAACCATTCCTTGTTCTACTCGTCCGGGATCTGAAAAGTCAGTCATCTTGTTAAGGTTTTAAACTTCTGATCAAACTCCCAAATAGGTTCAACTACTCTTTGTTTGATTTCTTTCAACTCTGTAATGCATTGTGACTCCGACTTGGGTTTCTTGAATTCTACAACCAGCGCATTATTAATCTCATTTAGTGGTTTAGGTTGTGCAGTTCCTTGGACAAGCTTCATGTACCAACTCAATGCACGGTCTCTCAGGGTAGTACTAAACTGATCTCGTTTAACAGCTTCATCAGTGACATTGTTAATACTCCATACAGCTTCACATAGAAACCAGTGTTGATTAGGATCTTCAGATCCATCTCCCCTAAAGGTGGGTAACCTCATCTCATCTGCCATAGATATTCCTGGGTTTCCTGACTGAGTGTGCGTTGAACCACTTGTACTAGTGCTCTAATAAATTAGGTTACTCTGGTTTCTTAGTGTTGTTGAAACAAAAGAAGGAGTAATAGTACTTATTTCAACAGTCGGCGCAGTTCCTGAAGTTTCTGGCTCTTCTCAACGAGGTTCTTTAGTCTTTTCTTCTCTTGGCCCAATAGACCCTGAATGTTCCTCGTTTAGTAGCTCTTCCTCTTCTCCACTATAAAACCCTTCTTCCTGTAGAAGAGGTTCGTGATCTTGCTCAAACAAGTTCGCCAAAGGAACTTCCCTGAAGGTCCTTCCACTGCGCATATGTCCAACCTCTGTGTCGATGTCGCTATCTGAATTCTTGAACAATAGATTTTCAATCTAACCCACTACTGTATCTTCAAGATGTTCTTCTCATGCAATAGCATCTTGATCTTCAACTTCAGAAATTGTAAAAATTTTCCTCTAGGTCCCTTAAAGAAATATCTTTTTGCTTAGATATATGATTCTACTCTGTCAATAGAAAACTCGGTGATATACCCTTCGATGGTACTATCAAACTAGTGATCTAATGCTCTTGACACAACGTTATCAACTCTCTTTACCTCCTTAACTAGCGTCGATGTCCAAACCATAGGTGGCCTAGATCTGATCTCAAACTGGGTATCTGCTAACCTGCCTAACCACTCATATAGCTCCTTATGAATCCCTCCAAAGAAAATCTCGTGTATATCAATAAAGATATACCTTCCCAACTAGTCCTTGGTGCTAAGCTTAGGGTTCTTGGCTTCTGCGAAGTCCTTTTCTTTTTCTTCTATCCACTTCTGAATCTCTGTCTTCGATGGAAACCACCTTGACATTCCCTCAAGAATATCCCAGTCTCGGAAATGGAACCATTTTTTGGCATAGGGGAAGACCCAGGGTTCACCTCTAATGGCACACCAACAATCCCTAACTACTGGCCCTTTCGGCAACACCTGCGAAGCAAATGCAGTCTCACCCGAAGAAGCTATAGGGGGTTGCAGGACATAGATGTCTACAACCAGAGGAAACGTAAAGTGGATCCAATACAACAAAAACACAACATCTAGATATCAGTTACCATCTTATACCTACTTCGCACATTTATCTGTCAGATCTAACACAATAATGTAACAACCATATATCAAAGGGATAAAGAAAACAACATCAATCACACACAACAACAAGAAGTACGTGGTTCACCCTCTCCCTAGGGATACGTCCATAGAATTGTGATTTATAATATATTAAGTGAAATCATGCAGTCCTATCTGCGCTCTTAGCTAGCAGATCTTCTCTCTTTCTCTCTTCTCTCTTTCTCCCTTCCCTGCGCACCCAGCTGCAGTGTTGATCTTCACACCCACCTGAAGATCTTACAATACAGAATGCTCTCTCATCACAATACTTCCCTCTCAATAATAACAACAATCACTCATCATCACATCATCAAACCCATATCAAGTCCTCTTGACCTTTATTTATACATTAAAATAGCTCATCGACCACCTTAGGCTAAAACCTAAGTGCCAAAACCCTGGATTTAAAAACCCTAGGTGTCTAAAACCCTAGGTCAACTTGACCTACGTTTTCAGGGCTTTGCTAGCCTGTCTTTCCTTCTTTCTCTTGCAGTGATCTCGAAGCATCTACCGGTGGCTTTTTTCACTTGTTGAGTTGTCCACGATCCAGATTCCTTGTTGATCTGTCATCCTCGATCTCCTCATCCAATGAATTTCTTTCTCTTACTTCACTCCATCTTTTCTGGTCTTCTGCTCACTTCGACCCAGTATCAGTCATTGTTCTTCCGCGTAGTTTGCATTTCATTTTTTTGGCCTTAATATTCACTTTCTTCTAGAACCAACGGCCAACATGGGTGCTCGGTACTATTTGGGCCTCCAATTCTGTTATCCTAGCCTGAAGCTGTTGGAGTGTCTCTGCGAGCTTCATTATTTGAAATTTGACCGACGCTTTCTCCTTTTGTGCCAAGCCTGGCACAAAGAGACATGCTTTACTTATCGCTTCTTTGAACATGGCCCACTCTGTGACCAAATTCTCTTTTTCCCTCTGTAGATGGGATTTTTCCTCCTGGAGATTCGCCTGAAGCTCTGCTTTCTCGCTTTCCTGGGCTGCTATATTGTCCTGCGTTGCTTGTAATTGTGGTAAGACTTCGGCTTTCTCCTTTTTCAAGTCTTATGTAGCCTTCTCCTTCTCTTCTTGATCTCTCTGGAATCAGGCTTTTGATGCATCCGCCAGCCTTCTCAACTAGGATGGTTCGTCCCCTAAATATGTAGTTTGTGCTGAGAAATGTGCAAACGACATAGTAGGTACCGCGTGGACCAAGTGAAAAACTTGTTGAACTTCCTTCAATTCCCTCTCAATCCTTATGTATAGCTCCTCCTGCTTCTCTCCATATTCCTGCAACATATATTTAGAGGTATCCTCCATAGCTCTGTGGACAAGACTGATTTCATCCTCGGTGAGAGTGGCCTCCAACTGTGGCTTATTGGTGCACGTATTCTTCCTTGTTGAAGGTTTCTTAGGAGAAACATTCCTCTTTTGCGGTGTTACTGGTAGCTTCTCCTCCTCCTTGCTCTTCATCTCCTTCATGTCCTCCTCCCTGTCTTTCTACTTCATCTTCACCTGGAGAGCCAGACTGGTTCTCTTCAGAAGCATTGTCCTCTTCATCACTCTCTATGTTCTGGACTTCATCCTACTTTTTCTTCTTCTTCGTCCCACTGGACTATCTAACATCCTCAACTCATGTAAATATCGGGCTTCCTATGGTGTGAGTGTCGAATAATTCTGCATCAGCGACAGGTACAAGAAATTCCTCTGGCCACTACTTTGTAATCTGCTCCATGTCTTCATTTTTCAGCTTGTATTACGATTGCAATTATTCCTAGTGCTCATCTCTTCACACGATGATGTAGATGAAATGGGGATCAACACGGAAGTTCTCTATGGGTCAGTACTGATGTAGGGTGTGTAGTGTCATACACAGGAATGATTCGATGGAGACCTTTAACTATTGATAGTATCCATGGAACACGGCATTGGACTTCCACTTCTTCTTCATGTCATTGGTATACCACGGGGTTGAAAACTGAGCGGCCAATGGCTTCGTAGGTTTGATCTCTTGGAAGGAGACTCCTTCAGGCATTTTCCAAGCAACAAATGTGATCCAAATGCTCAACCAACTGTAATGGAATTCATATCCCAAGTCTTGGGCTTCGCAGAAATCATTCACTAGCTCATTGATGAGGTAGTTCATCCAGTTCATCTACATGCCCTCCACACACTTTCCTACGAGGTCCACTAGGAACCCGGTGACCTGTGTGGGATGGTTCTTCCTTAATAGCTTGTTAGATAAGAGTTGAAAAGAAAGGCACACTGCGCCATCCTATATAGAGGCTACCTTGCAACCTCACTTTCCTTTTTCTACCTCTCTGTAGGCTTCCTTGATGTGTTATGCCAAAGATTGGTCCGAGGCCTTCTCTAGATAAAACTCCTAAGGGTCAGGACCCTTCACACTTAAACCTTTGATCTAGTGGATCAATGTCGGATCCATAGTAATCCTCTTGTCAAGCCATATGTATCTGCCATGATAATACAACAGAAGGAGTTTAACGCAAGCGTTAACCTCCTGGTGGTGGCCAAAATGCGGGATCTTCATTGCATTCAACACGGTGGACTGCGCCAACCCCTTAATCCATGGCTCTGAGACGAGGCGAGGTTTATTTTCGGTTGTCTTCGTTAAGTATCGATGGGGTGCTAACATGGCATAGTTCTTCTGGTCTCCTAAGTTGAAGTCGTTGTTCTTCAACAACGGGATCTGTCCTAACTGACTCCCGACTATGTGAATTTATTTCAGAATGTATGTAGTGAAAACAAAGTACTCAAAGTCTCGAGGGATATTGTCGTGGTTAACAAAGCCAATCAGAGGTGGAATATATTCAGGTAGGATTGATGGGATCTACTTCACATTATCCAGATCACCACGGTGCTTACTTTGCTTCTCATTTACGGGGTTGACATGGCTGGAATGACGTCCAGTCGAAGGGGAAGCCTGCAGTCCTGTAGTCGACGATGCTTGGATACCTTCAGATATCAGTTTGTCGGCCATTATCTTCTTAAGAACTTCCTCGACAGACTTCTCCAATTCACTAGGTTCGCCTGACATTCTATATTTTAACAGACAAGCGGGGTAGACAAACGGACAGGCGAGGTCTAGCTTCAGATAGCACAGCTCAACACTTCGACAATTATCTACTTAGCTCAGTCAAACATGGGTATAAAAAATTCATCCCAGTGCAATGCCCAATGAGTTAAATAAGCGGGGTATCATGACAGATCTTCCAATGGCCAAAAAAAATGCTTCCATCAATGTAAATATGTGCGTTATGGCGTGGTCTCAATGTCCAAAAGAGGTCCATAAGCCCATAAATTCATTTTATAACCGTTCCGGAGCGTCATTATAATGGTCGGGGTACCTCCAACGGTCATATAACTTCTCCAAGGTGAAGCCTAATTATGCGTGAACCTGTTGTTCCAGCGAGGTTCAAATCCTACGAACCTGCCTCCTGCGAGGTTCTAGTCTACGAAGTATTCCATCTAGTTTTTGTAACTTCTTGTATCTTTCCCAACTTAGCATTCTTTTTATTGAGCTTCCTTGCCTTCTTCCCTATGATATGAGTCTCTATAACTATTTATGGAATCCTCTTTCCATTCTTATTCTTATCTTCCCCTAGCGTAGTGGCTTTGCACTGTTGAGCTTCCTTCAAAGGGTCTGAAGTTAATATCTATTTTCTTAACACTTCCTGAGTGAACATACTTATTTATTGAATATATAGGTCCTTCAAGCCTTCTTGCATTCTTTCAACTTTGATAGTTGATTCTCTTTCTTTATGTTCCTTCTGTGTTGTTACTTTGTTCTGTTGCTTTGACTTATCCTCTCGTTCTTCTATTAGTCGGTCTATTTTCCTAGCTATGAAATCCCTTAATTATTTATTTTTGTTTTTTGTAGCTTCTTCCTATGCTTTCCTTCTAATCTGATCCTTCTCAATCCTAGCCTTACCTAGCAATAGTGGGAAAGGGGTGATGTCCCCAAGAAACTTAATGACTTCAAATTGTTCTTCAGTCAATGTTCCATGAACAATAATATGTACATTATTAACTCTTCCACATAAGGTTATCATATTTCCCTTAAACAATCCTAATATTCCTAACGAAGGTACCACAATAGGTTTTCCCAATATTTCCCAAGTTTCTTCTATCATAATATTCACTTGTGTTTCTTTATCAAAGACACAGTCTATGTCGAAGTCTTCTATTCTTGCACTTATGCGTTGTTTTTCTTTCAGGATTTCTGCTAAACTGACATATTTATGAACATCCATCGTTTCTTTCAACTGTAATAAAGTAATATGAACTTCCTATGACCCTTTCTCTTTATGACTTTATAAAATTCCCTCAGTCTCTTGATTTTCCTCATAGTTTTCTTGTCTCATGTTCATCTCTTCAACTTTAGCAATAATCCTTGGACACTCCTCAACCTCATGACCAACAACCTTGAAGCAAAGACAAATAGGGCCTACCTTAGGACATTCCTTAGCAAGATGTCCCGACCTTCTGCAATTATAACACAAATTCAATCCTCTTTTTATTTTAAATGTTCCCCAACCTTTTCTGTACTGCACATCTCCCCTAGGATCATAGTGCTAGATCTGCAACCTGCAAAGATTCTTTCTAGGTTCCCGCATCCACTTAGTGGTCCAAAAACTCTTTCTATGCATAGGAATAACATATCTTTCTTCATTTCCATTAACTTTACTCAAATCAACTCTTTCTTTCAACTGCGCCCTAGCCTTCACACTAGGACAAAATCTATTAAACATACTTAAGTTCATTCTTTCAAAACAAAAAATTTCACTTATCTTTCTCTTGCGAAAGCACAAAGATTTCTTCTTTAGGATCTTACCTCTTTTCTTTAGAAAATCTTACTTTCTTAGCACAAATCTTCTCAAGTCAAGTAGAGTATTGTGCACTTCAGCAGCAGATCTATGCACATAGCTTATCTTTTTATTTACTTCAGTTCCTAGCAATCACAGTTTCAGGACCCGGCAACGGAACCATTTTTTGGCACAGGGGAAGACCCAGGGTTCAACGCTTAACAACGCACCAACAAAACCTTGACTATTGGCCCTTTTGGCAACACCTGCGAAGCAGGCGAAGTCTCACCCGAGGTGGAAGCAGGGGGGGTTACAGGATGCAGGTGTCTGTAACTAGGTTGGGACACATATATGTGATAAAATCACTTTGCAGGATATTATGTTAATGCTTAGAAGGTGGCATGCGTTAGTTTATTAACCCTTTTAACAATGCAGAACATGATCCAAGATAGATCTAGCATAGTAACAAAAAAATATTATGCACCTTAAACACTTAGCACTTAGCACTGTGAATCAGATCTAGCATTTTCACATAAGCAAAGAATTTAAGCAACACATACATATCCATTACACATCCTAATCTAAGAACTAAGCAGGTTTATAACAAGAATAACACAACACATAGCAAACCACAAGACACCAGATATATGTGGTTCACCCCATGGTGGGGCTACATCCAACCGCTTCACCTCTTTATTATTTTCCGAGATCTTACATGCAGTGACTCCTGTGGACTAAGCCACAGAGTCGAGCTTCACACCAAACAGGAGATCTGTGCACTGAGCACCACATCCTCCTTCCAAAACTTGGTCAAGGCAGAGAGCCAACTCTCTATCGAGCACAAATCCTTAACACACAAACATCCCTTCGCACAAAGCAACTCTGTTCACATAGAACTACATTCACTTTCTTAGCTAGCTAATTCTACAATACATTCTTCTTTATTTATATTTTACAAACCCTTACAATAAGGCCTAAACATGGGAAAACCCCATGGGACGACATCCCATAAACCCATTACAAAAACCCTAGAGGATCCTTTATTGGGTACACATAACCCTCAAAATCGATGAGATCCGCGATCTCAGCTCCACCTGGGTGCTACTTCTTTGACCAATGTGTCGAAGTCCAAAAGTGGGCCAAAACTGACCAAAGTTTCCCAAAACTTGGTCGAGGACCAATAGGAATTTCTGATAAAAACTTGTTCAGTATGTTAGCACATGAAATGTATTAAAAGTCACCCTTATTTTTATTTTTTCTTTGTCTAAATTTTGTTAGGGTCACAACTAGTCTTTGGAGACTAGGTGATAGGTCTTGGTCATTAGGGTCATTTCATAAGTCAAAAATTGGGTTCATTTAGGTCTTGTCCTAACATATTTAAATATCTTGCAGAGTCATACATGGAGGAATTGGTGATATGGTCAAGTTAGTGTGGTCTCATGATCATCATGGTTTTTCCATCATTAATCAAAAAGCAAAAGTAAAAAAGGTCTCTTCATCATGTTTTAGGTTCTAGGGGGAATGTTCTTATGTGTAATGGGTCACTCATCACTTATTTACCCGAATTTTTACATGTATTGGCAATTAACTAATCAAAACCCAATTCGTTGCAGAAGTTCCTCACTTTTAGCAGCGAAATTTTGCCAGTTTTCAAATCGCTGCAGAAATATCTCGTTGTCTTGTCAGATTGGTAATGATGATTCTAGTGCATGAGATTTTGTGGTGTCCTTTCTTTAAAAGGTAGTTATTATGGCCCATCATCAAAACAATGTTTGAGATCATGCCTTGGTCCCTTGTTCGAGTCTTATCACTCCCTTGTTCGTAGCTATGGAGCACAATAAACATAAGACGAAAATGAATAAAGGGGGTGAAATTGTGAGGTTTGAAGCTCAAGGGTTATAGTTGATTGATTCAGACCCAACATTCAGAGAATCTTTTGAGAAGGTTGGATGCATTAGATTTTGTGAGAAGCTACAAGGAGGTCACATGGAGGTGACAAGAAAATTTTCTTTAAATTATGATGGGCATAAAACTAGAGTTGGAACACTGGAGATTATGGTTTCATAGAACTCCATAGTTGCAACCACATAAATCCCAATGCAAGGTGGGAAATGGTTTAAGGGAGTGTCTTTGGATTCATCTTACTGCAGTGACTATTTCAATTCTGAGTGCCAGAATGAGAATTTTTCCAAGGGGGTGCCAGGGAGCCACATGCTGGAGCACTTTGACAAGATTTTCAGGGTGATCCAGAGGTACTTCACCTATGAAGGGATATTCAATATGGTTTACCAGTATCATATCAAGTTGTTTATGAATTTCACAGGTAAGGAAGCCCTTAAATTAACTTTTTACTTGTACATAATCCTAGGGAATATGGAAGACAAGGTTCAGGCCAAGACTAATCATATTGAACAAAATCTTTTCTATTTTGGTCTAATAAATATTTTAGTCCTAGAAGAGCTTAAGAAAACAAATACAAAATGGGACTCTTTTTTATCTTCCATAGGGTTTAGTCCAGAAGTTCATGGAACTCCTAAAACCAAGAAAACCACCCCTGTGTCAAGTGAAAATATCGTGAAATAAATTTCTAACAGACATAACAAAACAAAGAAAAAGGATAAAGAACAAATCCCTGCTAGAATTGAGACCCATGAAGCTTCAAATGAAACCATATCAAGCAAAGAGTCCAAAGAAAAGGAGAAAGGAAAAGGACCTTAAGAACATGATATGAGGAGCATTGAAACTATCACAGAAACCCCTGGCAGTGGAAGGGTCAAGGAAATGGGAAGAAATCTTGAACTGATCTATGAGGCAGTGAAATTGGTAAAACACAGGAAACCATTTACAAGATAACCTGCAAAAGAAAGGGCCCGTGTGGAGGAAGATATCACTAAGGAAGATATTCATCATGGGGTTGAAGAAGTTGAAAAATTCAAAATAACTCCAAGTAAGAAAGTGAGATTCAACCCAGAAGTAGTTATGCAAGACTGTACACCTCACAGGCCTGAAACTAGATATGCACTCAAAAGTATAGCATACAGTGAGGAGGCTAGAGTTGAGCCTCTGGTTTCTCATAGAGTTGCATCAGTGGTTGAGGTTCATTCCTCCCTAGAAGAAAGTGATTTGAAAGTGAAAAGACTCAGAAAGCAGTTAAGAGAGGCTCAAGATCTCATCATACACTTGAGAGAGGAAAACAAGGAGATGAAGGTAAAGATGGTTGCACATCTATGATGCAGGAGCATCCCTCACGACAAGCAAAACCAACGTGGAAGCAGAAGATAGCTGGAAGACGTCCAGCGCAAGTTTTTGAATTTTTAAATTTTCTCTTGAAGTTGACGCGCTGAATATAAATGAGATCATTTAATTTAGGCGCCTTGGTAAAAATGTAATCAGACCTCGAGCCATACGCTCTCATCTGAGATAGACAGAGGCATTTATAGTGGTAGATGCAGGTAGATAGAATTGAATTTGTAAGATTAGACAGTTCTAGAAGAAAAGAGGGAAACGGGATATAGACACCCTCATTGTGCATTGTAACATTAGCTAGCATAGTTCAACAATAGGAGTTAGAAGAATCTAGAGCATAGGAGAATAGCAGAGAGCTGTAGAAGAAAACCCATGTATAGATCTTGAATTAATATAAGAAGTTGATTCAGAATCATGGTTGTTGTGTTATTCTTTGTGTATGTGTGTTGAATGCTCTGCTTATGAATATTACTTCCTATTATGCATTCGTTATTATGCTGTGTATGATTTCATGTGTCGAGATTGAAATCTAAGAGGAAGTGAGGTGAGTTACAATTGTTTCTCATTTGAGCAAGGATTCCTGCAAGGAGTGCAGTTGAAGTCGTCCGCAAGGAGTGCATTGACAGAAAGGCTCGGGAGTTAAACTCTTGTTCTCAAAGCTATCAGAAGTGAATGTGGGTTGCTAGAGCCGTGCAAGGAGTGTGTAGGATAAGAAGAGTCTTAGTCGTGACACTGAGCAGAAGTATTGAAGGACTGCTGCTACGGGCATACGCAGAGTCAAGGGAGCTTGAACAGTTGAAGTGTTCACAGGCTTTCCGCAAGGAGCGCGTGCAAAGAACCTCGTTGGGGTTGGAGTAATTTATCAAAGCTCGGGAAGGATAGGCCTCTGAGTCACTGAAGATCAGCATAGATAAGTGTGACTTGAAGTCAGGAAGAAATGTCGCAGGTGGGCGAAAAGGCGAAGGAATCTCATGGAGAGATACTCTTTTTTTCATTTCGTGGATTATACAAGGAAGAACGGATGGTCGAAATCTTCTGAAGAGATTTCACGCAGTTCCGAGGATCGTCAGATCTTGCAGAGGTGCAAGGAGGTTACGGAGTGAGGGTCTGAAGAGTTTGAAGCTCAGGAGAAGCAGAGCCATCGATTCAGAGACACAGGAGTCATCATATCTACACGTGGTGTCGTGTATCAGGGACTCGGGAGTTGAAGCCCCAAAGTTGTGTAGCAAGAACAACGATATCGCGAGGCACGATATCCTGACAAGATCAGAGCCATTTGTTGAGGAGGACGCGTTTAAGGAGATTCTCTCATCTCGCAGACTCGGACATTGGAGGACCGAAAGGGAAGTCCCTTAACTTCGCGAGTAGCGAAGTGGCGAGAGATTTGCAGCCATCCATCTGAGGAGGACAGGTGGCAAGAGATCAAGAGATCTTGCGAACTCAAGAGTTTGCAGGGTAAAGGCCCAAATATTGGGTATTCAAAGTCGCGAGGCGCGAGGACGCGAGGTGACGAAGCGGCGAGAATATCGTAGCCATTCATCTGAGAAGAACAGGTGGTGAGAGATCGAGAGATCTCGCGAACTCGAAAGTTCACAGGTTGAGAGCCCAAACATTGGTTACTCCAAGTCGCGAGGATGCAAGTAGCGAGAAGGAGGATAACCGTTGGATCCGTATTTGTAGGAGGACCATTGGATCTGCGCGCGGGATCGTGCCTCGGGACCTCACAAGAAGAGGTTTGATAATTTGGGCACAGGGATTGCGAGATTGCGAGATAGTGATATCCCGATAGTTGGAGGATAGTGTGGGCATAGCGAAGTCGGCGAGTGGAGTACAAGTGGCACGAAGCCCTCGGGATCTCGCTGCGAGAAGTCTTGAAACATTGGCGTTAGGATTCGCGAGTCGCGAAGTGCCGAGGCGCTGAGATTCGTGTAGGACGCATGGTAGAGCATAAGGTGGGACCGCGCAGCTGACAGGCGAACACACGTCGCTTGGAGATAGGAGTCAACACTCCATTGAATTCTCACATCTCGGGAACTTGCGGAATAAAAGGGGAAAGTTCGACGATTCAACCAGCGAGGTTGCGAGGTTGTGAGTGGCGCTAATATTTAAGCCTAGCCCACGGTCGCATAAGGAAGGAGCTATACCCGTATCGCCAGATCAGGTATCTCAAGATCTGAAATGAAGAGTCGGAGGTTTTAAGTCCCGAACTCGCGAGATAGCGAGATTTAGTTGATCTCCCGGTATTAAAGGGGAGATTTCGGAGGAAGATTGTTGTGGGTGCAGATTTCCCAACAAGGAAATAGAAGAACCTTCGAGTTCTTCGGGCTGAGAAGAAGAAGGTCATGTGAGAGTGGACGTGCCCTGAGTTGGCATGTGCTGCGTCAAGTGGTATCGGAGCATAGAAAAGTTCTTTGCTTTCTGTAGCAGAGGACAGGGAGAATTCACCATGCCGCCAAGGAGAAGAGGTAGACAATCACCCGATCCAGAGGAGGAAAGGGAAATGTCCAGAGAAAGAGGTAGGCAAGTACAGAATCCAAACATGGAGAGAGAAGTGCGAAATCTTCGTGCCAGAATGGAGTACATGGAGACATCACAAAGGCAAAAAGTTGATGCGGGAGATATCAATGAATCCGAAGATGAAGGTGATGCTGGACGTGAAGAAGAAGAAATCCCAGTAGAAGATGCAACCAATGAGCATTTAATTAAGGCTATCGCTCGGATGAGTTCGAAAACAAAGATGGACATTCCAGCTTATGAAGGGAGTCTGGATGCGGAAGAGCTGCTAGACTGGATTAGAGCTCTTGATACTTATTTCAATTATGAGGATATCGAAGATGATAAAAAGGTTAGACATGCCATCACAAGATTAAAACAACATGCAGCCTTGTGGTGGAATGAACTGCAAGCTGACAGGCGTTGCGAAGGCAAACAAAAGATTAAGAGCTGGGATAGGATGATAGCCAAGATGAAGGCCAAATTTATTTCCAGGGACTATCAAATTTCTCTGTTCAGGAGGATGCAGAACCTGAGACAGAAGCTGATGACAGTGAAGGAATATACTGAGGAGTTTTATAGATTGAATATCAGAGCAGGTCATCGCAAAAGCAATGATGAAAAGGCGGCCAGGTATCTGAATGGCCTGAGGTATGAAATTCAGGATGAACTAAATTTGGCGACCATCCAAACTGTGGAGGATGCTTACCAATTGGCTCTGAAAGTTGAGGAGAAGCTGAGCCATAAACAAAGTCAGAGGGGCAGGGGCAGGAGTCACCCCAAAGGAAAATCAGGTGCCCAAGATAAATACCAGAAGCCCAAGGAGGAATGGAAGAAACCTCAGACTCAGACAGAAAGAGGTGGAACCTTGCAAAGAAGACCGTATGTTGAGCAACGAGGGCAACAAATCGAACAAAGTGGAGGATATGCTGATAGTAATAGGTTTCCTTGTACCAGAGGTAGAGGAAGAGTAAGAGGTGGAGTAATCACATGCTTCACATGTGGGAAGAATGGGCACAGGTCGTTCGAATGTCCAGAGAAAAAGAAAGAACCAGGAGAGAATCACATCATCGAGGCACAGAGGCAAGATGTTGAGGCAAAATACGTTGAAGGTGGAAGATCGTTGGTGATGCGAAAAGTCCTTTTGACACTAGAGAAGGAGATGGAGAATCCATCACAGAGGAATAGTCTTTTTAGGACTGCTTGCAAGACCAAGGATAGAGTGTGCAAGGTCATCGTGGACAGTGGAAGAACAGATAATCTCGTTTCAATCGAGATGGTAGAAAAGTTGGAGATGGAGACAACTGATCACCCGAAACCATACAAAGTTTCATGGCTACAGAAGGGACATCAGGTAAATGTCACTAAACAGTGCTTAGTTGACATTAAGATAGGAGGATATAATGATAAAATTTTATGTGATGTTATTCCTATGGATGTCTGTCATTTATTGTTGGGTAGACCATGGCAATATGATAGAAATGTAATTCATGATGGGAGGAAGAATACATATACCCTGGAGAAGAATGGGAGAACTCATATGTTGTGTCCAATTGAAGATAAAGAGGTGAAGCCTGAAGTAAACAACATAGTACTTCTCATGAGTGGGAAGGAACTTCTTACAGAAGTTAAGAAGAAGGAGGATCCACAATTCTTTGTGGTCAGAAAACCGAGAATTGTTCTGACTAGCACAAGAGTGGATGATTTGCCAGAAAAAGTTCAGGAACTGCTGGAAGAGTTCGCTGATATTGTAGTGGACGAACTACCTCGTTCATTGCCACCGATGAGGAGTGTGAGTCATCATATAGACCTCATACCAGGAGCTAGTTTGCCAAACAAAGCCGCGTACAGATTGACGCCGCAGGAGAATGAGGAGGTTAAAAGACAGGTCCAGGAGTTGATGGACAAAGGCTTGGTCAAGGAAAGTTTGAGTCTGTGTGTTGTTCCAACAGTACTCAGTCCGAAGAAAGACAGAGGCTGGAGGATGTGCACTGATTCGAGAGCCATCAATAAGATAACTATTAGGTATAGATTCCCATTGCCAAGAATGGATGATTTGATGGATTGCTTAAGTGGAGCAAATTTTTTTTCAAAGATAGATTTGAAGAGTGGATATCATCAGATTCGTATGAGAGAAGGTGATAAATGGAAAACAACATTCAAGACAAACGAAGGTTTGTATGAATGGCTTGTCATGCCTTTTGTCTTGACAAATGCACCAAGTACCTTTATGAGGTTGATGAATGAAGTCCTGAAGGAGTTCATTGGGAAATTTGTCATCGTGTACCTGGATGACATATTGGTTTTCAGCAAGACAAAGGCTGAGCATTTGAAGCATTTGGCTATTGTGATAAAGAAGCTACAGCAGGAGAAGTTGTTGATAAACATGAAGAAGTCATCATTTATGACGACAGAACTCATTTATTTGGGGTTTGTCATATCTTCAAATGAGTTGAGGATGGATCCAGATAAGGTGGAGGTAATCAAGAATTGGCCATCACCGAGAAATATTTTCGAGGTGAGGAGTTTCCATGGACTATCTAGTTTCTACTGAAAATTCATCAGGAATTTCAGTGGAATTAGTGCAGCAATGATGGATACAGTGAAGAAAAGACATAAATCTTTTCACTAGACGGAAGAGGCTGAGAAGAGTTTCAATTTGCTAAAACGAAAGATTACAGAGCAACCGGTTTTGGTGTTGCCGGATTTTCAGAAGACATTTCAGGTGAAATGTGATGCAAGCGGGTTTGCAATTGGAGCGGTCTTGAGCCAGAAAGATAGGCCGATTGCATATTTCAGCGAGAAGCTGAATGAGGCAAAAGAGAAATACTCCACATATGATAAGGAATTCTATGCCATCATACAGGCATTGAAGAAATGGAGGCACTATTTGATTCCAAAAGAATCTGTTATATATAGTGATAACCATGCATTACAATTTGTGACTCAACAGGAAAAGTTGAATCAGAGGCATGTTAAGTGGGTTGAATACATGCAAATTTTCACTTTTGTGATAAAACATATTTCTGGTACTGCTAACAAAGTGGCTAATGCTTTGAGCAGGAAAAGTTTGCTGATGCAGGAATTCAAAGTCAGGACTTTAGGCTTTGATGATCTCAAGGACATGTATGCAGATGATTCAGACTTCAAGGAAGCTTATGAAGCAGCTGAGAATCCAGTTCTCAGAGATCGAAGTTAGTGGATAGAGTATGTGATCCAGGACGGATTGTTGTTCAAAGGCAATCAACTGTGTATTCCAAATTGCTCCATGAGGGAGAACTTGTTGAAGGAGAAGCACAGTGGAGGATTGGCTGGACATTTTGGCCATGATAAGACATTTGCAAAGCTGAGTGAGTCATACTTTTTGCTAGGGATGCAGTCAGAAGTCAAGAGGTTTGTCGACAAATGTAGAATTTGCTAGCATTCAAAAGGTAGGAAGCAGAATGCAGGTTTTTATCAACCATTGCCCATACCCGAGAGGCCGTGGGATGAAATCAACATGGATTTCGTATTGGGATTGCCTAGGACACAAAGAGGACATGATTCAATTTTTGTGGTAGTTGACAGGTTTTCTAAGATGGCACACTTCATTCCATGCCAGAAGACCAGCGATGCAAGCCACATCACAAATTTGTTTTTCAAAGAGATTGTTCGACTCCATGGATTGCCGAAAAGCATAGTCTCGGACAGGGACACAAAATTCATAGGGCATTTATGGAGAACATTGTGGAAGAAGCTAGGAACTAATTTGATGTTTAGTTCTGCTTATCATCCTTAGACGGATGGACAAATAGAAGTGGTCAATAGAATTCTAGGAGATTTGTTGAGGAGCTTGGTGACAGAACACCATAGCAACTGGGATAGCATATTACCGCAAGCAGAGTTTTCTTACAATGACTCAGTAAATCGAAGCACAGGGAAAAGTCCATTTCAGATTGTATATGGAATGCAGCCAAGAGGGGTTTCTGAACTGAGGGATTCAGAACAGGCTAATACTAGCAGCGCTAGTGCAGGAGAATTCGCTGAAGCAATGAAAGAACTTCACAGCCAGGTGAAGGAGCGACTGTTGAAGTCAAGTCAAGAGTACAAGCGCAAAGCAGATCAGCATCGGAGACAACTTCAGTTCAAAGTTGGTGATCTGGTTTTAGCACATTTAAGGAAGGAAAGGTTCCCGAGAGGAACATACAACAAGCTGAAGATGAAGAAAATTGGGCCATGCAAGGTCTTGAAGAAAATGGGACAGAATGCTTATGAAATCGGGTTACCAGATGGGATCGGAATATCTCCGATATTTAATGTTTCGGATTTATATCCATATAGAGCTGATGAAGCAGGAGAAGAAGGTGATGATCAACCAGAGGTCCAGTGGTAGAAGCATATGCCAGTTGCAGAGAAGCCACAGATGGAGCAGATACTGAACAAACGAGTGGGTAAGAAAACCAGGAGGAAAGAATATTTTGAATATTTGGTCAAATGGAAGGGACACCCAGTTGAAGATGCCAGTTGGGAGACTGAAGCATAAATTTTGAAGCATGGACATACCGTGCAGGAGCTCATGGACAGGATCCCATGCAAATTTTCAAGCGAGGGAGTATGATGCAGGAGCATCCCTCACGACAAACAAAACCAACGTGGAAGCAGAAGACAGCTGGAAGACGTCCAGCGCAAGTTTTTGAAATTTTAAATTTTCTCTTGAAGTTGACGCGCTGAATATAAATGAGATCATTTAATTTAGGCGCCTTGGTAAAAATGTAATCAGACCTTGAGCCATACGCTCTCGTATGAGATAGACAGAGGCATTTATAGTGGTAGATGCAGGTAGATAGAATTGAATTTGTAAGATTAGACAGTTCTAGAAGAAAAGAGGGAAACGGGATATAGACACCCTCATTGTGCATTGTAACAATAGCTAGCATAGTTCAACAATAGGAGTTAGAAGAATCTAGAGCATAGGAGAATAGCAGAGAGCTATAGAAGAACACCCATGTATAGATCTTGAATTAATAGAAGAAGTTGATTCAGAATCATGGTTGTTGTGTTATTCTCTGTGTATGTGTGTTGAATGCTCTGCTTATGAATATTACTTCCTGTTATGCATTCGTTATTATGCTGTGTATGATTTCATGTGTCGAGATTGAAATCTGAGAGGAAGTGAGGTTAGTTACAATTGTTTCTCCTTTGAGCAAGGATTCCTGCAAGGAGTGCAGTTGAAGTCGTCCGCAAGGAGTGCGTTGACAGAAAGGCTCGGGAGTTAAACTCTTGTTCTCAAAGCTCTCAGAAGTGAACGTGGGTTGCTAGAGCCGTGCAAGGAGTGCACAGGCAAAGAAGAGTCTCAGTCATGACACTGAGTAGAAGTATTGAAGGAATGCTTCTACGAGCATACGCAGAGTCAAGGGAGCTCGAACAGTTGAAGTGTTCGCAGGCTTGCCGCAAGGAGCGCGTGCAAAGAACCTTGTTGGGGTTGGAGTAATTTAGCAAAGCTCAGGAAGGATAGGCCTCTGTGTCGCTGAAGATCAGCATAGATAAGTGTGACTTGAAGTCAGGAAGAAACGTTGCAGGTGGGCGAAAAGGTGAAGGAATCTCGTGGAGAGATACTCTTTTTTTCATTTCGTGGATTATACAAGGAAGAACGGACGGTCGAAATCTTCTGAAGAGATTTCACGCAGTTTCGAGGATCGTCAGATCTTGCAGAGGTGCAAGGAGGTTATAGAGCAAGGGTCTGAAGAGTTTGAATCTCAGGAGAGGCAGAGCCATCGATTCAGAGACACAGGAGCCGTCGGATCTACATGTGGTGTCGTGTATCGGGGACTCGAGAGTTTGGTGCAGCACGCGCCACCCACGCACCCCGCTCTCACCAGGACCTTCTCTACCTTAGGCCCGAAGAGCTAGAATGCTCTTCAAAATCCCTTTATCGGGGTTTCAATACCCACAGAATTCAATTGACGATCTCTCTTCCTTCCAATTGGATGTCGGACCTCACCGTATCGCGAAACCTGGAAGCACAGACCCGGGCCTCCCAAGACCCCGAAGCCCGATGAGTATTTACCAAGGTTGTCCCTGCTCTTGTCGGGATTTCACCTGTCGGGAAATTGAAACTTACGATGTCGTAAATCACTTACCTCTCGTGTCACCGATTCCTGATCCCCCGATGCCACCTGTCCTCTACTCTACCACCTGGGACCCACGCTCCCGGTTAAGTCGGGAAATCGCGTTTCGCGATTCCAACACACGCAATACTCTTGACTCCAGAATCCCCGAAATGCCGAACCCCGAGCTATCCAGGATCTCACACCACGTGTCCCAGCAATGATCAATGGTTCCAGCTGTGTTGGGAAATCGCTAATCGCGATTTCAACAGGTATAAAACTCCTGTCTCCGCAAATCCCGATTCTCCGATGAGACAATTCCTGATGGCTCTTGGGATCCTCCTCAGCATGCTTAGGTTTACCCTGTGCGCAACTCTTCCAAGATCTGACAGCTGGCGGGATTTCGCAAGTCTCCTCTGCGAACCCTGACCGTTGACTCCTCCTCCTTGAGAAATTATTGAAAATGACTAAGTGCTTCGGCCGAGACTCATTCTCCAAGCATGTGCTCGCAACTCCTGCTCGAAACCTTCCCTGACCCAACTCCCTGGGTTCTCTTTCACGATATTACAAGGTTTCTATCCCTCTTGAGCTTATTCACTCTGACTCTTTCAAAGGAATGTATGCGCACTCCTTGCGCTCAGCATTCAACAACTTTTCAAGTGTTGAATCCCTCAGACTCTGCGCACTTCCTGCAGTAGCAATGCCTGGCTCCTTTGCTCAGACTAATAATGAGACTTCAAATTCTGCCTGCACACTCTTTGTGCAGCTCCAACAACCCCTGCAACTTCTCCTGGAAGTGAGAATAAGTGTTCAACTATCAAGCCCTCATCGACGCACTCTTGCGGATGAATTCGACTGCACTCTATGCAGGAATCTCCTGGCTCAGATAGAGAAACAATTGAAACTCATTCTCTTCCTTCTCAGACTTCAGTTTCCAACCGTGAAATCACATACACATCATATTCAAAGCAAAGGCATAACCAAAAAACAAACATTCATGAACACACAATCAATATACACAGAGAAACAACAACAGACATGAAATTGAGTCAAAGACTCTCTTCTATTAACTCAAATCTGTACATGGGTGTTCTTCACACAATTCTATGCTTGCTCTCTTCTCTTCTGAATGCTTGATAATTTCTGAATCCTCCTCATGCTACAATGATACAAAGGAGGGTGTCTATATTCGGTTTCCCTCTCGAAATCTAAAACTGTCTATTCTGGAATTAAAATCCTATCTACCTACATTAAACCTATTAAATGCCTTCTATCTAATTCAGACAAGAGCGTATGGCTCGAGGTTTGATACAACATACAAAAGGTGCTTTCATAAATGCCTCATTTATACATTGGCGTATCCTTTTGAATGAGAATTCAAAAACTGTCGGCTGGCTTGTCCAGCTGTTCATTTCTTTTCATGCTAGCTCGCTTGTCTTGGCAATGCTCCTCGATGAGTTGGCAATGCTCCTGCATCATACTCCTCATCTTGAAAACTTTCATGGGCTCATGTCCATGAGCTCCTGCATGGTCTGTCCATGTTTCTGTATCACTGCTTCATTCTCCCAGCTAGCATCCTCGACTGGGTGATTTTTCCACTTGACCAGATACTCGAAATACTGCTTTCGCCTGGTTTTCTTACCCGCTCGCTTGTCCAGTATGCATTCCATCTGTGGCTTCTTTGCTACTGGTAATTGCTTTGTCCACTCAACCACTGGTTTCTCAGTTCCAGTTTCTGCTTCTCCATCCCTGTATGGGTATAAATCCGAAACATTAAATATCGGAGATATCCCGATGCCATCCGGCAACTCAATCTCATAAGCATTCTCTCCAAATTTCTTCAGGACCCTGCATGGCCCAATTTTCTTCATTTTTAATTTGTTATATGTTCCCTTTGGGAACCTTTCCTTTCTCAAGTGTGCCAGAACCAGATCACCGACTTCAAACTGAAGTTGTCTCCGATGTTGATCTGCTCTGCGCTTGTACTCCTGATTTGAATCAATTAGTCGTTGCTTCACCTTGCTGTGAAGTTCCCTCATTGCTTCAGCGAACTATTCAGCGCTAGCACTGCTAACAGCAGTCTGATCTGACTCCCTGAGTTCAGATACTCCTCTCATTTGTCTGCCATATACAATCTGAAACGGACTTTTATCTGTGCTCCTATTCACTGAATCATTATATGTGAACTCTACTTGTGGTAACACATTGTCCTAGCTGTTGTGGGTGCTCTGTCACTAGGCTTCTTAACAAATCTCCCAAATTCCTGTTGACCACCTCTGTTTGTCCATCTGTCTGTGGATGATAAGCTAAACTAAATGCCAAGTTAGTTCCTAGCTTCTTCCATAGCATCCTCCAAAAATGCCCTATGAATTTGGTATCCCTGTCCGAGACTATACTTCTCAGAAATCCATGGAGTCTAACAACCTCTTTGAAAAACAAGTTTGCGATGTGAGTCGCATCGTTGGTCTTCTGGCATGAAATTAAATGTGCCATCTTTGAAAACCTATCCACCACCACAAAGATGGAATCAACCCCTCTCTGCGTTCTCGGCAGTCCTAATACAAAATCCATGCTAATTGCCTCCCATGGCCTCTTCAGTATGGGCAATGGCTGGTAAAGACCTGCATTTTGTTTCCGACCCTTCGAATGTTGACAAATTCGATACCTGTCAAAAAGCCTTTTGACATCTGCTCGCATGCTTGGCCAAAAATACGATTCGCTCAGCTTTGTGAATGTCTTGTCGTGGCCAAAATGTCCTACTAAGCCTCCGCTGTGTTTCTCCTTTAGTAAATTCTCCCTCATGGAGCAATTTGGAATACACAGTTGATTGCCTCTGAACAACAATCCCTCATGGATCATGTAGTCTATCCATGGGCTCCAATACCTGAGAACGGGATTCTCAGTCGCTTCATATGCTTTTGCGAAATCTGCATCACTTGCATACATGTCCTTTAGATTCTCAAAACCCAATGTTTTGACTCGGAATTCCTGCAGCAACAAACACTTCCTGCTCAAAGCATCAGCCACTTTGTTGGCAGTTCCTGAAATATGTTTGATCACAAACGTAAAATTATGCATATACTCTACCCATTTAGCATGTTTCTGATTCAACTTCTCTTGTTGACTCACAAAATGCAATGCATGATTATCGCTGTACAATACAAATTCTTTTGGGATCAAGTAATGTCTCCACTTCTTCAATGCCTGTATGATAGCATAAAATTCCTTATCATACGTGGAGTATTTCAGCTTTGCTTCATCCAGCTTCTCGCTGAAATATGCAACTGGTCTGTCCTCTTGACTTAGGACCACTCCTATGGCATATCCGCTTGCATCACATTTCACCTGAAATGTCTTCGTGAAATCTGGCAACACCAACACTGGTTGCTCTGTGATCTTCCACTTCAACAGATTGAAGCTCTTTTCAGCTTCTGATGTCTAGTGAAAAGTCTTATGTCGTTTCTTCACTGTTTCCATCATCGCTGCGCTAATCCCACTGAAATTTCTAATGAATTTTCAGTAGAAACTAGCCAAACCATGGAAACTCCTCACCTCAAAAACATTTCTGGGTGATGGCCAATTCTTTATCACTTCCACTTTTTCTGGATCCATCTTCAACTCATTTGCCGAAATAACAAAACCCAAATAAATGAGCTCTGTCTTCATAAATGAGGACTTCTTCAGGTTAATCAACAGCTTCTCCTGCTGTAGCTTTCTCATCACAATGGCCAAATGTTTCAAATGTTCAGCCTTGGTTTTACTGTAGATCAATATATCATCTAGATATACGACTACAAATTTCCCGATGAACTCCCTCATGACCTCATTCATCAGTCTCATGAATGTGCTCGGCACATTTGTCAAACCAAACGGCATGACCAACCATTCGTACAAACCTTCGTTCGTCTTGAATGTTGTCTTCCATTCGTCACCTTCCCTCATGCGAATCTGGTGATATCCGCTCTTTAGATCAATTTTTGAAAAATAATTTGCCCCGCTCAGGCAATCCATCAGATCATCCATTCTCGGCAATGGAAACCTGTACCTGATGGTGATTTTGTTGATCGCTCTAGAGTCGGTGCACATTCTCCAACCTCCATCTTTCTTCAGACTAAGCACGGTTGGAACAGTGCACGGACTCAGACTTTCTCTGACCAATCCTTTATCCAATAACTCCTGCACTTGCCTTTTGACTTCCTCATTTTCCTAAGGTGTCAATCTGTACGCAGCCTTATTCGACAAACTGCTTCCTGGTATGAGATCAATGTGATGACTCACACTTCTCATCGGTGGCAACGAATGAGGTAATTTGTCCACGATGATGTCAGTGAACTCCTCCAACAGTTCCTGAATCTCAACTGGTAAGTCATCCACTCTCGTGCTAGTCAGGACAATTCTTGGTTTCTTGACCACAAAGAATTGTGGATCTTCCTTCTTCTCCATCTCTGTGAGAAGCTCCTTCCCACTCATGAGACGTATGGTGTCGTTTACTTACAGTTTCACCTCTTTATCCTTTATCAGAAGCAACCTGTGTGTCCTCCCATTTTTCTCCAGGGTATATGTGTTCATTCTCCCATCATGAACCACATTTCAGTCATATTGCCATGGTCTACCCAGTAATAAATGGCATACATCCATGGGAATAACATCACACAGAATCTAATCATTATATCCCCCAATTTTAAATTCAACTAAACATTGTTTAGTGACACTTACCTGGTGTCCTTTTTGTAGCCACGAAACCTTGTATGGACTCGGGTGATCAGTTGTCTCCAGCGCTAGCTTCTCCACCATCTCGGTCAAAACGAGATTATCAGTGCTGCCACTGTCAACTATGACCTTGCATTTCCTGTCCTTGGTTGTGCAAGTTGTTATGAACAGTCTGGTCCTCTGTACTGAGCTTTCCACCTCCCTTTCAGGTGTTAAAAGGACCTTGTGCATCCCAAGTGATCTTCCGCTGTCTGCATCTTCTGACTCATCATCACACCTCTGCGCTTAGGCGATGTGAGCTTCTCCTCCATCCCTTTTTCTATCTAGACAGTCAACTGCTTTATGCCCATCCTTTCCACATGTGAAACATGTGATGATTCCACCTCGGCCTCTTCCCCTACCTCTGGTATGAGGAAAAGTGTTTGCATCGGCATAATCCTTTCTCTGTTCACTATGTTGTCTCCTCGGCTTAGCATATTGTTGTCTTTGCTGTGAGGTTCCACCTCTCTCAATCTTACCCTGAGGTTTCTTCCATTCCTCCTTGGGCTTCTGATATTTCTCCTGGGCAACTGCCTTGCCTCTGGGCTGACTTCTGCCTCGCCCTCGCTGTCCTTGCTTATGGCCCAGCTTCTCCTCGGCTTTCAGAGCCATTTGGTAAGCGTCCTCAACTATTCTAATGGTCATCATGCTTAATTCGTCCTGAATGTCATGTCTCAGACCATTCAGGTATCTGGCAATCTTCTCATCATCGCTCTCCCGATGACCTGCTTGGATATTGAGCTTGTAAAACTCTTCGGTGTATTCCTTCACCATCATCAACTTCTGCCTCAGGTTCTGCATCCTCCTGAACAGATTAATTTGGTAGTCCCTTGGGATGAACTTTTCTTTCATCTTAGCAATCATTCGATCCCAGCTTTTAATTTTTTTTTTACCTTTGGAACGTCTATCTGCCTATAGCTCATCCCACCACAATGTTGTGTGTCCCTTCAACTTCGTGACAGCATGCCTAACCTTTTTATCCTCTTCGATATCCTCATAATTGAAGTAGGTGTCAAGAGCCCTGATCCAGTCCAATAGCTCTTCTGCATCCAGACTTCCTTCATAGACTGGAATATCCATTTTCGCCTTTGAACTCATTCGGGAGATAGCTTTTATTAATCGCTCGTTTGCTGCATCCTCAGCTGCAACTTCTCCTTATGGTTCAGCCTCAACCTCATTGTCGGAATCGCTAAGATCCCCTGCACCAGCTATGCGTCTTTGAGCTGTTTCCATCTCTTCGAGTCTCACTCTGAGATCTTGTATCTGTCTTTCCATCTCTGGATTTCCTGTCGGCCTACCTCTTCTCCTCACCTCCCTGTCTTCTGGGTCAGGTGATTGCCTCTCTCTTCTGGGCGGCATGGTGAAATCTTCTCTTTTTCTCCTTTGTCTGAAATATACAAACAGAGACTCGCTCTGATACCACTCTGGTGCAGCACGCGCCACCCACGCGCCCCACTCTCACCAGGACCTTCTCTACCTTAGGCCTGAAGAGATAAAATGCTCTTCAAAATCCCTTTATCGAGGTTTCAATACCCACAGAATTCAATTGACGATCTCTCTTCCTTCCAATTGGATGTCGGACCTCACCGTATCGCGAAACCTGGAAGCACAGACCTGGGCCTCCCAAGACCCCGAAGCCCGATGAGTATTTACCAAGGCTGTCCCTGCTCTTGTCAGGATTTCACCTGTCGAGAAATCGGAACTTACGATGTCGTAAATCACTTACCTCTCGTGTCACTGATTCTCGATCCCCCGATGCCACCTGTCCTCTACTCTACCACCTGGGACCCACGCTCCCGGTTAAGTCGGGAAATCGCGTTGCACGATTCCAACACACGCAATACTCTTGACTCCGGAATCCCCGAAATGCCAAACCCCGAGCTATCCAGGATCTCATGCCACGTGTCCCAGAAATGATAAACGGTTCCATCTGCATCGGGAAATCGCTAATCGTGATTTCAACAGGTATAAAACTCCTGTCTCCACAAATCCCGATTCTCCGATGAGCCAATTCCCGATGGCTCTTGGGCTCCTCCTCGGCACGCTTAGGTTTACCCTGTGTGCAACTCTTCCGAGATTTGACGACTGGCGGGATTTTGCAAGTCTCCTCTGCGAACCCTGACCGTTGACTCCTCCTCCTTGAGAAATTATTGAAAATGACTAAGTGCTTCGGCCGAGACTTGTTCTCCAAGCATGTGCTCACAACTCCTGCTCGAAACCTTCCCTAACCCAACTCCCTGGGTTCTCTTTCATGATATTACAAGGGTTCTATCCCTCTTGAGCTTATTCACTCTGACTCTTTCAAAGGAATGTATGCGTACTCCTTGCGCTCAGCATTCAACAACTTTTCAAGTGTTGAATCCCTCAGACTCTGCGCACTTCCTACAACAGCAGTCCCTGGCTCCTTTGCTCAGACTAACAACTGAGACTTCGAATTCTGCCTACACACTCTTCGTGCGGCTCCAACAACCCCTGCAACTTCTCCTTGAAGTGAGAATAAGTGTTAAACTATCGAGCCCTCATCGACGCACTCCTTGCGGATGAATTCGACTGCACTCTATGCAGGAATCTCTTGGCTTAGATAGAGAAACAATTGAAACTCATTCTCTTCCTTCTCAGACTTCAATTTCCAACCCTGAAATCACATACACAGCATATTCAAAGCAAAGGCATAACCAGAAAACAAACATTCATGAACACACAATCAATATACACAGAGAAACAACACCAGACATGAAATTGAGTCAAAGACTCTCTTCTATTAACTCAAATCTGTACATGGGTGTTCTTCACACAATTCTCTGCTTGCTCTCTTCTCTTCTGAATGCTTGATAATTTATGAATCCTCCTCATGCTACAATGATACAAAGGAGGGTGTCTATATTCGGTTTCCCTCTCGAAATCTAAAACTGTCTATTCTGGAATTAAAATCCTATCTACCTACATTAAACCTATTAAATGCCTTCTATCTAATTCAGACAAGAGCATATGGCTCGAGGTCTGATACAACATACAAAAGGTGCTTTCATAAATGCCTCATTTATACATTGGCGCATCCTTTTGAATGAGAATTCAAAAACTTTCGGCTGGCTTGTCCAGCTGTTCATTTCTTTTCATGCTGGCTCACTTGTCTTGGAAATGCTCCTCGATGAGTTGGCGATGCTCCTGCATCAGAGTTGAAGCCCCAAAGTTGTATAGCAAGAACAGTGATATCGCGAGGCGCGATATCCCGACAAGATCAGAGCCGTTTGTTGAGGAGGACGTGTGTAAGGAGATTCTCTCATCTCGCAGACTCGGACATTGGAGGACCGAAAGGGAAGTCCCTTAGCTTCGCGAGTAGGGAAGTGGCAAGATATTTGCAGCCGTCCATCTGAGGAGGACAGGTGGCAAGAGATCAAGAGATCTCGCGAACTCGGGAGTTCACAGGGTAAAGGCCCAAATATTGGGTATTCAAAGTTGCGAGGCGCGAGGACGCAAGGCGACAAAGCAGCGAGAAGATCGTAGCCGTTCATTTGAGAAGAACAGGTGGTGAGAGATCGAGAGATCTCGCGAACTCGGAAGTTCGCAGGTTGAGAGCCCAAACATTGGGTACTCCAAGTCGCGAGGACGCGAGGCGCGAGAAGGAGGATAACCGTTGGATCTAGATTTGTAGGAGGACCGTTGGATCTGCGCGCGGGATCGTGCCTCGGGACCTCGCAAGAAGAGGTTCAAGGATTTGGCCACGGGGATCACGAGATTACGAGATAGCGATATCCCGATAGCTGGAGGATAGTGTGGGCATAGAGAAGTCGGCGAGTGGAGTATAGGTGGCACGAAGCCCTCGGGATCTCGCTGCGAGAAGTCCCGAAACATTGGCGTTAGGATTCGCGAGTCGCGAAGTGCCGAGGAGCCGAGATTCGTGTAGGATGCATGGCAGAGCATAAGGTGGGACCGTGCGGTCGACGGGTGAACACACGTCGCTTGGAGATAGGAGTCAACACTCCGTTGAATTCTCGCATCTCAGGAACTCGCGGAATAAAAGGGGGAAAGTTCGACGATTCAACCCGCGAGGTTGCGAGGTTGCGAGTGGCGCTAATATTTAAGCCTAGCCCACGGTCGCATAAGGAAGGAGCTATACCTGTATCGCCAGATCGGGTATCGCAAGATATGAAAGGAAGAGTTGGAGGTTTTAAGTCCCGAACTTGCGAGATAGTGAGATTTAGTTGATTTCCCGGTATTAAAGGGGAGATTTCGGAGGAAGATTGTTGTGGGTGCAGATTTTTCGATAGGGAAATAGAAGAACCTTCGAGTTCTTCGAGCCGAGAAGAAGAAGGTCCTGTGAGAGCAGATGTGCCCCGAGTTGGCGTGTGCTGCGTCAATCTATTTGATTGTGAGGAAGCCCTTGACAATAGTAGATACATGGTAAAAGGTCCTTATATATTCACAAGAAACTAAAGAATGTATACAAACAAAAAATGGTTCTTCAAAAGGATAACAAAGTTCTAAAGAGAATGCTACACCATATTGAAGAAGAGGCTACCAAAAGGAATTTGTACATGTTGGCACAAGCTGTTGTTAACTAGAATTCTATTGAGCCAACTCCATTTTGAAATTTTGAAATTGATAAATAACCTCATTGATAACTCACAACATAATTTTTTATTATGATTGATTAGTGTTGGTGTTCAAAGTTTTCGTAGTCAAAAAAGGGAAGGGACCTCATACTAGCATTAAGAATGTTGAAGACAAGGTTTCTAGGCTTAATAAATTGGTTTCTACAGATATTTCGCAGCGAGATCTTGGTTCGCTGTGAAACTAGATTACATAAATATTTCACAACGAAATCGTGTTCCCTGCGAAACTGCTACAAAGGTTTTGCAACGTGTGATAGTTCGTTGCAGAATCATACTGTCAGAAAGATTAGTTTCATCTCGAAGTGCCAGCACAAAGGGACTCCTCCAGGAATCGAGGAAAGCATGGGGACAAATGTATCATCTCAAGATCGAGCATCTTGATGATTTCTAGAAGAAATTAATGATAAAAGACAAGATTCTAAAAAGTAGGGATTGGAATTGTTTCTGTTGTAACTTCTTGTAACTAATTCCTAACTGGAAGGAATCCAATGTAGTTGCATCTAATTCGACCCTCTTAGACTAGTAAGCATAGAGAGCCTATATATGATGTAATTTTGATGAATAAAGGTTGGAATTTTGGATTTTTGACACTGTTTTATCTTTTTTTCTGCATATGAAAACTCTTTATATCCAGATTACAAGATTCTAATACAGTGGATGATTAGCCATCTTTGTTCTTCTTCAATTCTACTATTTTCTCCTTTATTTAATGGGATGCTATGTATATGTGGTACATTTGCAAATTTATTTAGTTTTTTGTGATAAATGATTTATTACATGATATTATATCCATTAAAGAATTATGTGTTTCTTGGTTGAGAGGTTCTCAATTAGGAAATATTCTTCAGTGAACTAGTTAGTCAGAGCTGGAGATATTGTTTGGTTCATGGTTGTGTTTCTCATGTATCTTCAGTTTCATTAACATGTTTTTAGGCTAGTCAAATGTTGTGTTATCCCTTCCTACTGGAACACAAGCTATTATTAGATTGTATTGGAGAATTTATCTCAAATATTCTCAGATTCTTTCCATCTTACTTTATTAAAACCATTCTGGTCACTTGCGAACTAAATGGGTATTAGGCTTGTTCTTACAACAGTCTAAGAAAAAATCATGGTGATAACACAGTGGATGCATGCATAGGGATCATGCTTTTGGATATGAATTACAAAAGGAATAGTTGGGCTATACAAAACCAAACCAACAGAAAAAAGGGGGGTGGAAAAACGTCCCTGTTTCCACTCACTAGCACTCCCTCTGTGGATGGAGTTTAAGAGTGAGGGACACTCTTGATCAAATGGTTTCACGATGTTGTAAGGATAAACTGGGCCTCAGTCACTCACGAGGTATACTAAGGGGCTCACAATAAGGTAGAGGCCATATTCCTCAATGTCCAAGAGTCTCGTAATAGGGAAAACTACATGAGTAATAAGATCTCCGCCAGTTGTGTCATATTCTCAATGCTCAAGGTCAAAAGTGCTTGAAGGGCATGACACATGGCACCCTTGGAGTACATTACTACATCATGAAGGGCATGGTGTTCATGGCACCCTTAACATTTGTTTCAATCAAATTTCTAATATAAGGTGAAACATGTAAGTTAACAAGGGAAAAGTAATCAAATGGATGATAGAGTCATGCTAGAAAACTTTGAAAATCAACTTTATGGGAAGGGGTTAGATGTTCAGGAACAATTAAATCATTCAAAGAGTTCATGGATAATAGAAATTTAGAATTTAATAAAAATATGATTAAATAAAGAAAAAAAAACTTGGAAGGGAATTAAATATGTGCATGATAATATTAAAAGTGAATAAATAAATAACAATTATTAATTTCATGAGAAATATTTGTATAAGGATTAATTGGGGAGAATCCTAACTCATTGTGTAAATAGTTAAATTAGTGGTGGCTCTAGAGTTAATAAGATTTCATTAATTTGTTAAAGATAGTAAATTATATCTTTAAGATTAGTGGAGGATACATAGGGGACACCTAGGAGTAAAATTAGGGGAATCAAAAGTGGGAAAGGGAAATTGATTTTAAATAAAAATAAAAAAGAGTAAATTTAGGTGAAAACTTGCATGAGTTTGACATGTGGCTGGGTGAATATTAAAATTAAGTTATTTCCTAAATCAGTTAATTATGCATGAGGGACAGTGTGTCAAAATGAATGTTATCTATAAATTAAAGAGAAGAGAAGGAGAGGGGAATATTTGACCCTAAGAGGTGGGATCCTCTCACTTGCGAGTGCGCACTTCAGAACTAGAGACTGGTCGGATTTGTATAGCCCCGCTGTGGCTCGAGGGGAAAAGGGGAAGACAATTATGTGTTACATTGGTAGGGAGGCATCTGGTAAGTCCCATCAAGTATTGACAACTTGGATAAGGAACGATGAAACAATAGTGAAGTTGATGTGGCACACTGCAAATTAATGCAAATACTCCGAAAGAAAAACTATTATGGTTACTGTAACTTTATAGATATAGTCATTGTAAATATTGTTCATGAAGATCGCATCAAGTGCCTTATATATTTGGGTAATTATAATCGTTTAATATTAATGGATGTATATTAAGTATACAGATTCAATAATTCCAATAATTTTAGCACTGTAGTCTAGACATTTTATGAATTGAATCAAGTGTAAATTGTTATTATTAGTCCCTGTCGAAGGTCAGGACTCTAGTGTTTGCTTCAGCGTTGACCTTCAATTACTTTGTCATCGACTAGACACATTTTCTATGCTCAAAGTTCTACATAGGAGAAATAAAATAATCATTTTTTTATGATATTTTAATTGCTTTTATTAAACTTTATATTGGTTAATAAGCTTGACCACTTATTGCGTAGTTCTTTTTTCAAAGTTTACATATCCTAATTTTGTATCCCATTATATGTTCATTATCTCCATTGAATGTTATTATCTTCATTGAATTTTTACATAGCCTAAGTTTTTCGCGTATTAAATTTTCATTGACTCTCTTTTTGAGGTCAATAAATAGAACCCGACAAAATGCATTTTTGCAAATCTTCTATAACCTAACTTTAGTGAAACTCATAATGCATGTATTTGTTACTATCATTAAATTTATTTCCATTCGGTTTCCAAACACTTATGAAAGTTAATTCATAAAATCTAAGAAGGGTAGGTCGGTAAGTTAGACAATCTCTGTATGTGGTGAATTTTGGCACTATTGGGCACCCACTGCCACCGCCATCATTAGTGATTTACCATTGTAACTTTCATATTTCTCCTTATATATTTTCAATGCAATTGAGTTCTAGGACCATCATATAAACAACAAAGTACACATAGATTCATCATTGGTTCAGTCATCACTGCTTCATTGGTTCCTTGGTTGTCGTTGTTTCTGTGATGTTGAAATCCCAATAAGTATCTACTATTTCCAACTAAGTTTTATTCCTAATTACTATTTATTGTTTGTTGTTTGCAAGTTTCATTCACTTCCTGGATGCTTCTATTTACTTCATATTTTCCTATTGCTTCCTATTTATTGATTTAATTTCTATTTACTTCGTATTTTATTCCTATTTACTATTTATTGGTTCATATTTACTTCCTATTTATTTCCTATTTACTATTTACTATTTGCAAGTAGGAATGCTATTTATTTAGTAAAAAATAGAGATTTTAAAATCAATTTAAGTAGCATCACCTTTGTGAAAACCACCATGCCCCAAGGTTGAACTCAACTACATTGCAAGTGGAAATAAATAGAAGCCAAGTTGAAGATCTTGAAACCTTTGTCGATGTGACTTTTGATGCCCCTGTTAAAGGAAACCTTTTCTGATGTGACTTTTAATGCCACTGCTAAAGAAACAAAAGGCATGAATATAACAAAAAGATCAATAAATAACACCCCTCCTGCATCTGCAAAATAGTATTTGAATGGCTTGAGAACTCCATCTAATGCCACTTTTAGTATAGAACCAAAACCAAAATTGCAGTTCAATCCCCAATCAAATTTGTAGGAAAAATCTACCTACTAAGTTAGAAATATGTGCATAACAAATCTGTGTTCCCTCTACAATAATTTGTTTGTAAATTATGCATGTTATTCCAATAATTTGTTAATAAATTCAATATGCATACATTTAAGTATCACAGGAAAAGACTAATTATTGGTTAATTTTGGTTTCAATATGTTTTTAATGGCACTTTGTATCCCAATCCCGATAGAGTGCTACTTCTCTATTGTTTAATTGGAGAAACCACTTAGTGGAAAAGGAAGTATGAATCATGCAAAAAAAAAAAACCGGTGACCTGCTAGTTCCAAGGTTCCAACCTTTTGTTTTCTCTAATCCCTTTTGAGTCTTCGGTGGTAAAGTTGTTACATAGTCTATGTTATTTGTAAGTATTTCCCTTATGGATCTACGCTACTTTTCTCCTTCTGCGGCTTCTGCAGGTACAAAGACAATATCAAAAACATTTCATTAGCAAATTATTTCTAACATTTTTAAACACAATTTGAGATTATGGTGTCTTTTATGAGTATCTAAAGACTAACCAAACTATTTTTTCTTAAGAGGATGAGCTTCTAGATTTATTGAGCTAGAAAATCAATATATTTTGTGTACATAGATAGGAACATGGAGAAGGGATATGTGGATAATTTCAATTCGATTCTATTATTTCTCCTTTGTTCTTTCTCTAGTTAGAAAGAAAATGTCGAAGACATTAGATTGGAAGATTGATTTTAACTTACGTTTACTACGTTGTTCTTTTTTAACAAGTTGATATTTTTGCTTTTTTGGGCTACAAAATCAACAATATATTCAATGTACATACACGTGAATAATTCCCACTACAATTCCCAAGCCATGGTCATTCCTCTTTGACATCAACAAAAGCGAAGAGGGTTTTATATTTGAATTGGAATGACTGGTATTGTTACATATTTATAAATAAGTTTATAATTTTTTTGTATGTATATCCTCCTGTTTTCCACATATCCAATTGGTTTAATTTAGGTTAGTTTCAAATCACATAACCAGGTTGAAACTGCCAACGAGTTCCAAGACAATACCTAGATGTCCATGTGTAAGATTCCCTCTGGGATAATGATCTGTAAAACTTTGTCCCATCTCAATTGTGAACTCCTCAACAATACTAGCCCCTGTAGTAACCTTGACAGGATCTCATGTACCACAATGACAATTTATGGGGTGGTTCTTGGATCCATCAAGGAGAGGTCGTTCATGTGGAGAAGCATTGAAGTGAACAGGAGGAGCAATTACTTACTTACCTAAACATGTATATCCAGGTGCAATTGGTTAAGTGGAAGGAACGATGGATATAGGAATAAAGTAGGTCAAGGAAGTAAGAAGAAGGAGTAGTTTACCGAGTGTCCATTCCTATTCTAATGTGGGATTCTCCAATCACTCATAACTTAGTTGCATATCCAAATACATGTCCCCAAGAGTTGTTGGAAGCTAAGTACCATGTCTTGAGTGCTAGGGAAAAAGCATATAGGGGTTGGATGATGTGCTTTAGTAGATGCTTTGATAGTGTGATTCCATTTCGACTGCTTATAAATTAATCTAACTCAGTATTTGAAATCTTGTTGATCAATTCTTTGTTCCCGAATGAAAAGTAGGCACAGTTCCAGCCTCACTCATTCATTTATTGGGAGGTGCAGATATCCCACTACCTATACAGAAAATCATGACCCACATGGCTAACCACATGTCGGGGTTTGCAACATGGTAGGAAGGTGGTGGCGAACAAATTTAGGTATAATTTTCATATAATTAAATTAATCAAGATTAGTTTGTATCTAATTAATTTGTCTCTAATTAAATTAATGTAGGAAAGTGGTAGCGAACAAATTTAGGTATAATTTGTATCTAACTAAATTGAATTTGTATCTAATTTGTAATTAATTAAATTGGCACGGTGGAAACTTTGCATGTATTCAGCGTGTCTCTGCATACCCTGCCTCCACGGGTTAGGCATATGGATTTGCAATGGGTCCATTAACATGGAATGTTGACTTCCGTAATACATACCACTGACTTTATGGTCTTCTCGTACTAACACTTCAACTGTGTCTGTCTTGCAGTTTAATTGTCTATTTTTTTTTAACCGTTGCTTACGTCTCTGACCATGGGTGTGGGGGGTAGGGGAGGATTTTCTCTCTGAAACCTTGAGGTGGGTCTTAATTACGATGGCCTCCCTTGTTGGTATTATGTTTTCTCTGATTCAATGGTTTCTGGTGTGTCATGTTAGGATGGCGCCCAAGGTCCAGAACAACATCTCTCAAGGTATGGGGCCTCTTTTGGGGTTTTATACATTGTTCATTTAAAACTGCAAATAATGATAGTGTTTGAAAGCGATATTTTAATTTATTGTACCTTCCTGCCTGCATAAGCTTTATCAGCTGAGAGGAATATATTATTGTCGTGCTGTGTGATTTTCAGAATGATGCAGTGTCCAGTAGGTACAAACCATTTTCTGAATTTTAACATAATAACCCTAAAAATTGTTTTGTTGAATGAAAATAGCTTCTTGTTATTCGATATGATAGTTGTCGTCTCATTCCATCTCTTGTACAACTTATTTTTTGAGAAACGGGTTTACAGAACACTTGAAATACTCCATTTTGTTTCTAATTTTTCTTGTAAATATGATTGTCCTTGATGATTCATTGGGGTTCTCAGTGCAAATATGTCAATATTTTGAGTGAATATATTGGGTACATATACCCTTTATGTTGTTTCTACCTATTTCAATTTTCACAACAGGATGATACGTTGAGTACATACACCCTTTAATGTTTTTGCTACCTACCCTGCCACATCCATTTCAATTTTTTTCAAAAGCTCTAGGCTCATTTTTTAGCATTTCGTTGCCTTGTTTTCTTCTATTCTTTTGTTTTGTTGAAGGAAGGTTTTGTAACCTTGGATTAATTAAAGGGTGGTAGGTTCTAAACCAACGATTGGTATTTTTCATTCCATACCCTATTCATTGTTTATGGACTCATTGTTCATGGGCCAGGGTTATCTGCCCATTGTTCCACTTTTTGTGTTTTTTCTTGAATTCTTATTTGCCAAAAAAATCGATTAAATGTTTAATCGGTACTTAATTCAATAAAATATAAAAAATAGCATAACATTTCCATTCGAAACTATTTAATGGTCTTATCGATTGTCCAACATCTTTTCTTTTTTGTTTGGTCAAATAATTTCCCATTATATAGGGGATGTTAAACTAAAACTAAGTCGAATTTATTTTCTTAATAAAATTGTATACATGTGGTTTATAGATTGCATAATCTTTATTCTCTATTTAATAAGAGTACGAGATCGCACATTGAAGAGTACTAAAAATCCCAACAAGGCACTGACTTCTAGCCAAAACCAATATCTCTGTGGAAAGATGCTACGACTCTCCAACTTAGAAACACCCAAATTCACAATTTTCTACGCACTCTGAAGGCCAACACAGTTCCATGACACTAGTCAATTTAATAGATAGATTTGAGAAAGTATTCATAGTTAAAAGATTCCCTCAAGGAAACTCATGTTAGGTTATTTCCATATTTTCCAAAATCTTTTGAGGAGTTCTTAATGCATTAAAAGTTTCAATCCTTACTATCATTCATCTGGGAGAAAACATCTCATTCACAGTAATCACGTTCTCTGCATACATCAAAGGATAACACCAGTAGCCCCATATTGACCATTTCAGGATGTTCTTTGAATCCACCAAGCATGAATATGAGAAGAAGAGATAAAAAGCCTCCAATATTAACTAATATCATTGTTCTGTAAATTCCTACCATAATACAGAATAGGGACATTTTCGAAAATAATAAGAAATTGTCGAAAGAACCTGCAAGGTAGATAGATTGATTTCATCTAGAAGGAACAAATGCAATGAAGAGATTAAGCTTTCATTACTAAGAATGGAGACAATCCTGATAAATGATTGACTCACTGATACTACCTGCTAGCTTCAGGGGAAAACCCAACGGTGTAGTAAGTTGCCACCACCCAAACTCCAGCCTCCAACAATGACATTGGAATTCTCAGTAGAAAATTAGGAATAGTGAAATCCAATGCAGGATAGAAGAGTAAATCCCATTTCTTGAAGAACACAGGAATCCTGACGATTGTCATAGTTAATTCTACAAATCCATTGAACACATTGGCAAGGAGGATGAAAACAAGTGCTCCGAGGAATATATTTGCATCATTTGGGGTCTGATGATGCATTTCAGTCTTCAAGAATACAGTTGATGCAAAAAGGGCTCCAACTATAATATACAAAGTAAATGGTTCTAGTTGGATATCTTTTATCCTTGTAGTAATGGTTCTCATCTAAGATTAGCATTTTGAAATAAACTATGATTTATCTAAAATAAGGAAAATTTCTAGGCTATGAAACATCTCCCCTATGTTATCTTGAAGATATAAACGAAGGAATTTTGTTTACCTAGAAGCCATTATTTTGCGAAACAGGCCTTGGAGATATCCATTTTGGGCATAGTGTTCCTATTGAACACCAAATATTCTATATGACTTCTCTTCTTATCATATGGAACATAGAGATCATTTTCCAATTGCAAAACTACATAAAATTGCTTGAATCTTAATACAAATTTCTTGACAGGTATGTAGTGATAAGGTTGCTTCTTGTCTTCCCAATGTTTTTCTTGATCCTTCCTTGTTGTAAACTGCAACCGTGGATATTGATGAGGAAGTAGATGTAATAGGAAAATGAGAAAAACTCCATGATCCTATAATTCATATAAACTATTTATGTATATATGCGGAAATATATTGGCTAAGAAACAATTAGTGTCGCAGAAAGTTATGTCTCAGACAGTTAAACTAACACTAAATTCTAGTTACTCTCTAGTTAACTAGGATTACAATTATCCTGAAGGATTAGTCTAACATCCCCCCCTTAATCCAAAGGGGCATCCTTCATGCCAAGTAGCATTCAGAATCGTTCGATTTTTTCGCATCCCAAAGCTTTGGTAAATATATCTGTGATTTGTTCTGAAGTGAACTAATGTCTCAGATGAATGGTTTTGGCCTCAGCATGATGTCGAATCAAGTGATATTTGGTGTTGATATGCTTGGTTTGATCATGAAATCTAGGATTCTTGGCCAATTGAATTGAAAAAGTGTTGTCAACAAGTAGAGGTGTTGAAGTCAACTGATTATCTTGTAGGTCTTCAATAATTTTTCTAAGCCACACAATTTCTTTTGTGGCTTGAGTTGTTGCTACATATTCTTCTTTAGTTGTATAATCAGCAGGAACTAACTACTTCCTTGATCTCCAAGTGACAGTTTTTTATCCAAGACACATCAAATAACCTGAAAATTGAATTCAAAAAGTGTTGTCAACAAGTAGAGGTGTTGAAGTCAACTGATTATACTGTAGGTGTTCAATAATTTTTCTAAGTCACACAATTTTTTTTGTGGCTTGAGTTGTTGCTACATACTCTACTTCAGTTGTATAATCAACAGGAACTAACTACTTCCTTGATCTCCAAGTGAGAGTTTATGATCCAAGACACATAAAATAATCTGAAGTAGACACCCTATGTTCATTGTCTTCGTCAAAGTGAGAATCATAATATCCAATAAGATGAAATTCCGGTACCTTTGTGTCAAACAATTGGCTTAGGTTGATGGATAGTTGGTATATATTTTTGGTTGTCATTAATGTCAACCATTTGAGAGTGATATTGTAGATTGATGTCAACCCTTAGTGATTGATGTCAACCCTTGGAGAAAGTCCGGTAGTGGATTCCGGTAGCACAAAGATTTGGGTAATGGACCCAAGGTTGTTTCATTTATAATGGTATGAGTTTTAATATATTTGAAGGTAAGAATATTATATATGGATAGTACATGTCATTCCATTTCTGGTGGTATGTGGAACGTCACATAACTCCTCACGGTTAGAGAGTTATGGCTAGGTGAAGTTGGAGAACCCAGGTTTGGGTAATGGACCCAAGTTTGTTTGATGGATAACGGTATGAGTTTTGATATATTTGCAGGTAACACTATTCTATATGGATATAAAATGTCATTCTATTTCCAGTGGTATGTGGAACATCACATAACTCCTCACGGTTAGAGATTTATGGCCATGTGAAGTTGGAGAACCCTCATGAGTCATCTAGAAGCCCCAAAAGGTCAAAGTAGTCAAAGTGGTTTAAAAGATTTTTAGAAGGTAAATAATAAAGTGAAGTGATGAGTGTACTATAATTCAAAGTGAATACAAAGAAATTATTTAAATAATAAATTTAACGGAGAAATTACTAAGTTGACAAGTGGTTAGAAGTGGGTTAGCCCTAAAATAAGGAAAGTGGTTTAAGATGGTTAGAAGGTAACCCCTTTGTTAGGCAGAAATATTGTCGTTTAATTCCGTTGTAGTATTTTCCCAACTATTTAATTTGTCGATCCGAGGTTCGCAAGCTTACGAAGCACACACACTATATATGCAAGACTGAAGTAGAAGTAATCTAATCTAAATTTCTAAAATGAAACTAATCTAGGAAAGCATCGAAATTGCATAAGGGAAAAACAATACAACATGTGAAGAGTTGAACGACAAAAGACATATGTGAGCTCACACAATATATCAATCTCAAATTATATTACAAGAGTCAAATGACAAAGCATGAAAGAATAAAAAAGCTAAGAATCCCCTTCTAAGACTTCAAGTTGATCTAAGTCTAATCTCTCATCTCTAACTCCAACTTCCCAAATTATCCATTACATGATGTCTCCCCCCAATTATGAATAACATGATGACCCTCATGAAGAGAGAACACTCTCTTATATACATGAGAGTCTTGAAGAGTGTCATAATTACAGATCCACTATTCTCTCAACCATTCTCAACTACTTTCCCATTATTAGAAGATATGATCCC
>ML790371.1:688590-720502 GCA_009831015.1 Picea engelmannii | reverse complement strand
TGCCATCCAAATCTTCCATGATCTTCTCCTTTGAATATGCTTGAATGATTGTCCCAAATATTCTTCAAATCTTCAAAGCTTGAAGATGAAATTCGAATTTGAGGCTAGGTGGTAATATTTGAATTTGTTGAAATATTCACATACCCCTGCACACATCATCAAACTCGTCCAACCTTGATATATAATGAAAATATGTCATTTTTCTAAGATTTAATCATAAATGCACTTATAATACTGAAATGAATACAATGGAAAATAATAAGGAGAAACCCAAGTATCATTATGGAAATGGTATGATGGAAGGTTAATGGAACAATGAAATGTATGGAATAGTGAAGGAAAAAGAGGATATAAATGTGACATTTCTGAGGCCCAACATGTCCCCCAACTCAACTTGTTGCATGTCCTCATGCAACCATGCATGGATCTTCTTAAGAACTTTTGGCATTCAAACCATGGCTTTGATTGATGATGTCCTTTTAACAAGGAATGTTTCCAGGGTAGGCGATACAAGAGTAACAGCATGTGAAATATGTGTAATAGCATGTGAAATTTGTGTAACAGCATGTGAACTTTTCTTATGGTTGGTTCTTGTGTGACAACCATGAATACAAAAGATGTTGGTTCTTGTGTCAACAACATTCATTTCACTTATTGATTTTCTTGTTGCAATAATTTAGCCATGTACTTCACTGGAAATAATAAGTTATCAATGTGCATAAGAGAGCATCAATGAGTATAAGAAAGCCTTTTCTTTATCTTTATGAATCATGCCAATACATATGAGATGGAAAAATGGAATAATGGTAATGAATATGTGGTGAAATAGTTTAGTAAGCCTTTTGGTAAACAGTAAATGAGATGGAAAAATGGAATAATGGTAATGAATATGTGGTGAAATAGTTTAGTTCCCCNGTGGTTGCATATCCTCATGCAACTTAAGGTAGGTTATGGAAGGAAAGAGAACATGGGGAGGAAAATTTCCAAAATATTCAAGTCAGCATATAAGGAATTGTGTAATTAAAGCTTAGAAAAGAACATACCTCCACTTACCCAAAAAGTAGATGTGGTTGTTGCGGCTATTGGATCAAGACAACGTGACTGGTGTTGTAGCTACAACTGTTGTAACTGTTGAAGCAAAGAAGATCTGATTGTGACTAATGGAAGAAGGAAGGTGTCACTGCTGCAAGATTAGGAAAATGGAACTGCTAATGTTGTTGTTGTTGTAACTGGATCATGGGAAGTGAAAGAATCTGAACTGCTACTGTTGAATCATGAGAAATGTGGAAGACAAAGAATATGGAACTGTGGTACTGTCATAGATCTGAAATCAAACTACTGCAACTACTGAGGGGATCATGAAAAAGTGTATAGTCTTCACCTGCTACAAAATTGATGGTACAATTATCATCATGTGAATGAATGTGTCGATGTCGAGCATGAAGAGAAATCATTGGATTACCGACCATTGATGAATGTCGTTAACCAATGCGAGACAAACTCACCAATGATGTCAATGAGTGTCAAGGTACCTGAGTACATCTTGCGAAGTGTGAATAGAGGTGTTGAGGTCGAGCCACTTGCAAGATCTGATGATCAAGGGACATTGATGTATTCCCATGATCGTTAGCGAGAGAACTTTCCATTAAGGCATGCAAGCCTCTAGGTACTCAAGAGGAACTCTAGTCTATATCCCAAATAAGTTGTCAAGGTCGATGGGGCAAGAATGTTGAAAGGTGGGCCTTAAGGAATCCCACATCGGTCAACACAAGTTTATAAAAAGAGTGGTAGGACTATAGATGTAAAGATCTCAGTAGCAACAGGGTTTATGGCAAGGAAATGTAATCATGGAAAAAGGGAGTTTTCTTTATTGAGAAGGAAAACTGGAAAGGCAAAAATGATCTGAAAAAGATAAGGGAAATGATGTATGCAACTCAGAAAAATAGGCGTGTTAAAGCATGAAGGTTAAGTCAATGGAAGATGGCTTCAACACCAGGATGATTAATCGGCTTTTAAGGGGAAATGGGATAGTGTCACAGCATGAAATTTGGCAAAATGTTGAAATATGGGTATCGTAGGATGGTGTATCAGCATGGTCGTTGTGTAACAGCAAACATCAAGATGCGCAAATTTTTTTTGTGTATTAGCAAACATCAAGATGCGTAAAAAGTTGTTGTGTAACAACAAACATCAAGATGCGCAAAAGTTTGTTGTGTAACAACAAAATGTTGTTGAGTATCAGCAAGATGTTGTTGTGTATCAGCAAATGTCATGATGTTTCGGATGAGTAACAACTCCTTCAAGATGTCTAGAAAACATGTTTTTCTGAAAAATATCACTTCGTCATAAAATTTGTTTGTCTTCAAACCTAAAAAAGCTTTAGCACTAATCCTGCATAAAAACCGTGAGATTTGCGAAAAACATATTATGCAGAAATAAGTGCAAATGCAACAAATCAAAGAAATAGACTATGTTTTTATACCTGTTGCCCTTTCATACTTATTTGTCTTAGTTGTATCAAATTTTCATAATAACCAATGGCTGAGAATTGTCACTAAAGTCCTGGAATATTAAATACGTTGCTTGTCAAATTTACCCAAGAAATTAGTCAAGATGCTTTATTGATTTTAATTGTTTTTCTGCATAATCAAACATGTACGTCATCAACTATATTGAACCTTCATAGCATACAAGTCTCTGTGACAAATATCAACCTGTAAGCAAACACAAATGTCAATCCTGAAGAAAGTAACATAATGCCTGGAAAAATACATCAGTCATTGATGCAGAGAGCATAAATATGTTATTAAAATTTTGTTGACTCTTCCCTTCTAAATTAATACATTTTGCCCATGGTTCTGAATTATTCTCCTTAATTTCTCTGTCGTGCATGCAATCAAAGCTCTATCAAAAATAAATTAATATTGCCCACAAAGGCCTCCTCCTTTAAGAATTGTCGAGAACAGTTTTCATTCATCGAAATGATTGCTGCCCAGATATAACCTCAAGATGAACTCGACAGTACTATGGAAAACACTAAGTATATTACAGTTTGTGATAACCCTTCCTTCGATATTGGGCCAGCTAAGCTATCCAACATGGCATGTTTCTTTTTCTGCAAATGGAGGCGTTCTAGGCGTTTGCAAATCAAGGTGTTCGAGGCGTTTGCAAATCAAGGCAGTTGTACCAGATCGAAGCATGGTTCTTTGCAACATGTTGATGTATATATTCGAACATCTATTCCCCACTTATTGGTCTGACCCTTTACTATCACAAAGATTTTCCATTCGCAAAGCAACTTTATTGCGCTCAAAGGGTGAGGACCAATAAGCTTTGCAAATGGAGGTAATGGAAATATTCATTATTGGGTCTGAGAAGTGTGAGCACAATCCTCACTCCATATAGTATCCACTCGTTACCCTACACATGACCAGAGAGAGTTAGCATTAATACAAAAGGAAGCATAACTATATGAATGCATGGCTCTCAATAGTTACAAATACTCATATATATAATGATGAGAGGAAGGATATCCCTGGACAATGTTCTTTTTCGACTCAGCCAATCTTGTGTTTTGCTTGGCGATGCACTTTCAACTACCATCCCACGTGTGTCAATTGTTCCTTAGTGCAATCTGATCTACGCAAAGGTCTAAGAGGATCGAATACTATTCAGAAACTGTATTTTGCATTTAGAACTTCAAAATTAGTAGTATGAGAACTTTGGGAACGAATATACATTGCAGATGAAATCGCCATTATTGCACCACTGATAAAATCACTTGTTAGGTCGTCAAGGTCTATTTCGAATGGATCGAAGCATGGCGCCCTGTGATGTATAAAACTAGTTTCCTGAGTAGGTTGACCAAGACTGGAAAGAGGATCTGATCGTATGTTGTTAATTGTTGGATAAGTGTGCTTGTGATGGGCATTGTTGGTTCAAACTAGTAGTTGTACGCAAAATCCCATGTAAAACAAATGATGGCCACCTCCAGAATGGCGGATACCTTCTTTCATTATCATTGACCGCTGCATGAAATGTCTATTCACCGAGGACTTTTCACTTCGAGACCAGTAGCTAGGAGATTGCTACAACACATACTTCTGTTATATTTTATGGTTCCGAGAGGATTCAAATCATTGTACTTGAGGCTCACTGACCACGCATTGCCTTCGATGTATATTTTATATATGCTCTTACATTGGTCGGGAAGTTTGGAATCTTGAAAGCCTCATTTGGACTCTTTACCCCAGTTCTGAATATACACTTGGGGTCTATTGTTACACTTGAGAAGATCCATGCGCTGACCAGAAACCTGGGGATTGCCTCTCCAGAATTTTTTTGGGTCTTTGTCTACCCACTTTACTTCACTGCTGGCATTCAAGATGTCCTTGACCAAACCCTCCCATGGTAGGATATGTACTTTCGTCCATCCCTAGAAAGTCCAATCAGGAAAAGGAATATTGAATGTGTCTTCGCTCCCACAGTAACAAAAAAAAGGAGGAGGTGTGTTGTGCTTGCTATAATGGACTCTATTGATAACGGTCTTGTCGTTGCAATTGAATATCATGTCCAAATCGGGAAGCATTTCGGGATACAATTTCAACAACTAGGCAAAAGCACATATGGTAAACATATCTCTTGTTTGGAAGGATTTATGATATGATTCTATAAACAGCCTCCCCTGAACAACCATGAGCTTGAACGACGTGAATTTTCTAGGTGCCTCAGTGTTATCCAACGTGATTCCCACCTTTTCCCAATGCCTCAAGTCGTGCCGAATCCACTTGAAATAAAATGGGCACGACGTCGAAGCCAATGCGGTTCCACGATCGCCATCACCATTTTGATTACGATTACTAAACGTGGTAACACGAACATCCTTTCATTTGTAATGATAACTGGGAACCCTTTGCATTTACGTGCATGTCTGGTATTGTTCATCGTGTTTGTACATACTGTAATTCGAGTGGCAGTGCCATGGAAAGATTGTTCTTGCAGTTTACAACGTCAAAATTGTAGTTGGAAAAAAAATGTGAATTGGTCGCCCTTCGTGTCTACAAGAATACTGCAAATAATTCATCATGAAAAATGCTTTAAAAATCAATTCATGACACTTGTCTCCTATGCCTAGGGTTCTAGTCCATCGGCCTTTGATTGGCTTCAACAACGCACAAAAATCCGAAGAGAATTAGGCTTAAGCGAATAGTGGAATTCAGTTTCTATTTAGCCATGAAGACATCACTCATGGAACTGCATGCTCAGGAAACTTCCGTGCATAAAATCTGTGATTGCCTCTTAGTGGAATGAGATTTTACGTAACAAAACTTAAGTAAGGTGGATGCGCAATCAAGATTTGGTGCACATTTTCCGGTCAAAAGAAAACAAAATATCTAATTTTTGATATGATGCTTTAATGAGAATCAAGGAATAAATACTAACTTTCTAAAGATGCTGAAGAGAGAAGAGTTCCTCTTATACTTAGTCGTGTACTCTAATTCTCATCTTTTTTTTGAAAACTAGGATTCATCGTTGAGTTGGTTCGATTTCTTCATAATTGCAGATTTTACTTCAAGGTGTGACGGGGGAATGTTTCAGATCTATTATTAATTGCAGGTTTAGCATGCAAGACAAAAAGTGCAATTCAATCAATCCCAATCGTAGTTCAATTTTATTATAATTTATTTATTTATTTTCTTCTTCTTGGCCTGAGCCAAACAATGCACCTGCAGATCTAGTAGATGTGAAGACTTTAATCTAAATGATCATGTTGTTGTATTGTTGCAGATTCTATTCAGATAAGGCGAAAATATGGTGGCTCAAACCAGAAATAACTCAGACCGAGAAGACATGGTTTAATCGATCGCAAAACGACGCACAAAGTTCATCCAGAAAATGAAAAACAACAAAAGTGTTGGCGTGATACTGTTCAATCACTATTACAGCAAAAACACCATTGTTTCAACAAGTAAAATTTCATTGTAACAGGCATGTAAAATGTCATTGTACCAGCATGTTGTAACATCTTGTAAAATTTTCACTGTATCAGCATGTTGTAACAGCATATAAAATTTGCACTGTATCAGCATGCTGTAACAACGTATAAAATTTGCACTGTATCAGCATGTTGTAACAGCGTATAAAATTTGCACTATATCAGCATGTTGTAACAGCGTATAAAATTTGCGTTGTTCCAGCATAGAAAAATTGGGTTTGTTTTTATTCACCTAGATTTGTGTTTATTTGCAGGTCAAAGGATGGACGCAAAAGAAAATTCATTCCTAAAATTAAAATCATCCCTATCTTCTGATCCTCGCGATCGCTCGAAGTGTGGAGGAGAGCATACTTATTTTTAAAAAAATTAGAGCAAAAAATGTTGTTTTATTCATTAGCCTACCTACTCTATGCTAATTAAAACTTAAAAATTAGTTACGTGTAGTCAAACTTCCAATGGAGCCAAGCACGCAACAGTAACAAAAATATATTCGTGTGAAATTTTTCAAATGAAAGATAGAAATTTACATGAATAAACGAATTTTGTTGCTATAACGCAAACTAACTAAGAAATAAAATTTATCTGATCGAGTGCTTACCTGGAACCATTGCTCGATAATGCTTTCATAGGCGTGTTTTTCCTTGCTCAGATCTTTTTGTAACTCCTCTTCATCTTCCTAAATCTCTTGCTCAAATGTTTTTTCATCATCTAATGCGTAGGAGTCTTCAAATGTTGAATCCTCGGTTGTTGTTGGAGGAGTATTTGAATCTTTAATTGCTGTCAAGATCTCCTCTTCCTGAAAAGAGGATATCCCGACTTTGCGAGGATCTGAGTGAGTAGTTCTAAGCTGACACTCATTGTTAAAACATATTGAAAAATAAGATTCTTATAGCACCCAAATCAAAAAAGTAAAAAAGAAAACACATGAAAAAAATACTCTTGTTGAAACACATACTCTCCACAGTTGCGGAAAACACACTTGCTACAATTGAAATTCACACTTGCAGAAAATGAAATTTGCGTAAATTGAAATTCACACTCTAGAGCTGGCAGGGAGAACATGAGGAGTCTCCACTCAAGTAGCTCCTATGACCCCTTACCAACACATGCAGACACACTTGCAGGAAATCAAACTAGACTTCAATCCATCATGCTTCCCCGGCAACGGCGCCAAAATGTTAGGCAGAAATATTGTCGTTTAATTACGTTGTAGTATTTGGCCAACTATTTAATTTATCAGTCCGAGGTTCATAGGCTTACGAAGCACATGCACTATATATGCAAGACTGAAGTAGAAGTAATCTAATCTAAATTTCTGAAATAAAACTAATCTAGGAAAGCATCGAAATTGCATAAGGGAAAAACAATACAACATGTGAAGAGTTGAACGACAAAAGACATATGTGATCTCACACAATATATCAATCTCAAATTATATTACAAGAGTCAAATGAAAAAGCATGAAAGAATAACAAAGCTAAGAATCAAAGCTAAGAATCCCCTTCTAAGACTTCAAACTGATCTAAATCTAATCTCTCATCTCTAACTCCAACTTCCCAAATTATCCATTACATGATGTCTCCCCCCAATTATGAATAACATGATGACCCTCATGAAGAGATAACACTCTCTTATATACATGAGAGTCTTGAAGAGTGTCATAATTACATATCCACTATTCTCTCAACCATTCTCAACTACTTTCCCATTATTATAAGATATGATCCCTTCAAATCCTCCACACATCTCTCACATATCTTAGATAGGATATGCCATCCAAATCTTCCATGATCTTCTCCTTTGAATATGCTAGAATGATTGTCCCAAATATTCTTCAAATCTTCAAAGCTTGAAGATGAAATTCGAATTTGAGGCTAGGTGGTAATATTTGACTTTGTTGAAATCTTCACGTATGCCTGCACACATCATCAAACTCGTCCAACCTTGATATATAATGAAAATATGTCATTTTTCTAAGATTTAATCATAAATTCACTTATAATACTGAAATGAGTACAATGGAAAACAATAAGGAGAAACCCAAGTATCATTATGGAAATGGTATGATGGAAGGTTAATGGGACGAAGAAATGTAAGGAATAGTGAAGGAAAAAGAGGATATAAATGTGACATTTCTAAGGCAGTGAAGGAAAAAGAGAATATAAATGTGACATTTCTGAGGCCCAACACCCTTGAGGTAAAGTGAAGTGATGAGTGTACTATAAGTCAAAGTGGATAGAAAATAAATTATTTAAATAATAAAGTTAATGGATAAATTACTAATTGGACAAGTGGTTAGAAGTTGGTTAATCCTAAAATAAGGAAAGTGGGTTAAGATGGTTAAAACGTAACCCCTTGAGGAAGCTACATGAAAGTACACATAAGAGGCAAGGCTCTCTCATTTAATATAACACTTGAGAATATTGAATATCTACAGGTGACTGAGGTAACCAAATGATATCTAAGCCTAATTCCAGAGAGAGGGTGAAGTAAAGAATGTTGAAATTCAAGGGAGGATAAATTCTTTTGATGATGCTTTCTAAGGTATGTTATTTACAGGTCATCTCACCATTTTCGCAATACCTTTTTTTCTAGAATGATTTAGACCGTGAAATTGATAGGAAATTAACAAAACACATCCAAGTAGTTGTGGTACTAATTTCAGCTTGTGGGTCATTGTAGTTTTGGAGTTACACTCCGTGGAAAATAGGGTTTGTGGCTAGTCCTGAAACTAGTCTAAAACAAGTGTTTTAGGTAAAAACATCATAACTTCTTCATAACATATTCAAATTAAGTAAGAAAAAAAGTGTTGATTAGAGTACAATCTGTAGTATTCTGTGTAAAATTTTCATATGCATACAACAAATATTCTTTGCGGGGCACGCTCTACAAGTTCGCTCTTTAGAATAATCCAGAATTCAACAAGGTATGCAATTTTTGCTATAACTCCTTTTCTAAGAGGTTCCAAGTAGTGACACCTAGAGGAATTGCATAAAAAACACTGAAGAACATTATATACTCTTTTCATATATTTATTCATTACAGGCACATAGTTATGATTATTTCAAGTTAGGGTTGTTGATTAATCCAAAACTAGTCATGTGAGACTAAAGTAAAGTTTGATGAAAATGCTAGTCTCTTGTTGTTAAAGTTAAGGAAGGTTTGTAGGTATGTGATCATATACACCAAGTCTATTACAAAGTTACAAATCAGATTTGGATGATGGAAATGATGAGGGCTTTTGGTTGAGGTACATGTTGGGTACATGGTTGAGACAAGTAGTTGATGAGTTGACACATACATGAGGTGTATAGCTGATGATGTTGGTACATCTTGATGAGTCATGTTTGATGAGTAGTTGATACATGATTGGTACATACTTTCTACATGGTTGGGGGAACTTGTTAGTAGTATTTTTGACACATGTTTTATGGATGATGTAGCATACTTGTATTGGTATATTATTAGAAGCACATATTAATCTTGGTGATGATTATGAGTTGTTGTGTTATGCTTGGTTGATGCACATCTTTGAGAGTTGTCTTGGTGATTGATCTTGGTGAGTAGATCTGATTTGGTTGATAAGATTGATGAGACAGGTTTTTGTGATAGGTTGTTTGGACAGGTTGTTGTGGAAAGTTATTTGTACAGGTTTGTTGCATGGTTAATGCACTTGTTCATGGTACAGGTTGGTGCATGGTTGATGCACTTGTTTATGGTACAAGTTGATTACAGGTTGAGGTACATGTTGATGCATGGTTCAGGTTATTGGTACAGGTTGTTTCGTGCAGGTTGATTGGTACAGGTTTACAGCAGTATATCTCATAGTGATAGTGTGACAATGGTTCCATCATTCTATTTATACGTCAGGGTAGTTGGATGGGGAAAGGACATGTGGTTGTAGCCACCTTCTAGTTGTATCCGGAGATCTTAGGTGGTTTTAGACTCCTTCTGGTTGTGGCCAGAGAATTGCGGAGTTGGAGCTTCCCTCAGGTTGTAGCCTAAGAAACTAGGGGGTTGGAGCCTCCTTCCATTTGCAGCTAGAAAACAAAGGAAGTTGGTGCTTCCAATGAATGTAATTCTTCAAGGCATATAAGAAAAAGCACTCTGTGGTTTTCTCTCACTTTGGGTTTCCACATAAAAACATTGGTGTATTGTGTATGTGTATGATTATTCATTTGTTCATTGTTTATTTACTCTGAAAATATTGGATGATAATGCTACATTGATATAACACTTGCATTATATGGTTAAAAAGGATTAGATTGCTCTATTACTGATTCACCCCCCTCTCAGTAATCCAACACTTTGAGTATTTAAAACCAAAATTATTAGTTCCTTTTAAATATTTGAGCACTCGTTTTGTTGCTGCCCAGTGTCCTTCACAAGGTTGATGCATAAATCTAGAAAGAATTCTTACTGAAAAGGTAATATCAGTATGAGTAGTAGTGATATAAATAAAACTTCCAACAAGCTCTATTTACTTGGTTGCATCTTCAAAAACATTTCCTTCATTTGAAGAAATCTTCAGATTTTGTTCCATTGGAGTAGAAACAGAATTACAGACTTGCATCCCAAATCTACACAATAACTCCCCAATGTACTTCTGCTGAGAAATAAAAATGAAATTAGGATTTTGAGTGACTTAAATTCCTAAGTAATAATGAAGCAGGCCCAAATCAGTCATATCAAAAACCTTTTTCATCTCTTTCTTAATGGATGCTATATAATCATCATTATTTCCTGTGATCAACAAATCATCAACATATACAACTGATTTACCAAGTTTCTTCACAAATAGAGTTGCATCATCTAGATTGAAATTCTTGTAGTTCAATTTCAGATGGTTCTCAGTTAATTTTTCATATCGTGTTCGTGGTGCTTGCTTCAAGCCATACAAATATTTTACCAATTTACATACCTTCTGCTCTTGACCTTTGACAGTAAAACCTTTAGGTCGAGTCATATAAACATCTTCTTTCAAGTCTCCATTCAAGAAGACAGTCTTAACATCCATATGATGTATTTTCCAACCTTTCTGTGTTGTTAAAGAAAACAGAGTACGAATAGTGCCCCATTTATTTGTAGGAGAAAAACTTTTTGTGTAGTCAACACCTTCTTTTTGAGCATATCATTTTTCTATAAGTCTTTCTTTGTGTTTATCAAGTGTGCCATCAAACTTATACTTGTTGTTATATACCCACTTGCAACCAATAGGTTTGATTCTGAATGGAGAGTCCACCAACATCCAAGTTCCATTTTTATGAGAGCATCATACTCTCTTTGCATTGCACTTCTCCATGCACCATTGGTTGCTACTTATTGAAAGGAATCATCTTCATAAAAAACAAATAAGTTCAATTCACAATCATAAGAACTATGGGAATTGTTACCTGAGCTTGAAGTAACATCCCTTTCATTTTCTTCATTCTGTTTGGCAGAACTTCTTGTCTCTGTTTTTCCAAATTCATTTGCATGAGAAACAGGTGTGACAAATTCATCATACTTTCTTGAAAATGTCCTGATATGTGTTGATCTACGTACTAGTTGTTGCAATGATTGCTCAGTTTCAAGATTCTTTGAAATAGGTTGAAGAAAAAATTCTTCAAGAGTTAGTTCTGATTCTTCAGAATCTCTATTGTCATTCAAACTAACCTCATTCTCTAATGGAGAATCATAATAAGAGGAAGTTGTGGAAGGAAATTGAAATTCCAAAGATTGATCTAGAATAGGAATCCCCCCTTCAAGATTTGGAAGATCATTATCCCATTCATGATAGAATTTTTTAGAGTGAAATCTATCAAGATGAGCAAGTTGTTTGTCAACAGTGAGAGAATATTTTTTAAATTCAAGAAATATATCTCTAGAAACAATAAAAAAAAAATTCTTCATCATACAATCTATAATATTTTGAAGTATTAGAATATCCCATAAAAATACAATTTATTTCGTTGTTGTTCATGAATAAAAGCATAACAAGTGGAGCCAAAAACTATTAAATGCTTGACAACATGAAGATGTCCATGCCATATTTCATAGGGAGATTTGTTGTGAAGTGTAGTTGAAGGAATTATATTGTTTATGTAGACAACACAAAGAACTACCTCTCCACAAAACATTAATTTAACATTCTTAAAAAACATCATTGATCTGACCATATTTAACAAAGTCATATTCATACGCTTTGCCACACCATTTTGTTATATATTATAAGGAACAATGATTTGATGTTTAATACCATTGTTCTGTAAATATTTTTCAAAATACTTAGATGTGTATTTACCACCATTATCATATCTAAGGGTTCCAATATTGAGTTGAGTTTCACTTTTAATCCACAAATGAAATTTTTTTAATGTGTCAAAAGCTTGAGATTTTTCTTTTAACAAATAAACCCAACACATCCTCGTATAGTCATCAATAAAAGTCATTAAATATTTATTGTCATTTGTTGATGGAACAAGAATGGGTCCACACAAATCAGAATGAATAAGACCTAGCTTTCTAGAGGTTCAAAACTTAGAGTCATGAAAAGGTTGTTTAATGTGCTATCCCAAAATACAAGCATCACATTGAGAAAGTTGTTTTGGAATTTTAGGAAGCCCTTGAATTCCTTTCTTCTTCATAAGTCTAAGACTATCATAATTAATGTGACCAAATCGAGCATGCCATAACAAGCTGGAAGACAAATTACCACTTTGTTGAGCCAAATTTGCATAATTCTTTGCATTAGAATATGTACCTTTCAACTTTAAAAGCTTGTCATATTCTACTCCAGTCATGACAACCACATGATCAGAAGCTCTTCTAATCTCAATAATACCATCAAACACATGTATCGAATGACCTTGTTGTCCTATATGGACAAGATATATTAAATTTCTTTTTAATTGGGTAAGATAAATAACATCATTGAGTATATGATCAACAAATCATGGTAATTTAAGTCTAATTGATCCAATTCCTGAAGGTTTTAATTGAGAATTGCTTGCAAATTAAACTTCTCCATAAATTGATCACTAAATTTCTCAAATAAGTCTTTTCTAAATGTCATATGGCATGTGGCTCTAGTATCTAACAACCAAGTGTAATTCCAAGAAGAAAATAAAGTACTAAAAACTTCTTCAATGCCAAGATTACAATGTGCTACAACATAATGTGCAGATTGAAGAGGGTTACCTTTGTCTTGTTTTTGCTTATCTTTGTATTTTGTGTGCTCTTTCTTATCACGAATCATTTCCCAAGGAGTTCTACAATGAGTGGTAGTATGACCTACTTTTTCACATATATATCACTGTAGAGATTGCTTGTGATGGTTTTGTTGCTAAGAATGTTGTCTGCCACTTTGATAATTTTTACCCCCATGCCTCTAAATTGTTTTCTTCCATGACCTTTGTTGCTAGTGTCATGTCTAGCAGATTCATCATTGAACTTCTTTCCTTACTGTGCAAGACACAGAGTCCCATCATTGGGAAGTTTTTCCTTCCTCCCAAAGGCTTTTTCTCTCTCCTCAAGTTTCTATACAAGGTTATCAAAGGTCATGTTTTTCATATTTTCACTAGCTTGAAGAGATTCAAGATAGTGAGAATAGGTAGGGTGAAGAGATTTAATAAAAGCAATTAACTGTAAATCAACTTTTACACCATTGGCTTCAATATCATGATAGAGAGCTTTGATTTCAGAGGCTAGTTTCATTGGATCATTATCTTTCATCTCTAAATTCAATAATTTCATTAATAGTTGAATAATCTCAAGTTATTATTGAGAATCATAAAGATCTTTGAGTTTCTTTAGAGCTGAAAAAATAGTTTTACAGGAATTATATGCTTTCTTACCTCTTCACTTACAGAGGTAGCAATTAGAGCATAAGCCTTTTTGTCTTTACTCTTCCACATTTCTAGCTCCTTTTCATCTGTAGGTTCCTATGGCTCATTATTATCATTGTTTTCATATTTGTTGTCATCTTGAGTTTCACAAATATCATCCCACATATCGTTAAAAATAAGAGTATTCTTGATTTTCCTGAACTACTCCTGATAAGTTTCTTTACCGGAGAGCACAATTCCCACTATGGAAATTAATGAATGCATGACATATTTCAAATTATGGTCTCAGCCTTTAATGAAATAAAAATTCATCACATTCTTCCCACAAAACATTTTACTCTACATCCTCAACTTAAATTATATATATGTCATTACCAAGTTCAAGATCTTCATCAGACTTCCTCGACTCTTGCTCTATTGCAGACTGTCGATTCCTTCCTTGTTGAGAGCTATTATAACCTGTATTTATTTCTTAATCTCCCAACAACCCTTCTCAACGAATTTGGGTGCTAACTTGCTCAAGAATTCTTGACTGCTCTCATAATCCAGTGAACGACGACTCCCCTCCACCAGTTGTTGTTGGACTCTCACATGTAGGTTTTTTTTTAGGCTCAATTATGGATCTAATACCACTACAATAGGCCAATGAGAAAAACTCCATGATTCTATACTTCATATAAACTATTTATGTACATATGTGGAAATATATTGGCTAATAAACACTTAGTGTCCCGAACAGTTGTGTATCGGACAGTTAAACTAACAAAATAAATTCTAGTTACTCTCTAGTTGACTAGGATTTCAATTATCCTGAAGGATTAGTCTAATAGTAGAAGTATAATATTCTAATTGAATTGAAAAAACAAGTTGCCATGGATTATTTTGAACTTTTTATAATCTGAAGTACCTCTTGTAAGAAATCTGCAGTTCCCTTTCTTTTAGGGCATTTGAATCCACATCTTTTGAAAAACTCTAGGATATTGTCCCTAGGTTTATGGTAGACAATCTGACCCTCTGAAAAGAGAATTGTATCATCAAAGAGCTCAAATATCTATGGTGCAGGCTGCAACAAGGACATGAGAATTGTTGTATCCAGGCTATGGGTGAATTATTGTAGGAATTTCACTATCTGATAGGTGGTATAATTGTCTATCCCTATTGATATTTCATCCATGAAGAGAGTATTTGTAGGTCCAACGATCATCTTCCCTGTAAAAGGAAAATTTTAATATTTGTAACAAAACTACACCAATTTTAGTCATAGAAATACATCTATACTTGATTACACCATTCTAGTTTGTGAAGAGGAACTTTCAATATTATTAACAACCATACCAGTTGTGACACATTTCTTTTTCCGACCGAAGATTCCTCTTTGCATGTCATTTCCAACTATCCTATCTCTGCAAACATCTAAGCCCAACATCTATTTAGACACTTGGATTGTACAATAATGAATTCCAACATCTCAACTGCTACCAATAATATTTATTTAAAGCTTTCAATTATAGCTAGATTTTCCTCCAAATTCATTTACCTTCAGAATATAGTCACTCTAAAGGCTACTCTTCACACCTTTCATTGTTTTTTCCTGCAAAAAACAAGAAACCATACAATAAAAGAACCAAATTGATATCAATAAGCATAGTCGTCCTTAAGCTAGGTAACACATTAGAATCTATCAATCTTTTATCTAGGCAGGCATGTGGCCCATAAACAATCGAGCTTACTTTCATGATAAATCAACATTTTCCTCTAGAAAAATCCCAACTTGCTTCTGCCTTTTAGCGAGCTCGTTAAGCAGCTCTGCATCAAGAATATGCCAGCAAACATATGATTCAATATACACTTCAAAGATGCCTTCGGAGTGTAACATCCTTCTCTTGTGCACACATGATTTGACTTATTCTTGAGGACACTTACGTGCAAGTGATCCATTTCATTATATGATTTTATGTTTCTCTTATGGATTATGATGATTTTGTGGATATGATGATATGTTATTTGATTATCTATGTATCGACATGTGATATTGACTGGTTTCTCTTGAGTGTGCATGACTCTTGACTAATTGAGGATGTCGATGGCATCGATGGACCTCCTTGGACTCTAGATCGAGTCAGGGAGTGGACTGGATATGGTTTGAGTATTTCTGTTATTGCATATGTGACATATGACAAGGTATATTATGATGATGTTTATGGATCACTGACATGTTTCGTTGATGGATACAGGTTGATGATTGCTTTCTAATCAGACTCACATTTGGAGTAAAGGGGTCATGCACGACAACCAAAGATATTGAGGGATAGGTGTGGTGATGTAGGAGCATCACCAACAAAGTGCGTGTGGAGGACAGCTGGGTGCACTAGCGCATATTTTAAAGAAATTTTGAATTCCAAAGTTGGCATATTAATGTAATATCTAGAAAATATTTTGATTTATGAACATATTTAATGTTTGGAGGCTGAGCCATCGCATAAGATCGATGAGGGAACATATTTTTCTTTAATGTTAAATATTACAGTACAGATCTAGAGCTCTCACTCTTATCTGTCTGACTCGAATATTTATTGTAATAAATATTAAGTAGTTGAAATATTTTATTTCGATAGAATAGCCTAGAGTAGTTGGAGGGAAAGACTCGAAGAGCCCCTCTTGTATAAATATTTGTGTTGTTTCCCAGTAGATTTTTTGGCTCTCTAGTTGTTGATGAGTTGTTGAATCTATTGCTTATGTTGTAGAGTGATGAAGAATGGTGTATGAACCCATGTATATGATTGTTGAATGAATATAACAGAGGATCATTGACCCAAATGTATGGTGTTGTTGTGTCTATCTAGATGAATGAATGGTAGAATTTCTGCTTATTAGAAAATCTTTGTTATTTATTGTTCTTGTGGTTTATGAATGCATTTATATGGTTGAATGTATGAGTCGTTGTGAAGATTGAATAAGTTTCAATTGTTTCTCTTCTATGAGAGAGCGCAAGGTGTGCGTGATCGAGTCTGTTTTGAATCGAAGCTCAGAAGAGGTAGCGTGAAACTTATGTATGAAAAGAGTGCATAGGAGTTCGTAAGGAGTGTGTGACCGAGTATGTTTTGACTCAAAGGTTTAGCTAGGATAGTTGAATTTGGCGAGTAGGAGGAATTATGCTCAAAGTCATATTGTTCAGGAGGAACAATCGAGCATAAAGGAATTTTTGCAAGGAGTGCAAGGTCATCCTTCAGTGTTCAAGTTTGAATGAAGTATGTCCGCAAGGAGTGCATGACAGATTCTTAGACTCGTAAGATCAGGAGGAGTAGCGTGACTTTAGTCACAGAGAAGTGGTTGGAGAACAGTCACAAAGTGTGCACAATCATCCACAAAGAAATTGAGTTGTGGAGGGGAACCTGTCGCAAGGCATGCATAGGCTAAAAATTTGACTAAGTGTCAAAGAAAGCATTCAGAGGAAAAATGAAAGTTGAGGAAAGACAAGCTCTAGAGGGGGATCAGTGAGAAATCTTCAAAGGGAAGAATCCTTTAAGGTTTCCCAAATCCACAAACCAGATCCATTCCGGAGGGAGGCGATACTGTTCCAAACCATCAGATATGGGAGAATTATGCAGAGGTTGGTTGTAAAGCGTTTTGGCACTTCATGGTTCAGGAAGTCTGTAGGTTTGTGTGTGAGGTGAATAGGAGTTTCATGAAGCAATCTCAGCTGTTGGTTGCGAAGAGGACGTGTGGCAGTGAATTAGGAAATCTAGAAGTCTAGAGGTTTGTGTGTGAGGTGAACAGGAGTTTCATGAAGTTGCGAAACGCGAAACATAGTTGGGCCATCAAAATACAAGGAGACATGCGACAGAGATCCTTAAATTTGGAGGGGAGCACTTTGGAAAGAACTGAAGTCAGAGATATTGATATCTTTGAAGCCCGAAATCGCGAAGGGGTTGGTCCACGGTCATAGCTCGTGGTCACTTAGGAGAAAGAGACTAGCGTGAGACTAGTACTCGTGAATTTGGTGTTACCAAGAGCATCAGAGAGCGGAGTCATGACTAGTTTGAACCTGCGAGAAACAGTAAAGGGACCTATGCGTTGAGCATTCAAGGTCTATTGAAGGCCCGAAGAGTCAATTCGGCTTAGGACTTTGACGATCCAAGACCGGGAGGTCACAGATCCCCAAGAGGGAAGAGGGGGGTTGCATCATGTGGTAGCAGCCCTGCCACAACCTACTAGCACTCTCGTCATGGCTCGAAATGTAGGTTAATGATTACCTAGTTCGAGAGATCCACGATGTCGTGAGGGCAGACTGAGATAGTCGCTCACGAATATTCTAAGGGGCGCGCAATAAGGCAGGGTCCTTATTCCTTAGAGGCCCTTAGTCTCCCACAAGGTCACCTAACAGATTATTGACTCCAAGGGTTGAACGTCTACCAAAACCAGTCAAAAGGTGAGTGGCACCCTTGGAGCACGTAGTGTGTCTTGAAGGGCACGTTGTGATTTTTAAACATAGGTGAGTCAATGAACCTAGGTGCCTAGAAAACGATATCTTACTTTGGCATGGTCAGCCTTGAATTAATTATGTATGAGTAAATTTAATTAATTATAATTTCTCCCTTAAAAAATTGCTCATCCTAGTTAAAATTAAAGTCTAGATCTAAGTAGGATATGAGGAATAAAAATTAATTAAACAATTAATAAAGGGGGGATGAAGCAAAGAAAAGGGGGGGGAAATATATTTAGAATTTAAAGGAGGATTAAATTATCTAAAATTTTAATGGTTGATTATGTGAAAAACTTGTTAAATTCGAATGTAGACAAAAAGGGGAAATTAAATGAAAAAGGAATGTGGAACATAGAAAGGAATCTAGTCTAGAGAACTTCCTAAAATGAACTCAACTAAGATTTAAGAAAGACGTCAATCATTAAGGAAAATCGAGGGAATAAAGGGAAATCAAGGAGCGTTTTTAGGTACACTTTTAGGTGGGTGAGGGAAATTGACAATTTAATTTAATTAATTAAATGAATTTCTGGTGCAATTAAGGGATTGGGTGACAAATATATAGGAGAGAATATTTCCTAATAATTTTTAATAAAACTAATTTCATGTGAAAATGGAAAGGTCACTAAGAGGAACTCTATAAAAGAAATGGAAGAGGAGGGAAATGGATGACAACTGGCAAGCGTAAGGTTATGCTACCATATTTTTCTTGATTGTTTTTTCTTGTGGGAGTTGGGATACCCATCTTGAATAGAGAGTGGTAGCTCGACCTTGCGAGGCGAGATGGGAGCTAGCTTTTCTCTGGTTGTGTGTGTGGACCCTTTGCGGCTCGGGGGGCTCAGGGGGAAGAAGAGTACCTCTAGAGTTGGTTGGGAGGTACCAATGAGGTCTTCGCGGTTAGCAAGCAGGGAGTTGGACAAAGCGCAAACACGGGAGAACAAATTCTCATTTCATCTCGTCAGATACGGTATTTTTATTGAATTGCACTTGTAAAAGGTTTAATTGTAAATGATTTTAAACTATTATCGCAACTGTGTGTATTTGAAAGATTCATTGATAGATTCTTAGATGTTGAAAGGAAATTTGGATGTGACAATATGGAGAAGTTAGTTTGTGTTTCTTGGATCAACTATAATTTCAGTAAGATTTCAGTTCTATAAAAGATGTTGGAATTTCCCACCAATAAAATTCTCAACGATGAGGCTTAAACATGTTTCTATCATATTGTTATCAAATTTTTGTGTATTTTTATTGAAATATTTAAAGATATTAACTTCCTTCATCTAAAACAATTTCTACCCTTTTTCTCTTGCCTTCTTGAAGGATTCAACCTTATCAACCTTTTTAAAATAAAGACCCTTGTCACTATGATAACCAGTTATGTCTTCGTCTGCTTGAAATGACTAAAATTATGCTCATAACTCAAACCTAGATAATAAAGGAATTGTATGCTTTTTATGAAATTTTGTTCTTTGTTCTTTAGGATTAATGCAACTTCTTCTAAGTTATGAATATCTTATTACCATCCACCGTTTGGGTTAAAATATGCCTTCTTATGTATAACTTGAAATCCAATTGGCTTCTGTAAAAATAAGGTTGATTGGCGATGTCACCAAGATTGGGATGTAAGATAAAAAACGGTATGTGTTGCATATTCTAATTCTGTACAGTCCCTTATCTACGTTTTGAGGAGCTAAAGGATCAACGCCCCCACCTTCGTCCAACCTTGTTCTTCATTAAACTCAACAAGTTTACTACTTTTTTCTCGGCGGAATCGTGGTCCCTTTACCAATGATTTCTCACTACATTTTTAATAAAAATTTAAAAATCAGCAAAGGGTTGCTTCTTGGTGTTCAACCTCAACAAAAATGTAACTTATTAAGCATTTAACCTCAGCCACCTGTTTATTTTTCTCTATGCACCTATCCTTGAGACCTCCTTGTGGAGTTCCTTGTGCCCGACGTCTTCCTTTTTCTCATGGGTTGAACCCTTCCCATAGAGCTCCCTCGAGCAGCTATCACACATATATATAATGATGTGTCAATGAAGTTTCTTTTAACAGGGGATGTAATTACTAACGCAAAGAAAAAACAAATTCTTGTTGTATCATGTATGTCAGTCGTTGTCATAACGGTGGGGACTTTACACAGAGTGTGATGCAGAGCACTAATTAACTAAGTGAAATGTAAATATGGTGGACTAATATTTTGTTAGATTTCCCACCAAAATCTATCACCAACACCTTGACATCTAGCAGAAAAATCAAATGTTTCTCTAATTGTCATTTCCACAACCTATAAGTCACACTGGTTTATGTAAGAACGTGTTTTGCTAGGAAAAAACTTGTCCAGTCTATGCCCATTGTAAGTAATCTCACCCCTCACCTGTTTAACCAAGAATGGTTTAGTAAATACCTTGTTTTATTGTTGAAACATTAGATAGGATGCCACAATGTTGAGTAAGGATAGGAAAATGCTTTAACCTTTAAGCTAGGGTCCAATTTCCCAACCAAAGCTAGCCACAATGTTGTCTTTCCAGACCCAGGGGGACCGAATAACAAAGTCATTATACATTATCAGTGCAAGGATATGGTGTAAGCATTCATCAATGTTTCAGATAAGAAGGCCTTTCAAGACCATCCCTTCTAGCTCAGGCAAGAAGAGCTTTAAGGATCCAGGAGATTTGAAATAGATTAACAGTAATTGCATAAAAAAATTGTATATTAGTATGACTTGAATAAAAGCAAAGAGGACTAACCAATTACCGAGATGGTTTGAGAATTCCACTTGAGTCTTTTAGAATTGTGAGATTTATTTTCTTTGTGAGTGATAGTCCAACCATGTCGAACAAGTAATCCATAAGGTTTTTAGAAGTATTCCATAGTGTAGGAAGACCTAAGTTACCAGGATTCGGATCGGTTCCGGATTCAAATATGGATCCATCAAATTTTTAAAAAACAAGAATCCATATACGGTGGGAAACGAAAAGTACAAACATTATAAATATATTTTTTATAATTTTTATAACTAAAATTTATATAAAAATTAAAATATATGAAAAAAAATTAATTTAAAATTTTAATATAAATTTGTAATATATAATATTTTTATAAAATAATTAATATTTAATATTTTTAAACAAAAATTAATTTAATCCAATAATTATTTTGTATAATTCAAATTATAAATTTATAATATATAAAATTTAGAAGTTATATATTAAAACACAACGAAAGTAAGTTTATACATGTATTAAAGTTTTGTATACAAGAATATAAATTAAAATTATTATATAAAAAGTTAAAGTTCTATACATATAAAGTTAATAAATTAAAGAACATAAAGACAAAGTTAATACACTAAAGTTTTATTGAATTTGGTGTTCTCCACTCCCCACTCCAAGTTGTTGTTCGCAAACTCTCCCATTCGCGTGGTCTTCTCGATCTCGACAACAAGCACCCCCTGCAATATCTTACAATTCACATCGTCTTCCCTATCTGGACAAGGCACATTTCGCTGGTCAAGGTTTTAGATATGTTTCATTTATAAGGATTCGTTTTTGGAGAGTGTTGGAGGCAGGTCGAGGCAGAAAAGCATGGTGATTTTGGGAAAGAAAGCATGCATGACGAAAGCGACAGCAGGAAGGAAGAACATCATGCGCGTATGTGAGGAAGACCTAACGATGTTAGGGTTAGGATTTTGGTAATGTATTGAATGGCTGAAGAGCCGAAAATTTGTAAATATCGATACTTAGGTATCATAGAGGGTGTTAGAGCTTCTAAGTTCTGACTATTGTTGTTATTGTTGATCAGAATCTGGACCAGGTGTCAAAATTTAGCCCAAAAATGAAAGTGTTCATAATTGCTTCAAAACGAACAAATGCATAGGCCTCATTGCCACGAACCCAACTCACTTCTAACGAGTTCAAACGGACATCAGATGAGTGAGATATCGTGTTCTGTTCGATTTGCCAAACAGGCAAAAAATTTCTTACTGTACAATCCGTATAGCTGACGTGGCAGGTGATAATTTAGTAAGCTGACGTGGAAAGAATTTAATTGGTAGACACGTGGACTAATGGGGTTTCAACACGTGGAATATAGTTGGCAAATTGTATGGTGCCACGTGGCCCAGGCATGGGATGCCACGTGGCACCTAGGTTTGCTTGTTTAAAATTATAGTGGAGTCTGTGGGAGTCGAACCCTAGACCTCCACATATGGCAAGCGCTTTGGCAAAGGCCTCCCAACATAATGCAATTCTATTAAAGGCATTCTTGTTGTTGCACAACTTCGCCACGAGGATGTAAAAGATGGGTATGATACTCACTTATCGCAGCCATATAGCTTTTCATTTCAGCTCTTATGCACCCACATGTTTTTGGGTTTATGTACTTATGTTTGTACTTGAAGGAGAGTTGAAGAGCTATTCACATGCATGTGATTTTGTATGTGCAAACAATAAACTTTGTGAAATTTTCATTATGAGTGACTCATGAATGTAACATGGTTGTGTATCATGAGTGTCGACTTTTGGAATGTCGATGTGTTTCAAATGAGTCTCGACTTGTGTTGATGTTGTCTTGACGACTATGTTGTGTCGATCATATTTTTCGACTTATCTTTAGTCGATGGTGTTTGTCGGCTTGTAAGTCGATTTTGAGTACACCAAGATGTAGGTAAACGCCATGTACTTTGATGAAGTACAAGATGTGACAGTTTGCTTGAAGAGAAAAAAGACTTTGTTGGCATCATTTTCAGTCTTGTATAAAGTTTGTTTTCAAGATTGATGGTTTTCTTGGTTTGTGACAAGATGTCGCAGGAAATGTTTTTGTAGCCATTGTAGAGAAGATTGTGTTGATGCCAAAGAGTTCACAAGAGGGAATTGATTCTCATTGGGAAGGCTGTCAGTGTTCCAAGTGTTAGCGATTATTTTTGTCTTAGGTGCAAAAGCACCCAGGTCTGCAGGTTGCTCAGGAAGTGCCCAAGCGCAACACGGGAGATTCCCTGTTTTTCCGGTAGCAAGGCAAGCGAGCGGGCAAAATAGTGTTGGCAGCATCCAAGATCTATTTACAAAGAAGATCGACGGTCATCGGGTTTTCAGAGCTACCGAGTTGCCTGAGGTTTAGCGCAAGAGGGAGCACCAATAGTTCAAATCAGATTTGGGTCGTCCGATCCAACCGGGACAGGTGGCAGCCTGTCGACGTATCGGGTATCGGGAGTCAGGAAGCTCTCCGTCCATTGCACTTGAAAGTGTCGATCAACGAAACTCCGAAGCTCCTTTCGAACTAAGCCCAGGATCTCAGCACCAGGTCATATCAAGCGAGCGGGTGAAGGGGGGACAGCCCCTTTATAATATCAAATACTATCTGGGCCGTCCATCTGAAGGACGCGTGGCACGCATCCACATCATGTCGGCATTCGGGAGTTCGAGCAGTAATCATTCCTCGCCATTTTACATTTCGAAACCCCAAACCCTAATAGCGTCGAAAGCGCCGAAACTCGGGCCCACAGTATTACCGGGTTAGTTCAGAGCCGTCAAATCAGTGGGGGAACACGTGGCGACCGTTAGGCCCTCCCAGCATTTCGCCCATCGTGACTTTAAAGGAGAAAAATCCTAATTTTTTCTCATCCACGAACCCCGAAACGCCAAAAGCACTCTGACAGAGAGGCCAAAGGCGCCTAATTAAGATTCAAGAGAGAGGGCACTGTGTTCTCCAGGTACTGATTCAATGTGATCTAAATCCCGATTCCAGCTTGAGGATAAACGAAGAGGAGATAAGGTGGTTGAAGCCTCGCTTCACTCATTAATTACAGGGTATGGACGTCTCGGCTGAAGGTCCACCCGAGATGGTCCTCCGTACTGATTCTTTCCATGGAAGCCGCGTCGAGTCTCCAACTCGCCAGGGAAGCCTGCACATGCCAATTCAACATTTAAGGGCTCAGCTACCCCCGTGGCACGAGCCATGAAGAATTAAGGTAGCGTATGACAGTAGAATGCATGCCATATGTGATTGAGGAGACGCCTCTGCTGGGCGAAATGGGGAAGAGCATATGTAGGCATTTTGGCCATTTTTTGTAGGGATCGATGGTTGAGCAAGACTCCCAGTTGTAAAAAATTTAATGAAGAATTGTGTTCTGGTTATTTCTGGACTCTTGAGACTTCTTGCCTGATGAATGTCAGTTTCTTTCATATCTGTGTATGTTGTATTAGAGCAGCTCGGAATTGGAGGATCCAGTCGAGTTGTGACTATTATAGGATGATGTATGCTGGATCACTGTAATAGTTGTGTTGTTCTAAACAGTCCCTATGAACTTCTCAACACTGAACGACTTGGAATTGGAGGATCCAGTCAAGTCTTCCTTTCAGTTTCTTGAAGCCCTGAACCAAGCAGATCATGTATTCAGAGTTTTTCCTCTACGAGCTACCGAAAGGCTTGTTGCCTGAGATAGTTTGTTCATTCTTCTCCCAAGTCTTCCTGCCTGCCCATATTTAAATCAACTCCCTGACTGAAGTTGGGTCAAGACCTCCTTTGTTCCTTGTTATCAGATACAGTTCCTATTTTGAAGCGATACATGTTTGAGTCTCTACCCATTTGATCACCCATCTATCAAACCGTGACATAAAAACTGATGGGCGTTGGGCTCTGCTTCTGCAAGCAATCCAGAAGCGACTTCCAGCGCCAACATTTATGGCGTCGTTGCCGAGGACGAAGTTGAAGATTTTCCCTGGGCAGAACAACATTGAGCCTCTGATTCTGAAGGTGCATCAGACATCAGAGCCCTTAAAGATTGCTACTGTGCACCTGGCGAATCCACTGTGGCGACTCCATTGTTTCCACATCACTGTTTCAGCTGTGACTACTGTTAGCACACCTGAAAGATGACTTTAAGGAGATTTCTCGAGAAGGTTTCAGCAGCTGTTTTCTCAGTCTGAGAATATTCCTGGGGTAACGACAACATTAAGATCTAGCCTTTGATGGTGAACAAGGACTAGGCATATTTGAAGCTGCGCATCTTTCACCTGGCGACTCTGTGATTCGAGGATCGATTGGCGACTCCACTGTTTCGATATGGAGAAAATTATGGCTCAAAGGTTTGCTTTCTGTGACTTTTCCCAGATAGTTGGGTTTCCTAATGCACTTCCTGATAGAGACCAATGGGAAGATTTCCTCCCTGAATTTCATGCAACAAGTTGGGAGGAACCAGCTGAGAATTTACTAGACTTCCATGAGGCTATTCACCAACACAATATCACGCATGAGAATGTCCGGATTAAGCTCTTCAGGTATTCATTGAAGGGAGTTGCTCTTGAATGGTGGCGGTCTCTTCCTGCTACAAGCATCCACTCTTTAACAGGTTTTCATGCAGCTTTCAATTCATTTTGTAAAGACTACTATCCAGTTGATTGCTTGTTTGAAAATTGTTGTGAGGAGTTTTCTTCGTTTCATGAAGCCTCTGTTGGCCCTGAAGACCATGTCCATGATAAAGCCTTTACTGTGGAGGAAAGAATTTTCCATGAAAAAAATAGAGGTGTTGAATGATATTAATTATGTTAGCCCTGGAATGGAAGCATCTGACATTATTTCAGATGCACCTGCTCTTTTAGATGTTCATAACGATCAACATGCCTCTTGTGAAAATTATGAGTTTATAGAGCAGGTGTGGTCTATAGTAGATGGCTTACCTGGGCATCGGGTGGAAGCAGATGTTCCTAGCAGCTCTGCTCATGATGACGAAGGCCCTCTCTTTTTAAAAGAGGGGTTAGTTGTGGAAGAGGTTTCTTCTCTTTTCCCCCAGGGGGTTTCTCACGATATATTTTTACCTAGGATTAAAGAGAAAAGGATTATGTATGAGCAGCCAGAAGCAGCAGGTCCCGCTGTCCCTGAAACGGAATTTTTTTACGGGATCACTGTTCTGGAGGAGGATCATATCAATGAAGGACAACCCCTTTTTGATATATATTATAGTGATGATGAGCAGCAAGCTTATCCTACTTTTGATCACTATAGAGATACTGAAGATCCAGTCAGCAAACAGAACCACCCCATGGTCCCTATTTATGATGAATACGAATCAGACCTGGGGGAGACCGAACCAGAGGAGCAGAATATTTCCTGTCTAGAGCTAGTCAGCGAGAAGCCACCTCCCGAGAGCAGTGAGCCTACGTCAGTTTTCCACCATCAACCTGTGCTTATCAGAAATATTCATCCACAGGTGAATAGCTGCGTAGCAGAGGAAGGTGTCTGTCGCCCATTTTTTGGAATTTGCCACTCATTCTATGACCCTGTCTACAAGTACATGGAGTGGCATTTCCCCTATGCCTTGGAGCCGCCCTATTTCATCTCAACTCCAGCCTTTAAGGAGGAGTTGAATATTGTAACCGCTCTGCTATCACGATTACACCATCCGCTGATGATCATCGACAGAAGGAAGGAGCTTCTATCCAGGAAGCTGCTTGAATGGCTATGGTGGAAGTTTTCTTTCACCTAGCCCATGTAAAGTGTTTTATTAGCTTAGGACTGTACATAAATAATCTCCTGTAAGCATGAACGTTTAGTTTGTTTTGTTTTTATTTTTCAGCCTGTATTTTCAGCAGCGGGATGTTTTGAGCCTGACTCCATAGCCCAACAGCAAGGCACTGAAGCTGCGGAATGAGTTCTTAGAGCATCACAGGGACACCTCTATCCACCATGGAGCCTAATGTTCGTGATTATTTTTGTCTTAGGCGCAAAAGCACCCAGGTCTGCAGGTTGCTCAGGAAGTGCCCAAGCGCAGCACGGGAGATTCCCTATTTTTCCAGTAGCAAGGCAAGCGAGCGGGAAAAATAGCATTGGCAGCATCCAAGATCTATTTACAAAGAAGATCGACGGTCATCGGGTTTTCAGAGCTACCGAGTTGCCCGAGGTTTAGCACAAGAGCGAGCACCAATAGTTCAAATCAGATTTGGGTCGTCCGATCCAACCGGGACAGGTGGCATCCTATCGGCATATCGGGTATCGGGAGTCAGGAATCTCTTCGTCCATTGCACTTGAAAGTGCCGATCAACAAAACTCCGAAGCTCCTTTCGAACTAAGCCCAGGATCTCAACACCATGTCATATCAAGCAAGCGGGTGAAGGGGGGACAACCCCTTTATAATAGCAAATACTATCTGGGCCATCCATCTGAAGGACGTGCGGCACGCATCCACGTCATGTCGACATTCGGGAGTTCGAGCGGTAAGCATTCCTCGCCATTTTACATTTTGAAACCCCGAACCTCGATAGTGCCGAAAGCGTCGAAACTCGGGCCCACAGTATTACCGGGTTAGTTCAGAGCTGTCAAATCAGTGGGGGAACACGTGGCGACTGTTAGGCCCTCCCGGCATTTCGCCCATCGCGACTTTAAAGGAGAAAAATCCTAATCCTTTCTCATCCGCGAACCCCGAAACGCCAAAAGCACTCTGACAGAGAGGCCAAAGGTGCCTAATTAAGATTCAGGAGAGGGGGCGTTGTGTTCTCCAGGCACTGATTCAATGTGATCTAAATCCTGATGCCAGCTTGAGGATAAACGAAGAGGAGATAAGGTGGTTGAAGCCTCGCTTCACTCATTAATTACAGGGTATGGACGTCCCGGCTGAAGGCCCACCCGAGATGGTCCTCCGTACTAATTCATTCCATGGAAGCCGTGCCGAGTCTCCAACTCGCCAGGGAAGCCTGCACACACCAATTCAACATTTAAGGGCTCAGCTACCCCCGTGGTGCGAGCCATGAATAATTAAGGTAGCGTATGACAGTAGAATGCAGGCCAGATGTGATTGAGGAGACGCCTCTGCTGGGCAAAATGGGGAAGAGCATATGTAGGCATTTTGGTTATTTTTTGTAGGGATCGATGGTTGAGCAAGACTCCCAGTTGTAAAAACTTTAATGAAGAATTGTGTTCTAGTTATTTCTAGACTCTTGAGACTTCTTGCCTGATGAATGTCAGTTTCTTTCATATCTTTGTCTATGTTGTATTAGAGCAGCTCGGAATTGGAGGATCCAGTCGAGTTGTGACTGTTATAGGATGATGTATGTTGGATCACTGTAACAGTTGTGTTGTTCTAAATAGTCCCTGTGAACTTCTCAGCACTGAACGACTTGGAATTGGAGGATCCAGTCAAGTCTTCCTTTCAGTTTCTTGAAGCCTTGAACCAAGCAGATCTTGTATTCAGAGTTTTTCCTCTACGAGCTACCGAAAGGCCTATTGCCTGAGATAGTTTGTTCATTCTTCTCCCAAGTCTTCCGCCTGCCCATCTTTAAATCAACTCCCTGACTGAAGTTGGGTCAATACCTCCTTTGTTCCTTGTTATCAGATACAGTTCCTATTTTGAAGCGATACTTGTTCGAGTCTCTACCCATTTGATCACCCATCTATCAAACCGTGTTCTCCCAAGTCTTCCGCCTGCCCATCTTTAAATCAACTCCCTGACTGAAGTTGGGTCAATACCTCCTTTGTTCCTTGTTATCAGATACAGTTCCTATTTTGAAGCGATACTTGTTCGAGTCTCTACCCATTTGATCACCCATCTATCAAACCGTGACATAAAAACTGATGGGCGTTGGGCTCTGCTTCTGCAAGCAATCCAGAAGCGACTTCCAGCGCCAACACCAAGAACAAAGAGAACAGTGGGTTAATAGCAGCCAAAGAATAATGGTTGAGGAACATAGCCATTTGCAGTGCAAGGCATGTCAAGGTACCCAGGTGATTTGCCAAAAAGACTTTTCAAGTAGAATCAGTTGATATAGCTTGGAAGCAGAAGATTATTGAAGCTCGGGTAGATAATCATCAACTTTTGTGGGTCCAAAATCCTTTCAGTGGGAAGGTGTGATCAGAATCTGGACCAGGGGTCAAAATTTAGCCCAAAAATGAAAGTGTTCAGAATCACTTCAAAACATATGGATGTGTAGGCCTCGTCGTCATGAACCCAATATACTTTGAACGGGTTCAAACGGACATCGGATGAGTGAGATATCGCGTTCTGTTTGATTTGTCAAACAGGGAAAAAATTGTTGACTGTATAGTCCGTACCGCTGACATGGCATGACCGTACAACTGACATGGCACGTGCTGATTTGGCAAGCTGACATGGAAAAAATTTAATTGGTAGACACATGGATGAATGGGGTTTCGACATGTGGCATATAGTTGGCAAATTGTATGGTGCCACGTGGCCCAGGCGTGGGTTGCCACGTGGCACCTAGGTTTGCTTGTTTAAAATTATAGTGGAGTCCATGGGAGTCGAACCCTGGACCTCCATATGGAAAGCGCTTTGGTAAAGGCCACCCAACCGGCACACCACACGGTAGTACTTATTATATATATGTGTTAAAATATATTTAAAGTCAATTTTGTGTGTATTTTGGTGTGGGTCCGAGCTAGGGCTTAGCCCCAGCCCCCGGTTTTAATACTCGTTCCCATATGACCACACCACAATGGAGCGCACACGGACCTTTTCCAATGATCATTGCTTCATGCGCCTGCCACTTGTCAAGTGGACAAGAAACCTTGCTAACAGGCCCTTTTTATGCGCTGGGACGTGGCCATATGGCCCCCCATGCGCCCAACACTTCCGCCTTTGGGGGTCCTAATTCTGCTAACGGTGCAACAATTTGGCATGTTTTTTGGGTATGCGTGTGTGTGCTAGTTTTAGGCATGGGAAATGCCCAAAATCCAGGTTACTCACACAGGAGGTGCAAATTGGCGAACTAGAGATAACAAGCTTGAAGGAGAAAAATGGCAGGAGGCCTGTCTTCTTCATTTTTTGGACAAATGAGGTGTCGAAAAAGCTTAGCTAGGGGTTTTTGGATGTTCTAAATCCATTGGCATAGTTTTAAAAGGTATTTGGAGACTTCTATTTCATGTTTTTCTACAGGGAAGTTTCAGAGAGCTCTAGGGAGTTTAGGGCCACCATTGAAGGAGGCCATGCCCAGGGGAGCCAAAGTCCATTTTCAGTGACTGAATAGTCATTATTGACTAATTGAGATGCTCTAAACTCATTGGGATAGGTTTCAGAGGCATTTGAGGACTTTTACAAGTTTTTTTCCACCAGGAATCTCAGGGAAGCTCAAGGCCACCAATAGAAGAGGTCATGCCCGAATGAGCCATGGTCTGATTTTAGAGTTCTAATAGTCATTTTTGGGGTTTTTATGTATTATGAACCCAATGGTACAGTCAGTAAATCCATTGGAGTTGAGAAGAATATTGTAAAAGAATATTTTACAAACTAATCCCAGAGATCTTAGTCCACTGATCGAGGCTCAAGGAGATGTAGCCCAGTTGGGGTTGAACTCCTTTATCATGTTGTTATTGTTGTGAGTTGTTGGTTATATTTTATGCAATTTATATTTGTTGTTGTATTTATTTAAACAACATATTTAACCTTTCAAATACCTCACACATAAACACCTAAAAGAAGCATAAACTTGACACATAATTTCTCTTGCACAACTAAGACACTGAACAAGGTCCTGAAGTTTATTTTAATGGAGTAGAGGGTGCTTGCATAGAAAAACAAGTCATCCCCCTATTTTCATATCAGGTGGTATCAGAGCATAGTTTTCTCATGTGATTGCCATTGATAGCTAGAGATTTAGATGTTGGTATTATTGTGCAAGTTTTGTGTTGAAGTTTGATATCTTGCAAGGACGGAGGAAGCTTCAAACTGTGAGAGTTCTCATACATCTACATTAGCCAATTTCTTTGACAAAGAGATGTTGAAGAAGTTTGTAACCATGAGAGATATGGTGCAAGATATGTGGGAAGATAGGAAGGATAGCATTGTCCTTCAAGAGCAGTTGATGGCCATGAAGGAGGAGAAGCACCAGCTTCTTGAAAAGTTGCATGAGATGGAGACTCAACTCCATGAGGCAAAGGAAACCCTTACCAAGTACATGCATGAACATGAGGTATGTAATGTTGGTTTTTCTTCAAATTCCTCTCAAGATGAATGCTTTGGTGTTTTTGAAAATCACACTAGAGGAATATGGTCCAAGTTATTGTTAAAAATGGGCTATGAAGGTAGAGGGTTAGGCAAGCATGCACAAGGCATTGTCAAGCCTATTGTTGTTGAGGAGAGGCCCAAGTATTGGGGCCTTGGATATGAAAATAAAGATGGAGCATATTTCAAAGTTGAGGAGACAAGGGAGACAGTTCCAAGGACAAATTTTGTTGCAAGTTCAATCCCTCAAGCATGCAAAGTGTGTGTTAAAGATGAATGCAAATGTATGAAACAAGAGAGTTGTGACAACAATGAGGACAAGAACATTGTTGTTGGTCTTCAAAAGAGAGCTATTAACTCTTCAAATTCACCTCTTCAAGAAGGCGATAAAGGTGAATTTTCAAGGTATATTTCTGCCTATAACTCAGTTTCTTTTGATTATGTTAAGCATGGTAAATTTTCATGTAAAAATGGAAGAAAAATTCCATGTACATATTATGGTTTAGATAACAATCATGTTTCAAGATGTTGGAAAAGATTGACCACATTCAGGAAACTTTCCAAGCAAAGGCAACTTGAAAAGAAGATGCAAAAGATTTGCACTCACTGCCAGAAGAGGGGTCATCTCATTGACCAATGTTGGACATTGCATCCA
>ML790371.1:666778-688540 GCA_009831015.1 Picea engelmannii | reverse complement strand
CAAGATGTTGGAAAAGATTGACCACATTCAGGAAACTTTCCAAGCAAAGGCAACTTGAAAAGAAGATGCAAAAGATTTGCACTCACTGCCAGAAGAGGGGTCATCTCATTGACCAATGTTGGACATTGCATCCAACCACTCATCAACATCATGAGAAGTAGATGGATAAAGAGACTGGCAAGAATGGAAGAGGAGATTCCATCATGGATGTGAATTAAGATGATTCACAAGAAGACGATTTTCAGCAGAAAAAACCACCATTGAATTGGCTTAGTAAGAAATGGTTAGATTTCTTGAACAAGTAAGACTTGCATTTCTTTGTTTGTAGATGCACATTTCATCCTTATGTATGCATTTACGTTGAAAGTACGACAAGTTGCAACAATTTATCATAACTTGTATGATGCAAGTTTGCATGTGAATTCAATTCTATTAAAGGCATTCTTGTTGTTGCACAAGTTCGCCAAGAGGATGTAAAAGATGGGTATGATACTCACTTATTGCAGACATATACCTTTTCATTTCAGCTCTTATGTACCCACATGTTTTTGGGTTTATGTACTTATGTTTGTACTTGAAGGAGAGTTGAAGAGCTATGCACATGCATGTGATTTTGTATGTGTAAATAGTGAACTTTGTGAAAGTTTCATTATGAGTGACTCATGAATGTAACATGGTTGTGTATCATGAGTGTCGACTTTTGGAATGTCGATGTGTTTCAAATGAGTCTCGACTTGTGTCGATGTTGTCTTGACGACTATGTTGTGTCGATCATGTTTTTCGACTTATCTTTAGTCGATGGTGTTTTTCGACTTGTAAGTCGATTTTGAGTACACCAAGATGCAGGAAAACACCATGTACTTTGATGAAGTACAAGATGTGACAGTTTGCTTGAAGAGAAAAAAGACTTTGTTGGCATCATTTTCAGTCTTGTATAAAGTTTGTTTTCAAGATTGATGGTTTTCTTGGTTTGTGACAAGATGTCGCAGGAAATGTTTTTGTAGCCATTGTAGATCAGATTGTGTTGATGCCAAAGAGTTCACAAGAGGGAATTGATTCTCATTGGGAAGGCTATCAGTCTTCCAAGAACAAAGAGAACAGTGGGTTAGTAGCAGCGAGAGAACAATGGTTGAGGAACATAGCCATTTGCAGTGTAAGGCATGTCAAGGTACCCAGGTGATTTGCCAAAAAGACTTTTCAAGTAGAATCAATTGATAGAGCTTGGAAGCAGAAGATTATTGAAGCTTGGGCAGATAATCATCAACTTTTGTGGGTCTAAAATCCTTTCAGTGGGAAGTTGTGATCAGAATCTGGACTAGGGGTCAAAATTTAGCCCAAAAATGAAAATGTTCAGAATCGCTTCAAAACAGATGGATGTGTAAGCCTCGTCATCACGAACCCAACACACTTCGAATGGGTTAAAATGGACATTGGATGAGTGAGATATCGCGTTCTGTTTGATTTGTCAAACAGGGAAAAAATTGTTGACTGTGCAGTCTGTACAGTCCATACAACTAACGTGGCATGACCATACATATGACATGGCAGGTGATGATTTGGCAAGTTGACATGGAAAACATTTAATTGGCAGACACATGGATGAATGGGGTTTCAACACGTGGCATATAGTTGGCAAATTGTATGGTGCCACGTGGCCCAGGTGTGGGCTGCCACATGGCACCTAGGTTTGCTTGTTTAAAATTATAGTGGAGTCTATGGGAGTCGAACTCTGGACCTCCACATATGGAAATCACTTTGGTAAAGGCTGCCCAACCAGCACACCACATGGTAGTACTTATTATATATATATGTGTTAACATATATTTAAAGTCAAATGTGAGTGTATTTTGGCGTGGGTCTGGGCTGGGGCTTAGCCCCAGCCCCCGATTTTAATACTCGTTCCCATATGACCACACCAAAATGGAGCGTGCGCAAACATTTTCCAGTGGTCATTGCTTCATGCACCCACCACTTGTCAAGCGGACAAGCAACCTTTCTAACAGGCCCTTTTTATGCGTTGGGATGTGGCCATATGGCCCCCCATGCGCCCAACACTTCTGCCTTTGGGGACCCTAATTCCACTAACAGTGTGAAAATTTGGTGCATTTTGTGGGCATGCATGCGTGTGCTAGGTTTAGGCATGGGAAACTCCCAAAATCCAGGTTACTCACACAGGAGGTGCGAATTGGCGAACTAGAGACAACAAGCTTGAAGGAGAAAAATGGCAGGAGGCCTATCTTCTTCATTTTTTAGCCAAATGAGGTGCCAAAAAAGCCCAGCTAGGGGTTTTTGGATGTTCTGAATCCATTGGAACAATTTTCAAAGGAATTTTGAGACTTCTATTTCATGTTTTTCTATAGGGAAGTTTCAGAGAGCTCTAGGGAGTTTAGGGACACCATTGAAGGAGGCCATGCCCAGGGGATCCAAAGTCCATTTTTCAGTGACTGAATAGTCATTATCAACTAATTGAGATGCTATGAACTCATTGGCATAGGTTTAAAAGGCATTTGAGTACTTTTATAGGTTTTTTTTCCACCAGGAAGCTCAGGGAAGCTCAAGGCCGCCAGTAGAAGAGGTCATGCTCGGATGAGCCATGGTCTATTTTCAGAGTTCTAATAGTCATTTTTGGGGGTTTTATGTATTTTGAACACAATGGTACAATCAGTAAATCCATTGGAGTTAGGAAGAAGGTTGTAAAATAATCTTTGAGAAACTAATCCCAGAGAGACTAGTCCATTGATGGAGGCTCAAGGAGATGTAGCCCAGTTGGGGGTGAACTCCTTTATCATGTTGTTATTGTTGTGAGTTTCTGGTTATATTTGCTGCAATTTATATTTGTTGTTGTATTTATTTAAAAAAAATATTTAACCTTTCAAATACCTCACACATAAACACCTAAAAGAAGCATAAAGTTGACACATAATTTCTCTTGCACAACTAAGACACTGAGCAAGGTCCTAAAGTTTATTTTAATGGAGTAGAGGGTGCTTACATGGAAAAAAAATTCAGCTCCCTATTTTCAGATCAATTGTAGAGAGATTCGTTTTAGTAATGCATGATTTGATGCGATATGAGATATTTTGTTGTATGATCTATTTTGTATAAGTTGTTGAGCTAGAGAGGACAAGGGAGGGTAGATCCGAGGGTTAGATTGCAGGCTGAGAATCCTGGTGCGATCAAGTCTGCCTCATATAGATGTTGCCCGACTGAGGGGAATTGTAAGTGTGCGGCGTTGTAGATGCACAAATACCATAATAAAAGAGCTGAGAGCCGAATCTTTGTGGATGTAGCCCAAGAGGGGGTGAACCATGGTAACATTTGTGTTATGTGATGAATGTGTGCATATATTTATTGTCTTCAACAATTATTATTATGTTGAATGAATGAGTTCTTATATTTCCTGCTTATTCGTCGATAACAATATATTGTGTTTACAAGTTATAATAAATGGTTCAATATATAGCTCTCTTATATCACACTCAATCCTAGGCTGTAAACACCTGATTCTTATAGCCACCCATTAAATCTATCTCATGTGAGACTACGCAACGCATCCTGTGCATTGTGTTGCCTTCTGGTTTACCAGGAGGGCCGATAGTTTTAGAGGCTTTGTTGGAAACCTGACAGACATGAACCCTAGGTCTATAACATCAGACAAAATAAAATAATAGTAACCAACAAATGGTTATGTTGCCTTTGGTAGGAACAAGAGAGGATTGAGTAGAGGAGACAAGTCGAAGACCTGTCGGAGGAAGATCAAGAAAATATGAGGGAAGAGAGGAATGAGCCATTAGAAGGGAATGTTGAGACCATGGAATCCCACAAAAGCAGAGATCAAAACTTGGTTAAGAACTAAGGAGTTTGTTTTTTCACAGAAAGACAATAGAAACCCTAGACTAACACCTCACAAATACCTTGAGAAATACGTGTTTACTGATTTACACAAAGTCTTTTTCTACGATTTTCCACATCTATTGCAGGAGTGGATACTAAGATTGAAGGATATCCATGCAACAAACCAGATTCGATAGCTAGAGTGGACCCCAGTACAGATTGAGCAACTTCAGTAGGTGAACAACAAATGCACCTGCGCAATAGATTTTTGGCTTGACAGTATTGTGGCAAGATTTATAACAGAGTTTACAGTCGACACAGCGAAGTCATACAATGCAACAGAGAAAGAGTTTATACACAGACCTCGAGGAAGGTACATTCGATTGTTGTATACTTCTATTAAGATATTGTTGCATAACAAAGGAGTACTAACAATGGAGTCAGATAACTAAACTTCCCTTTGTGCATGGGGTGAGGGGGGAAGCATTGATAGAAAGAGGAGAAATGGAAGGAGGAAAGGATAAGGGAAAGTAGGAGGAACCCTTGGACCCAATCATGATGGATGATGACCAGATCAAGTAGATCATGGCGACAGCTGGAAAGACACGTAGCGGAGTACCCTACCAATACAAGGTGAATACCAAGAAGAGATTTGTAGCTGAGAGGAAAGGCTTGGCGAGTGATGAGGAAGAGGTAGAGGATCTCTGGGCTGTGGAGAAGATTGAGGAAATCCTACGCACAACATATGAGAAGAAGACAGGAGGTCCAAGAGTGGGAAAAGAAGGCAGCAATCCTATCCATATTAATGTCAGTGTGGAACCCATAAACCCATGTGTGACTAATACACCAAAGAGGACACCATTGTTTAGACAACCGAATTTCAAAAGTAGTTAGACCGCAGGAAGTACATCTACACAAGGAACAACAACTAGAGGAGCCAGTTTAGGCAGCACTAGTTAAGTATCTAGACCGTGCGGAGGTAGTAACTCAACATTCAGAATGGTGGGACATGATCCCACCATTAGGTTACGCGAGTTTTGAGGAGAAGCAGTAGAAGACCCTGAGAAACACTTGTTCATTTGTGCAAATATCTGGGAAGAAAAAAATATCACTGATGAAGATACCAAACTTGCGCAGTTAGTGATTACACTAAGAGACCGCTCACTAGACTGGTACATGAGTTTAGACGCAAACAGTGCTCCGGGGATGAAAAGGACACTAGCAGACATTAATAAGTTACTGATAAATGAGTTCCAGAAGCCGAGATCAAAGGATCAATACATGAATGAGATGATCGAAATAAGACAGAAACTAGGAGAGTACGTATGGGATATTGATCAAAGATTCAAGTGACTAAAGGGAAATTTAAAATATCTCGTGACCGATATGCAGCATCGGCACTTGTTTTTCAATTCACTACTCCCACACTTAAAATATCCATTGCGACAACAGAAGTTCCAGACGATGGCAGAGGCTCTGCAGGCAGCCTTGCAACTGGAAGAAAACTAGTACAAGCAAATAGACCCAGCTATTGAAGAGATGAAGGAAGACTTGAAGAACTTAATGTTCCAACTAAACCAGAATAAGAGCAAAGACAAATGAGAAGTTGTTTGGTGTAACACATGCAGAACGGAAGGCCACCACAAGAATGAATGTCCAACATTTGGGAAGTATATGGAAGCAGGAATGCCAAATCCATTACCAACAAGAGGGCTATGGTGTGAAATCTGAAAGAAACCAGGTCACGACCCTTATCATTGCACGATGATGCAGAAATACCAAACAGTCCCAAAGAGTTCCTATTTCACCTTTTGCAAGTCAGTGGGCCACGATGAAAAATATTGTAGAACTATGGAGTTGATGTCAAAAAGGGAATCAGACGCATATAGAGTGCAGGAAGAAATGATGACAGGGCAAGCCGCACCACAGTTCAATCCAGTTCCAGCTCCATACAACACTACGCAGCAGCAGTATAACACTGTGCAGCAATCATACAATAACATGCAACCGCAATACAACACAACACAGCCTCAGTATAATACTGTGTAGTATAATCAAGAACCTTAGTACAACGCACCGAGAGGAGATCGAGCAGGCTACAGAGGGGAAGGACGAGCAAGAGGAGGTTTCGGACAAGGTAGAAGACTAGTGGTATGTCACAATTGTCAACAACCGGGACATTATGCAAGGGAATGTCCACTTCCACCAGCAACTTGTATGTATTGCCGCACATCGGACCATGATACAGAAGAATGTTTGACACTACTAGTAAAGATCCAGAAAAAGAGGAACCAAAACAATCAGAATGTTCAGTGGATCTCAGTCAAAGAAAGGGATGAAGGGTGGAACATCAACATAGTTACTCGTGGAGGAGCGAATACAGGAAATGGCGTCGCTCGACAAGGGCCAGTGCAAAAGAAATGGATAAATAAGAACACCGAACCAAGGAAGCAATTCGATGCAAAAAAGGAGAAGGATATATTTAAAGAAGCCAGACAAGAATTTCAGAAGAAATACATATCGTCGACTTCAACTACGCAGCAAAATAGGGAAGCACCAGAGTACGAGATGCCTTCATTATTGGATCATACCAATGAAATGCAACCCATGGGACAAGTAATTACATTCAAAGGATTTTTGCAACCTTGTGTAAAAGTATTAAAGGATCCATCATCTATGAAAATATTACAAAACGTACTAGAAAAATGTAGCATCGAGATGGAAGAAAACCTAGAACCAAAAACTGTCAATCACCTACATACAAGGAGAATAACCAGTAGGGAGTTCAAACTGAATGCCAACATCAAATATTTCAACATGGGCGATATCATACTGGATCTAGGATCTGAAGTTAATGTATTACCAAAGAATACATGGCAATGCATGGGAGAGCCCACATTAGGCTATTCACATGTTCAATTGAAACTGGAAAACTAACACAATGTCCTACCAATAGGTAGACTGAAAGGAGTGATAGTAGACCTATATGCAGTGTGCACTAAAGCAAATTTTGAAGTCATCAAAATAGTGGACGGCACAACACCTTACAAAACATTGCTTGGTCTAGATTGGGCATTTGACAACCAGGCCATAATCAACTTGAAGACCCAGAAAATGACATTTGATTCAGGAGAATATAGGTTCATTGCGCCATTATATCCATCAAAAGGGGATAGGTTCATAGAACCCACTTGTCTAGAGTTAGAGGAAATCAACCATTTGTACAGAACAATTGCGCGTGATGAGGATTACATAAACCCAAGTGTAGATGGGATAATCAGTTCGCAGAGAATTACTTCATGTGCAACAGAATCAGACACCGGTTTAGAGAAATAGAAACAAAGGATACACGAATTTTCCACAAGGATATGTGCATGAATAGACCGCGCAGTAAGATGGGTAGGCACAGAAATAAGGGAACCACCCAGTTTCCACAGGATAAACGATTTGGAAACATTATTGACACAGTATAAAGACGCAGTGTTAGAGAATCAAAGATTGTTAGCACTTGATCTAGCACTCAATGCCACACCTACAATGTGGTGGGGCGCACACAAAGAGAAAATCACAGATTGATACCAATGTAAGTGGTTACTGCGCATAAGGTCGGTGAAGAATAGAAAAAAAAAAGCAGCAAAAGTATGATGGACAAAGGGCACCAACAGAACACTTGGAGAAGTGTAGAACGTTGTGGAAATTGACACCCCCAGAGGAATGGCCTCATAATTTTATACACACTATAGTGGGCATACCAGCGAACTGGTATACAGACCAAGAATTGTGCAAAGGAACTGCGACATGGACGACATTGCAACAGAATTTTGCAGTCACTTTCTCATTTGAACATGAGTACCCCAACATAGATACAACTCTTAAATAGATAAGAGGAGTGATATTCATCAAAAAGACAGAATTTCAGATGCGATATTCAGATGAAGACGATCTGTGCGATATTCAGATTGAATAAGAGGAAGGAGAAAGATATGTGGAAGGACCACACATAGAATCAGAAGTCATTTTTGCACCGATCAAAGTAAATAAAGTCAACATTGGGACAGTTGAAAATCCCAAAATGACCAGCATTGGAGATTACTGGGATGAGAAAACCGTGGAAAGAATAACAGAGTTATTGTGCGAATACAATGACTTGTTTCCCACAACATTTACAGAGATGAAGGATATAACCAGAGAGTTAGGAGAAATGAAGATACCACTCATATCTGAAGCAAGATCGATCAGACAACGACCATATAGACTAAGCCCAATATATAAGAAGAAAGTCAAAGTTGAGATCGATAGGATGCTCGAAGCCGGCATCATAGAACCGGTTGAAGAATCCGAATGGATAAGCTCAATGGTAGTTCAGGACAAGAAACAAGGAGGGATAAGGATATGTGTCGGCTTGAGGAAGTTGAATGATGCATGCCTACATGACCCATTCCCTACACCTTTCACGGATGAAGTGTTAGAAAACGTAGGAGGACATGAAGCTTACTCATTCATTGATGGATTCCCAGACTACCATTAGATCAATATAGAACAGGAATACAGATACAAGACCATGATTGTGACGGAATGGGGATCTTACCAATACATATTCATGTCGTTTGAACTAAAGAATTCACCAGCAATATTCTCCAGAGTAGTCATCACAGCATTTAAGGAATTCATCCATCAATTCCTAGAAGTATACTTGGACAATTGGACAGTCTATAGTTTGTTGAAGGACCATGTATAATTTTTACACCTGATGTTAGAAAGATGTAGGCAGTGCCAGATATCATTGAACATAAATAAATGCATTATTGGAACACCACTTGGGATACTATTGGGCCATATAGTATGCAAAGAAGGTTTATTAGTAGATCCTGCAAAGATTGTAGTAATTGTTAACTTACCACCACCTAAAACATTATGTCAGCTATGAGCGACATTGGGACACATGGGATACCACAGGAAATTTATCAAAGGATATGCGTAGATTACTGCCCCAATGGAAAATTTATTAAGAATGGATACAAAGTTTTAGTCGAACGACGAGTGCCAACACAGGTTGGATACCCTAAAGGAAAAGATGGTCACCGCACCAATATTAGTATTTCCAGATTGGGAGAAGACATTCCACGTCCATGTAGATGCATTAGCCATAGCACTTGAAGCTATCTTGGCGCAGCTAGGAGTGGGAGACTTGGATCACTCGATAGCATTCACGAGCAGAAAATTGTCAGAATCGGAGCAAAACTATAACACGACAGAAAGAGAAGGCCTAGATATGGTCTACGCACTGCAAAAGTTCAGACACTACGTATTGGGAAAACACTTTAAGATGTTCATAGATCAGTGAACCCTAAAATACCTGGTCAACAAGCCAGTGTTGGGGGGGATAATCTGTCAATGGTTACTCCTATTTCAAGAATTTGACTTTGAAGTAATATTCAAACCAGGAAAATTGAATGAAGGACTTGACCACCTATCAAGAGTCACAAATGGAGAAGAACCTAAGAATTTAGAGGACAACTTTCTAGATGCACAGTTATTTTCAGTCCATATCGTTGATGAACACTTCGCATATATCACTTAGTACTTGAGCATAGGTACTGTGCCGCAAGAATATAGCACCACGCAGAAGAAAAACCTGGTAGTCTGCGTTGTCGACTATCCACTTATTGCAGGACACTTATACAAAATGGGTGTAGATAGCATCTTGCGAATATATGTGTTAGAATATGAAAGACCGAGAGTTTTAGTAGAATCCCATGAGGGAATAGCAGGAAGACATTACACAAGTAAAGCTATTGTGCAGAAGGTATTGCGCGCAGGACTATGGTGGCCAATGATTCATAGAGACTCGAAGGAGTACTGCCAAAGATGTGATGTGTTTCAAAGGGTAGGAAAACCCAACAGAAGGGGGGAGATGCCATTACAACCAAAGGTAACACTCCAGGCATTCGATTAGTGGGCAATATAATTTGTGGTACCAATCAACCCACCAACAAAAAGAATAGGAGCAAGGTACATTATTATCGCGACGGAGTACCTGACAAGATGGGTGGAAGCTGCACCAATAAAGGATTGCAATGCAGAAACAACAACTCATTTTTTATTTGAGAAACTGATCACTAGATTTGGGTGCCCAAGAATTTTGATGAGTGACCAAGGCACACACTTTATAAACAACACCATCAGTGTTATTACTGAAGAGTTCGAAGTCCATCATCAGAAGAGCACACCATATCACCCACGGGAAAATGGCACAGTAGAAGCATTTAACAAAATCATGGAGCATGCACTAAAAAAGATTTGTAATGTCAACAGGGATGACTAGGACCTCAAAGTACCAACAGTATTATGGGCCTACAGGACTACGTGCAAAAATTTGACAGGGCACACGCCATTAAAACTGGTCTATGGCTAAGAAGCAGTGGTGCCATTAGAATTTCTAGTACCAAGCTTGTGTATAGCAGCAATTAAATGACAGAACGAGGCGCAACACATGAGAGGCTGAATCAGTTAATGACCATGGAGGAATATCGGATCTTAGTAGGATTCCACCAACAAGTTCAGAAAGAAAGGGAAAAATATTGGCATGATAGACACATAAAGAAGAAAACTTTCGAGAAAGGAAATCTAGTACTAATGTATGACAACAAATCATTTCAGCACCCAGGAAAGCTAAGAATGCTTTGGCTAGGACCATACGAGGTAAAATTTGTCAAAGATGGAGGAGTTGTACAGATATTTATTAGACACAGAACTCAGAGGGATGATCAATGGGAGCTGACTGAAGTTGTACAAGGACAGTCGACCACCCATCGCGCAATAAAAAAAAAAATTGTTGTAATTACTACCAACAGAGGTGCAGTGTGCTGGGGGAAGAAAAGGCATGCACACTTAGGAACAAAAAATCGATGAGGAGAAGGAAAACGGTCACATACAATAGGGAAACAAGTGGGAAAAGGAAATTTGGAAAAAACAGTACGACATGACAACACTAGGTGGAATTAAAGGACGGCAAGGACAAATGGGACGCCACATTAATCGCACCAACTCGAGATGCAAAGGTGGAGAAATGGAAAGTATGAAATCGTCAGAGGTGTATTGAACCCATAATTAAGGTGCATTAAACCCATAATTAGGGAAGCATCCTCGACAAGCTTCATGGGAAACCCATACAACACACGAACACGGGAGAAAACAGTCTATTTGCGAAAAGAGAGTAGACAAAGAGAGATAGAGGCTAAAGAGCACAGAGTGAGTTCACAGAGATCACAAAGATCATTCGTATTCAACAAACATTTTACATTCACCGCCATGGAACCGCCCAAGCAAGCATAATCGAGACAAACTGCCAGAAAAACCAGAGTTCATACTAAGTCACGAGTACAGGTGGAAGAAGGTGAACAACAGCCATCGGAGATCGTCTATGTCGATGAAATACCATATCCAAACAAAACACCAGTGAAACCTACACCGATAGTGGAAGAAAACCAACAACCCACACCAGAGGGCATGAGTATAGATATATCGGCAGAGGTATAGGAGCAACCGAACCAGAACACAAAAACCCTGAAGGAGGTGCAACCAGAGAACATCAAAGAAAATCTAAAAGTCAATGGAACGACGTCGAATCTAGAAGCAACAATAGAGCAAGACAAGTCTCAAATGACCATATCAAACCACCCACAAGAACTAATGATCGAAGATATCATGGGTTGGTCGGAATGGTATACTGAGGAACAACCGAAACCCTTCGGAACTTCGAGCCAGCCACCACCACCGAAGAAAGACAAGATACAGATACCTAGGTCACCTTGCAAGAAACCCGTCGCAGAAATCATTCTACCACATATACCATATGGGGTACAGGTAGGACCAGACCTATTGGGTCATATAGGGAAGCTCAAATACTCAGACCATGATATAGTAGAAATAGACAAGTTCCCAGAACTTGCAAAGAGGGTCTACTTAGAGACCGTGGGCATGAATCAGTTTGGGGAACCGATTAATCAACCACTCCAATGGGCAACCAGGTTGGATAAAACAAGAATTTTAGGTCCATTGGACCTACCACATTTTGGCAGAAGTCAGTACACAACTGCGTGTGTAAAACAGTTGTTAGCAGTCACGCATGGTGGGGACATCTGGTTGGACAAGCTTGTCTCAGTAGACGTAGAGATCATTGCAAACATAACAGGATTTCCATCTCGAGGCATGGATCCCATGCATTGTTTGAATGAAAAAACCAGGGAGAAGGCGCTTGCAGAAGAGATGAAGAAGAAGTGTGTAACTGACAGGGGGACAAGAGGGATCATTATCAATAGGATCAACGATGTCACAACACAATTTCGCGCAAAAATCTTAGCCTCTAAGTTGCTGAGAAAATGTCGCAGGGAGGAAGTTCTGGCTGGAGTTGTCATAGTTGCATCTCAGTGTGTCGAGGGCACCATAGTGAGCTGGGCATCGTACCTCTTGAACTTGTTCCTGGATTACTACAAGGATGCACAGGATCTAGGAACATAGTTTCACTATTAATGGTTGATCACATTAATCGCCTTCATGGGGTGGAGGGAACCAAGGTATGTAACTTTTTGTACCAAATCCAAACCGAACTAGGGAGCGAGATACTTACTGCTGAGGGTTACATTGAATTCTAGTCACAAAAGGATGAACGGGTCCATCTTTGAAGGATACCTAAGCGACCTACAAGAATCCATCTCCAATATGTGGAGAATCACACCAGAGGTTGTAGCACAATATGGGGACATCACCAACTTTAGGGCTACATGACATACAATGTGGATACAAGCAAGGAAGGATCTCGATAAACAGTGGCTACAGATGTGCTACTGTATCACTGAGAGAGACATCGACCTAGTGATCAAAGACTGGGAAGATGAATGGAGGATTTCAGCCATCACCCAGGAATTACCGGAAAGAACAGTAGAAGAAGAGGAAGGGCAGGGAGAAACCCAGCCAAAGGAAATCCAAGTGCCCAAGATATGAATAATGGGCCAGGGAAAAACAACACAAACAAACGAAGGGCCAATGAAGATAGGGACATAGAATGGGAAGAAGGATAAGATGCAATCGGCCAAGGAGCAGCAGAAACAGGCTGAGCCCAAGCAAGGGACCACATCAAGTCCCAACCCACAGGAACCAAGGGGAAACTAGAGGATAGTCACACAGACAGGAGGTGTGCCCAGTAAAACAAAGGCACAAAGAGCACCCCCAGAGTACATGATCACGGATGATGATGGAGAGATGATAACCTGAATGGTCCAGGACTGTCTAGCCGAGGATTTTGACCATGTTGCGCACCATAGGGATAGGATTCAAGAGGAACTGGAAGACATGCGGTAGTTACTCAAGAAAGTAGGGGAAGCACACACAAGAGCCATTAGCATGAGAACAGAGTCATCATCAATATAGCATAGAAAAACCTCAGAAAAAGTACTCAATGCCTTGAAAAAGAGATAATTTCAGATAATAAGCCTCTTTAAGGGGGCAACCTCCTTTTACCCCACTTAAATGTTCAAGTACAAGATGATTCAAAATTAAAATGTCTCCTTGGTATATATAGGAGACTGGGAGGTATAATTACAACTAATGGCCTAAAGCTGACATAAATAAAATAACATTACTAATATAATATGCCCCAATTAAGGGGTAATGAGCCAATATTAGGGCTTAACAGATGATAGCCCAAATGGTCCAGGACTGTCTAGCCAAGGATTTTGACCATATTGTGCACCATAGGGATAGGATTCAAGAGGAATTGGAAGACATGCAGCAGTTACTCAAGAAAATAGGGGAAGCACACACAAGAGCCAGTAGCATGAGAACAGAGTCATCATCACCGCAGACAGAGGAAAGAATGGAAGTAGAAGAATGAGATCCAGTTTTCCCATTGCCGCACTCGAATGTAACTTTCCACACCAGACCCAGTATGTTGCGCATGGACGAGATTGTGGGACAGACACCCTTGAAGGACTTAATCCAAATCCAACTGGTGTTGATGTGGATGCCGACCAGGGCACTCCACAAGTTGCAGGTTATCATAAACCATGAGGTACAGTCTCGCGCACACAAATACTTAGTCGAATTGCAGAAGGAATCAGAGAAGCGGGACACACTAGAAATAGTCTATAAGTAGGCTAAGTTAGAGACCCGGGAGGAAAGAGAGCACATAAAAGGAGTGGAGTAGAAAGTGGCAGGAACTTACGAGAAGATTCCATAGGCCGCATGGAGGGATGAAATCACAGCAGCAGAAAATATTGATTAGATTGTGCATGTGATCGATCAATATCAGAAGGATATTGTGAATCTCCGAGAACAACTCATACCCACTACTCCACCAGCAATGAAGGAGCAAAGGAAGCGGGAAGCAACAACACAGTTGCAAGAGATTAAGCAACAGGTCAGTACATCAGCTTACTTGTTCGATAAAGAAGCGCAGTTGTGGACGAAGTTAGAGGAGGATCAACAGGTCCAAAAGTGGGACAAGGAATAAGAAAAGATCAACGCAATGATCCAAGACCTCAAGCAGAGGCAGAAGACAATGTCGATCATAGAACGTGTCAAAGGGGCGCAGGACGTGAAGAGATTGCAAGCAGAGCTAACTACTACAAAAACAAAGAAACAGGAGTGGCAGACTCAAATGGAACCATTGCAAGAGAAGTTAGCATAAGTCCTAGAACAAGCAGAGGAAGACAAGGCACAGATAGCGCAAACCCAGGCAGAGTGCGTGGAATTGATCAATGACGAAATTGCAGTCAAGATAATGGACAAACTCAAGGAGAAGACTATGCAGGCACAGACACAAGCAACAGAACTCAAGGAAAAGTTACAGGCAATCACCAAGGAGATCGAGGAAGAAAAAAAAGGTTAGGTGGCTCGGGATGAGCCACATGTTAGTGTTGGGGGCCTGTTGGAGGCAAGCCGAGGCAAAAAATCAAGGCGATTTCTGGAAAGAAAGCATGCACGATGAAAGTGACAACTGGAAGGAAGAACAACATGCGCGCATGCGAGGAATACCTAATGATGTTAGGGTTGGGGTTTTGGTAGTATATTGAATGGATGAAGAGTTGAAAACATATAAATATCGATACTTAGGTATCATAGAGGGTGTTAGAGGTTCTAAGTTCTGACTATTGTTGTTATTGTAGAGAGAGTTGTTTTAGTAATGCATGAGTTGATGCGATATGAGATATTTTTTTGTATGATCTATTTTGTATAAGTTGTTGAGATAGAGAGGACGAGGGAGGGTAGATCTAAGGGTTAGATCATAGGCTGAGGATCCTGGTACGATCTAGTCTGCCTCATATATATCTTACCCAACTGAGAGGAGTTGTAAGCGCACAACGTTGTAGATGCGGAAATACCATAATAAAAGAGTTGAAAGCCAAATATTTGTGGACGTATCCCAGGAGGGGGTGAACCATGGTAACATTTGTGTTATGTGATGAATGCGTGCATATATTTATTGTCTTCAACAATTATTATTATGTTGAATGAATGAGTTATTATATTTCTTACTTATTTGTCAATAACAATATAATGTGTTTACAAGTTATAATAAATGGTTCAATATATAGCTCTCTTATCTCACACTCAATCCTAGGCTGTAAACACATGAGTCTTACAACCACCCATTAAAGCTATCTCGGGTGACAATGCGCAATGCATCATGTGCGTTGTGTTTCCTTCTGGTTTACCAGGAAGGCCGATAGTTCTAGAGGCTTTGTTGGAAACCTGATAGACATGAACCCTAGGTCAATAAAATCAGACATAATAGAAGAATAATAACCAACAGAGAGGATCCTATATGGATTTATCCAAATGGATATCGTAGGCCACCCATCTATTCCACTAGGTCAAAGAATAATTTCCATTGGCATTTTTTTTACAGTTTTTTGGGTTCCAAACTTCTTGGGCCGTTTTGAGGGCTTAAACAACGTCTTTTGGGCTCGATAGCGCCTAACATTTCATTAGAGGAAGATGCTAGGCTAAACTAAATATGTATTCCTTGGCTATACCTTTCCAAAATTGTATCGAGCACCCCAAACGAAGATCATATGCAAACGTTACGCCCTCCGAAAGTTGACGTATCAAGTACCACCATCGAGGCCTGCAAACCTTTTGGTGTTTCATATCCCGGGTTAGGGTTTTGAATGTTTAGGGATTTCTCATTTATGTTTTATGTTAAAAAAATACTTTGAATCCTCATTGTACTAATATTCTTGAAAATGAGCGTATTTGTCACATCTCTTCTTAGAGATAAGCTGCCACCATTCGAGCAAGTTTGTTTCAGTCTGCATTTTTATAGTTTCAACAATTTCTCTTTATTAATAGAAGTTAATTTTTGTTGTATCTCTGTGTATTTCTTTTCTATACATCTGTATTTCATTTCGTATACTGGTCATCGTAGCTTCCAACAAGGTAGTATTGTTTGTTAATAACATCCTTGAAAGAATCCCAAGTGGGTGTGACCAAAAATATTGCAGATTCCTCAATGTCCTTTTGCTCATAGTAAGTCTCCCACCAATCCTTGACATGGTGAACAACCTTAAGGAGAGAAAAGGTAATATTTTATCCACTAGAAAAATTATGGACCGAAAAATACCCTTTTAGTATATTCAACCATTTATCTATAGAATTTGCATCTATCGAGTCTTCAAATAAGGGGATATAAAAATTGACTTGTACCTTGAAGGGGGTGGTGCCTCCCAAGTGTCTGTTTGATGAAGATGTGTCGCTTGTTGACATTCGTCAAAGGATCTGTGCAAATTTATTGATCATCTTCTTCCTTTGTCGTGTGAGGGATTTCTCGATCAAAATTTTAAAAGGATCTCATGCTCCATCGTCTTTCTTTTCTTTCGCCATGGGAGGTTGTTGTGATTGGCGAGGGCGGTCTTGCAAGGGCTCAACTACTTTGAGTCCCAACTCCTTGTACCCTGACCTTGTTGGTGACATGTGTCTAGAAACAAATAAAGAGAAGACTGCTCTGATACCAATAAAATAGATTTATAAATGGAAGGAAATGAAATACAGATGTATAACAAATAAAGACATAGAGATACAATAAAACTTGACTTCTATTAATAAAAAGAAACTATTGAAACTGTAAAAATGCAAATTGAAACAAACTTGCTCGAATGGTGGCAACTTATCTTTGAGAAGAGATGTGATAGCTACGCTCATTCGCAAGAACATGAGTACAATAAGGCTCCAAAGGAATTTTTAACATAAAACATAAATGAGAAAACCATAAACATCCAAAACCCTAACCCTGGGAGATGAAACACCAAATGGTTTGTGGGCCCCGATGGGGGTAGGTTATACGTCAACTTCTCGAGAGCGTAACTTTTTCACATGATATAATTTTTGGGTGATTGATACACCATTGGAAAGGTATAGTCAATGAGTACATATTCTGTTCAGACTAGCATATGTCTTAGTCCACATGCTAGGTGTTTCCAAGCCCAAAAAACGTCATTTAGGGCTTCAAAATAGCCCCAGAAGTTTGGGACCCGAAAAATTGTAAACAAATTTCCAAAATGGAAATTTTAATTTGACCCAGTGGAATAGATGTGTGGCCACTGACATCTAGTTATATCATGGATCCAGGGGTATCCAGATCTGATCTAGGGATCCACAAATCCATCCCCCTAGGTCGACGGATCCGGTAACATAGAGGAATACCTTTGATACCAACATAACATTGTGCATCCACTGTCAAGTGTTCAAATCAAACTTCTATAGTTGGAAGCTAGATACCAACTTGGAAAACAATGGAAAAATAATATTTATGTAAGTTTTGGATTGTGAATTCAAATTGGAAACTCATAACATTTTTCTATGGTCTGAAATACATGGACGAATAAAATCACCTGTAAATATGATTCCTAAGATTCTTCAAGAACTTCTTGTTATCTTCATATGCCACTTTAAATATATGATCAATGAAGGCCTTCATTTCCATGAAGCTAATACACATTCTACTTCATCTATCAATGAGAGAATCATCCTTATAGAGTTGTTTTCTTGCTCGTAAGTATTTATGCTCCTTCGATGTTGGCCAAAAATGATTTCTTCTTGTACGACTTTGTGATCCTCAGCTTCCTTGCATTGGGAATTATCAATGAATAAGTTAGTTTTATTTTGGCGACAATAAAATATATGTAATGCACACCCATCCACTGGTTATTGGATACATCCCCATATTTGTATTATCTACGACATTCAATCTTCATACTGAACAAGATGATGGTTTATAATATTGTTTGGTTTTCATTGTATATTCTATATGGTTACACACTGGTTAATTCTTTTCTTTTCAGTCATATTCTATAGCGACTACATAGTGTTGAAGTTGAAGGAGAACAAATTGAAGGATACACAACAAACTAGGTGTGCATTCCCAAAACTATATTTATCATTATCGCTACTTGCATATTATCCCAACATAACTAAGGAACAACTTGAAAATCACAAATTAAAATATGAAAGAAGCAATAGATGTTTAATTATATCAATTGAATGTACATTGCATTGTACATGACACCATCAACCAGGTATTGCGTAATAATGACCTTTTCAGATTAGATGCATTTTCATATACTGTAGGAGGTTGTCTCTTTGATGCATTTCAAGTTCTTTTTCACTTTCGTTATTCTTCAATTGAGTTGTGAAATGGACTGATAAGTCACTTCTTGGATTGTTTACACAATGGAAACATTGAAGCATTAGAGTCGTATCAATACAAATTGGCATCTGATTTTATTTATCAGTTGCATGGGATTTATGATGTCGATACGTATCTTTCAAAATTGTGATTATTTTCATCTGCAAGCCTACCTCCACATGAGAGAGGACTATGGGGGGGTACATTTTGTATATGTTGTATATCCAAGTGGATAAATATATCAATTGCAATTTGGTCACTAACAATAAAAACAAGATATCTTATATTCATCAAAAAGACATATAGAGATCCATATTGCATCTTGTTCCATGATGCTAATCCTCTTAGCGGTCATTACAAACCATTTCTCTATAAAAAATAATTTGTATGCACTTTTGGAGGATATGATATTTACTTGTCCCTCATGTGAAAATACCTTCAATACCATTGAAACTATATTATGCATGATATTCACTCTCATGGTTTAAACATAACAACAACTAGTACATCTAATTGTGGGGATAGTTTGTTCAGGGTGTGTGCACAAAGTTGGTGGCCGAAAAAGTGGCAAGAGGGTCAACAGGAATGCGCACTCATAGGAACTCATGCATGTTTCTGTAGGTTTTGAAGTGCCCGAACCTCCACTCAACTTGCCATGCAGGTTTGATGGCAGGGATGTGTGCACATTCCTAAGAGTGTGTGCACATTCCTAAGAGTGTGTGCACATTCCTAGGAATGCATGTGCGTTCCTCTACTAAACATTTTTTAAAGGTTTGTGAGCGTTATTTGTCCTCATTTGCACAAATTGCTCTCGTGTTTTTACCCTCATTGAGAAAATAGAGAGGAGAAACAAGGTGAGGATCTTGCCACCATGTCCTAGTCAAGCCAGGTATGTTTGATTTCTCTTATTTTTATCCCAATTTAGTCATTTCCAATTTAATCTTTTGCTCCCAAGAATATAAATTAAATAAATTTTCTATTTTCTATTTTAATTAAAAAACCAAACTAATTTACATGTCATGGCTTATTAAATTGCATCCTATATAATAAAATGGAACCCGGAGACAATGTAAACCACTCAGAAGAAAACCAAGGAGAGAAAAACCCCAACCCACCATAACCACCCAATGTAAACACTCAAATTGATGAGGGGTTGGTTATATTAAGAACATTTGATGAACAATTAAGGGACACTAGAGAGCCTAGCAGAGTCTCCTTGGCCACTTCTTTGGACATCATTGTGAATTCCATTGCAAGTTCCCAAGGGAAATTGACCTCTATTTATGATTATAGGGAAAGAATGTATGAGTACTATAGCACTGGTTTGGACAGAAACCAAGTCAGACACTTGGGTATTTCAAAACAAAAAATATTGTCTATTTTTAGGGATCCTAGAAATGGAAAAGAACTACCATTGACCAAGAAATGCATCTCCATGGATTGGTGAATCCATCCCTGGATTAGTCAAAACAAGATGGATAGGTGGTATATGGTATATATAAACCTCCATGCAATAACAATTAGGTTCCCTTATATTTTATGAGAAAATTATGGGCTGAATTTATTTTGTCTACGCATGTCAACTACTTTGACATGGGTGACTTCCAGGGGGTGATTCGAGGGTGCACACAGGACTGAGAGCATGCTAGGCATGATCCCATGTTAGTTCCTCATCCCCTTAGGTGAATTCTTGACCCCCTACCCAACATCCTCATGTTGCAAAGAGCTTGCAACAGGTATAGCTAGCCATTTCATCATTGAATCATAGCCTAGTGCAACATAGTAGCTTTGTTGCACTATCTCAACAGGAGGTGCCTTCCAGTGACATTGATAGAGGGGTTGGAGGTTCAACATGCACAACAGAGTATAGTGAGGAGAGGGAACATGGACATAGCGGTCGTCCATGTGAACCTCACATATGCTCAAGTTGTGGGAAGATATGTTATGGGCTTATAGAACCCAGTGGACAACATAGCTTCATGTAGGAGGTTAGTATCTTAACCCTCTCTATGTTCTTCATCATTATATACTTATTTTGTATTGTATGTATTTATATCGATATTTTAATGTATGTTGTTGTGCAATTGTTACGTCCAAGTAGTAGACCCTCTACGCCCATGGATGCATTAGTGCCTAGCCACACCACTGATGCAAAAATAGAGGAATCCTTCTCATTGGGCGCACCACACACATAGGTATGTGTCGCATTTGATAAATTCACCATAGTCATTTCTTTATTTTATGGCATCCTCAAATATTTAATGTTCTTGTGTTTCTATAGGATTTGGGACTAGGAGATGTCAGGGAATTTCCATCTGGGATGGACAAATAAATTTCGTCATAGGTATCATGTGTACAGTTAAATATCGTATAATTCTCAAATTTTTTGTAATTTATGTTTTTGAATTTTATTGTTTGGTACTAATAGTTCAATATTATTAATATGTATGCAAGTTGCTAGCATATTCTCTAGTTATAGTACTATTTCACTCTTTGGGCACCTGGGATTTTCTTCTAGGTTACCTTTCTCCATGCCTATGGAGTTATAATCACTTGTACAACCTTTGGGGGTCTATTGCAACCAACCCCCAGATATGTCTTATTGCAGGCATCCTCAGTGTATTCACACGTAAGCCACCCATCCACACCACCTCTTCCATCACATCAATCCATAATGGATGCACCTGTGTGCCACCCACTCCCACCACCATATCCATCAACCCCATCCATCAAGGCTGCCACAGTAGAGGTTGCCTCAAAGCAGGTTGTACAACTTAGTTCTCCATATGCTAGGGAATCTCCATCGAGGCCCGAGATATTCACGATGAGATAATGTGTTGTTGATCATTTTTTATGTATCATTAATTTGATTTTATGCATATTTTTTTAATTTTCTTAACTTGATCCTTGTAACTAATGAAAGGTGGAATCACAGAGAGATTGGGGTCATGGAGGAGGGTAACACCCTCACGATTGAGAGTATCATATGCGGTGAGTTGTCTTAGGTTAATTACAAAGTATCATTTTGCATGTATATTAATTAATTGAGGAAAAAAACTTATAACAATATTTTTTCTTTGTGTAATCTCCAGAGCATCGAAGCACGCCTAGGCCTAGAACCACTCAATCTGCTTCCTCAAGCAAGAGAAGAAAGATATATTTCTAGGATTCTCCTGAGGGTGGTGAGGGTGACAGTGGTCAATGATTGAAAAACTACTGTCATTTTGTATCTAGGCCACCATATG
>ML790371.1:651175-666665 GCA_009831015.1 Picea engelmannii | reverse complement strand
TATATATATATATATATATATGGCACAGTTTTTAATGAATCTCATTGTTTCTGCATTTCATGTTGATGAATATATGAATTTCGAAGTGTATGAATTTTATGTGTATTAATCCCTTGATTTTTTTCTAAAGTGATTATAAATACTTGCATTACACATTAACGGATATCTTATGGTGGAAAATATTGCTAAGTGCTAAATCCATAAGTAATTAATGGTTCTCAAGTAGAATTTCTTGCTAATCAACCATGTATCTCTACATCATCGATAGATCATTCCTTTTGAATTATTTGCATGAATGTTGTGGATATCCATATTCTAACTCACAACCAACAATATGGACTACCTCTTGGATTATCTCCATCTAAATCCAATGACAATCCACCCTCAAATAATGGTCACTTGAAAATATTGTGACCTAAAAAATGACATATTACAATACTTTATTATAGAAATAAATTTTCTCATTTATCTTATACATATTTGTAAATCACTTAACAATCTGAACTCAATGTTATGTCAAATCAACTTCCATAACTTGTACTATAATTACTCAATTATGAAGATGACATAAGCTGAAATTCAATTATGTAAGTACACAACATTTGGACAACCCAAACACTTCATATATATTTATAATATGAAGTACATGCACCTACCAATATCTTATCACGGGTTGTTACAAGTCATTATCTTCAAACCCTAGCGAGGGAAACCATAAGATAACATTAGAAAATAGCTCACTCCATTAGAGACCATCAACAAGCTATCATACACTATGGTAAGTCCTTTTTGGAACCTACATTTGTATCCCACAATTGTACAAGATCAACTCCCTCTATCTTCTCCATAACAAGCACATTAGGTAGCACTAGGTTTTTCAAATGCCACAAAACCCTAACTTATTCTCTTACCAAAGCTACATTAGAAAAGTATTTCTTTTCTCCTATAGATATAAGTCCTAGTATTCCTAGTCTCCTTAGGACAAAACCTTGACCCTATTCTTCCCTTGACATTTCTTTGATAATCCTAGTTCTTACTTTCTTAGTTGATTCAATCCATAATTTGACATTTTTCTAGGGCACACACATTATTCCCCTCTTTCTATGCATGACATATAAAAAATCATTTGATTTATGTGTAACCCTTCATAAATTCCAAAAAGACTAGTCAATGTCTCATTAATGCACTCTTTTTTGTTTAGGTTGTTTAGTGAGTATATGTAAAAAAAATTAAACCCGTCAATTATTAATAACATTTATTCAATCTTCCATGATGTCCACTAAACTTATTGATTTTGATCAATACAATGAGAGAGTTCACATGGAAACTAGATATTAGAATGGGTATCATTTTCCACCTACAAATAAAGGTTTTGAGGTTACATTTCATGACACACCATAGAAATTACTGCTATGCTACCAAAATTCCTCCAGGGAGACTTGAAACCATTATTGCTTTCCCTTCAACATCTATGCGAGTTTATTGCACATTCCTACCGAATTTTTGGGTTAGAGCACACAAGGAGACAAATCACCCTCCCAAACCCAATCCCACAAACATGTTCATGCCATTCCATTTCCATTCCTTTCCATGCCATTCCATGCCATGCCATTTCCATGCCATTGCCATTGTCATGCTATGCAATTTCCACGCCATTTCCATGCCTTTCCATGCCATGACATTGACATGCCTTTCCAAGCCATGACATTTCCATGCCATCGCCATGCCTTGTCATACCATGTCATTGCATCCCATTTCCATGCCTTTCCATCTCCATTCCATTCCATGCCATTGTCATGTCATGCCATTTCCATGCCAATGTTATGCTTTTACATGCCATGCCATGCCATTTCCATGCCAATGTTATGCCTTTCCAAACCATGCCATGCCATTCCATTTCCATGCCATTATCATGCCATGACATTTCCATGCCTTGCAAAGCCATTCCATGCCATGTCATTGTCATGTAGCTTCCCATGTATTGCCATGTAGCTTCCCATTTTAACCTATACAATAATAAGTATAACTTTTCATAACATTATGCAAGGGAAAAGTCAAATCAAAATGTGGATTGCAATGAAACAAGAATAAAAAAAAAAAAACTTTCTCATCCCAAGAAATAAAATAAAAACATTCTAGGGACCTATGACTTAAATTTATATCACAAAATTAATTTCCATCCAATGAAGTGTTTATGACATTTTAAGTGCCTTTCCTTGCTATTACATGAAATGACATTCCATTTCCATGGCATTTCCATGCCTTTCCATGCCATGCCATTGTCATGCCTTGCCTTGACTTTCCATGACATGCCATGTCGTGCCATTGTCAGACCATTTCCATGCCTTTCCAAGCCATTCCATGCCATGCCATTTCAATTCCATTGCAATTACTTGTCATGTCATGCCATTTCATCCCATTTCCATCCCATTTCCATGCCTTGACATTTCCATGTCATGCCATTTCCATGCCTTTCCATGCCATGTCATTTCCATCCCAATGTTATGCCTTGTAAATCCATGCCATGGCATGCCATTGTCATGCCATTTCCATGCCATGTCATTCCCATGCCATGCCATTCCCATGCCTTTCCAATCCATGCACTGTCATGCCATTGTCATGTAGCTTCCCATGTCTTGTCATGTAGCTTCCCATTTCAACCTATACAACAATAAATATAACTTTCCATAACATTATGCAAGGAAAAATTCAAATCAAAATGTGGATTGCAATGGAATAAGAATAACAAAATAATAAAGCTTTCTCATCCCAAAAAATAAAAAACATTTTTTCTAGGGACATATGACGTAAATTTATATCACGGAGTTCCTTTCCATCCAATGAAGTGTTTATGACATTTTAAGTGTAGATGAAAAAGTGTGCATGCCTTGTCAAGCCATGTCATTTCCTTGCCTTGCATTTCCATGTCATGCCATGTCATGCCTTGCCTTTCCTTGTCATTGCATTCCTTTCATTAACATGTCATGTCATGGCATGCCTTGCCTTTCTATGACATGACATGCCATTTCCACACCATGACATGACTTTCCATGCCATGCCATTGTCATGCCTTGCCAATCCATGCCATACCATGCCATTTCCATATCATTGTCATGTATGTTCATTCCATTCCATTGCATCCCATTTCCATGGCATTGCCATGCCTTGACATTGCCATGCTATGCCATTCCATTTCCATGTCTTTCCATGCCATACCATTTCCATTCCTCTCCATGCCATGACATTTCCATTTCCATGCCTTGCCATGCCAATAAATGACATTAACTAAGTTAGAATGGGGAAAATATAACAACCCTTAAAACAAGTAATCATTAAATGAAAGGGGGATGAAAATGAAAGCCTAAACTAGGGTTTAGATAACAAATTCTTGTTGAAATGAAAGATGGCACATAACAACCCTAGAATATTCAAGACATTAAGCCCTAAAGGGATGAAAAATATGACAGAAATTTAATAAGAGGTGTCAAGGTGTATTCTAAGGGTGAAAGATGATAACTAAACCCTAGAAATCAAGCTAACAAGGTTGTAAATATAGGGTAAGTCCTAATCTAACCATGAAATTAAGGGTTTCAAGACAAGGTTAATTCAAGAAGAATACAAGATAGCATGCAATATCACCACTTTGATAACACATTTATTTAATACATTCAAGAAATAACCATCAATGACTTCGAAAGAGCACTTACTAGGTAAATCAATGACCTAGACCTAGACCTTTCCTTGCCTTGTCTTTCCAAGCCATGCCATTCCATGCCTTGACTTTCCATTCCATGTATTTCATTACCTTTCCATGCGATGCCATGACATGTCATTCATTTTCTTGCATTGTCTTTCCATGCCATGCTTTGCCTTGCCTTTATGTGTCATGCCATGCCTTTCCTTTCCATGCCATGTCGTGCCTTGTCTGGTCATGGCATGCCATGCCTTGCCTTGCCTTGCCAAGACATGCCTTTACAAGGCATGGAAAATCAAGAAAATGCATGGAAAGGAAAGGAAATGCATGGCATGACATGACAAAGAAAGGAAACGCATGGCATGACATGACAAGAAAAGTCAATGCATGACATGGAAAGGAAAGGAATGGAATGGAAATGCATGGAAAGACAAGTGAAGGAAATTCCAAGCCATGCCTGCCTTGCCAATCCATTCCTTTCCTTGCCATGCCATGCCTTGCATTCATTTGTGATTTCATTCCATGCCATGCCTTTCCTTGTCATTCCATGCCATGTCATGCATTTTCTTGCCTTTCTTTCCCATGCCATGCCATTACTATGCCTTGCCTTCCCATGCTATGACTTGCCTTGCATTCACTTTCCATGCCATGCCATGCCATTCCTCACCTTTCCTTGCTTTTTCATTCCATTCCATGCCTTTCGATGTCATGTGTTGCTTTTTCGTGCATTACCTTGTGATGCCTTGGCAAGGCAAGGCAAGGAATGGCATGCCATGGAAAGGAAAGTTGAGGCATGGAAAGGAAATGAAAGGCATGGCATGGCATGGCATGGAAAGTAAAGGAAAGGAAAGTTGTGGCATTGGAAGGAAAGGCATGGTATGGCATGGAACTTCAAGGTATGGCTTGGCATTGCCTTCACTTGTATTTCCATTCCTTTCCTTGTCATGCCATGCAAGGCAAGTGAAGGAAAGGCAAGGCATGGCATCGCAAGTCAAGGCATGGAAATGCAAGGCATGGAATGGAATGGTTCCATGGTATGGAAATGCATTGCATGGTGCCATGGAAAGGCAAGGCATGGCATGGTATGGAAAGTGAAGACAAGGCAAGGCATGGCATTTCAATGAAGCAAGACAAGAATACCATAACAACCATAAAATGAAGCTAAATTTTCAATAATTCATAAATCTAAAATGTTTGTTCAATTATTCCTCTTACATACATATGGTCATTCAAGTATACCATTGGGATCACTTGTAATACTGGTGGTCTCCATTAAATTCTTGTGCACAAAGTAAGGCAAGAAGTAGTGTACCTTTGATGAGTTCTTACTTGGCATTGCTTTTAGTTGGAGGTTTGTACCAACAACCAAGTTCATAAAGTGGTATACGACTTGACCTGGTTTATCATCTTGAAATAAATAACCACCTTTCTTTTTTTTCTTCATCCTATGTCAAATATTTTCCTTTAATAACCATCGACCCAATCGAAAATTCAATGCCTTTAGACTATGTTACCGATCGCATGAGGTTCTGCTTTCCCTCTAAGAAACGTGCCACCCAATAATCAGTGTCCCATTCATTATCTCTCAGGGAAACCACTATGTATATGTGCCCTACAAAAAATGGAGTTCCAACATGTGAGTCCATTAAATGACCAAAGCATAAAACATTGATGCTAGTTATTCAACATTTAATAGAAGCTTTCAACGAACCTGACAATATGAGATCTAAGACATGATCAAACTCTTCTAAAATACTTGATTGGTCCTCCTCCAATTGGGATAATTCCATAGTTATGTATTGACAAATGGGGAGTAATACATGATCCCATCTATCAACCCAGTCTTTCGATTCACAATCATCCCATTCATTACTACTACATGGACTACAAAAGAAAGAGAGTTTTATCTTCCATATTTCAACTATTGTAATGTCTGATGTTCTAACTAAATGGAATCCACGAGTTTTGTGGATTATTTTTCATTCACACCACTGCGATCGATCTACATCGAACACCTCCCAAAAATATCTATGTACATTTCCTTTTCTGTGTGATTTGTCTTCATGGGTTCTTGTTCCCTCTCCCATTACTGAACAACACCATTCAATAATGGATTTCACATCTCGAATGAGGGAATTAGTTGTGAAATTCATTTCTTGTATGTGTAACTCTCTTTTTATGAATGCACCTGCTCCATCATGCTCCCCTTTCCCATTGCCATAGTCAAAATAGTTCCAAATGTGTGGTACCTTGAGTTTTTTTTTAAACAAACACAACCATTGAAATACATGAGAATTTTTGAACTAGCTTGCACAAACATCTGACCAACTCCAATGTTGATCCATCTGTATGTTCTTCTCCTTAAGGTGATTGTAAAAAAACTGAAAGCAATGGTGTATGTAGGCTAAGTCATGGCACCGATCGTAGCTTATGTAGAAGTGACACTCCTTCAATATAACTATGTTTTCTTCGTTACTATCTGGCCCATGCCTATATGTGATATGGCCCATTATGTTGATCTACTCTAAGTGATAATATTGTCTTTGAATCTCATTTTGTGGTTGAAGCGTTTAGTTCTCTGCAAAATCAACCAATGATAAAAAAAGTACCAATGGGAAATGTATCTCTTATATTCTAAAATGCTCGTCCTGCCATTGAGCCACATGGACATATTGAACATAATGTCATGTGTTTTCGATGAATTCCTTCATGAAGTCACATACTCATACTTGAGAAGTCACCAATTGTATCTTTTTTATTTCCTATCCTACATCAATATCATATGCGAATAATTAATATTTGCAAGGAAACTTCCTTCTTCCCCAATTCATAATCATCGCTTACATGGATGCACTTGCTCAATAATTTCATTCCATTACACCTAGGGCATGTCCCTTCTAAGCAATTTTTTTGATAAAATGTACAACCCTCTGGTCTTGTACACAAGATGTTGTGAATAAAGTCTCTAGATGACGATGGTGGAAATATCATTGAGAATTCCTGCAAAAGGGTGTTATGCAAAATACAATATGTGTGTATGTGTGTGTGTGTGTGTGTGTGTGTGTGTGAGAGAGAGAGAGAGAGAGAGAGAGAGAATAATAACCATACTCAATGTGATATCTATAACAACATGTGTTACGAATTGTGTTTATTCGAACATACCAAGGCTTGCATTTATGGAAATATCTTTGACCCAAGTTAAGTGCACTATGTATTGTTATGAATCTCTCATACAATTTTGTCTGTGTAATTTCAAGAAACTATTTAATATGGGATTCACAGTCCCTAGATCCCTTTCTCAGTTTTAGTACATCTTTTTGGTTCGATGAAGGCCTAGTGTTCTCATTCCATAAATCCTATACTATTCCCTTAACTACTCCAATTAACTTCATGTCATAACGAGGTAGCCTACCAGTGAAGGCCCACAAATATGTTGGGCCACCTGTGTCGAGGCTATCTCGTCTATGAGAATACTCTCTAAGGTTTTTGACATTGCATTTCATGAGGTGTGAAGTTTGTTGTAGTAAACAATGTTTTATTGTAATCTTGCTAACAATTGATTGTGACAAGACATGCAGGGCTAGATCATAGTCTTTAGAACGAGATTTCTTACCAATTCTTTGAAAATCATCTACAAGGTTTCTAAAAATATGATGACTAGTTTCTAAACTTTTGATTGTTTTAATGCCTAAAATTCTCTTAACAACAGTCAAACTTCTAGATTTTAACAAATAAAAAAATAATTGACAATTAGTAGCATCGGATTTTGGTTCAAAATATTCTTTAATTATTTTATAATAATGATAATGAATAGTACGGTTAGGTAAATTACCTTCAAGTGATTCTAGAACACTTTCATCGACTTGAATGCATTGAGTAGTTATTTGTCGCACATTGCTTAATCTAGGTAGGGACGATGAACTCCTATTATGGCACTCTTGACCTCCCCACTATGGAGTTAAAAATGTTGCAGTTCTTTCCCCTTCAATCACTGGCGGATCAAATATGGGATGAGAGTGGACATGGGATTGACTATTTTCTGGAACATTTGACTTTCCAACAAGAGGTTGCACCATGGGAACTTCTTCACCACAATGTTGCACACCAGTTGCCTCTCTAATATCATCCATTGTATAATCAGATCCAAGAAAATACTCCATCATCTGGTCATTCACAAAAAACTTTCTTGATGAGATACTGGATGGATTGGTCTCTACTAAACTCTTGCGTTTTTCTTGTGGTGATGGAGGAGAAACAACATCGACATATATTCCACTAGAAATTGGATTTCCCTCTTCTTAGAGTCTACGCTTTGACATACGTAACTTTTCCATTCTCTTTCTTCTCCCACCTTTTCAATCAGTTTATCTTTTCTCAATGACTTTCTTTCTCGAATCCATCAGTTCCCCATGTTTAAAGAGAAAAATTGGCTTCCAAACACCCCACCACAAAATTGTCTTTGTATTACACAATAAGGAACAACTAACAATTCCAGTTTCAGGTGGAAAATTTTTTCTTTGTATTACAAAAGAAGAAACAACTAATAATTCCAATTCCAATTGGATGAATTTGTCATGGTATTACACAAGAAGACAACTAAGAATTTCAATTCCAATTCGATAAATTTGTCTTTGTATTAAACAACTAACAATTCCAATTGGACAAGTTTTTCTTCCAATTCCAAGAAGACAAAAACAACAATTCCAACTGGAAAAAGTTGTCTTCCAATTCTAAGAAGACACAAGAAGACAAAAACAAAAATTCTAATTGGACAAAATTGTCTTCCAATTCCAAGAAGACACAAACAACAATTCCAATTCAACTTGGACAAATTTGTCTTCCAATTTTTCCCACAATGGTCTTGCAATAGCACAAAACTGTCTATGAATAAAACAACAAGAATAAAATAAAAAAAACCTACCTATGTGTGCTATTTTTGTGTGTATATGTCAGGAATTATGTTTCGGGCTTGAGATAGATTAGGTAATGGAGTGTTCTTGGCACCAAAAAATTCCCAGCAGGAATTTGCACGTGTTGCTATAATGCATGTGCACTAAATCACGTGTGCATTCTAGGAACGTGCATGTTAGGCTCCAATCTACTGATGTAAATTAGAGTACAAATGATTGTCAATCTGGTGTTTGTAAGACTTAGAGGCACATCCAAAGTATATGGATTTAGAGATAGTTTTTATCTTTAATGGAGATAAACCAAAACCTATTCTAAGGCTGAATATGAAAGAGATGCTAAGCTTCCATTCAGAAGTCATATTCATAGATCTCCTAACAGTAATCAGCAATTGTTTTTCTAAAGAGTATAAATAGTAAGCATTCAAGAGATGTTTGAACTAGTTCTAAGACCTATCAAATGCTAGAAGAACAAAAATATTATTCAAGAGATGCATTCATTGTCTTCTTCCATTCATTCATTAACAACTATCATCAAATTAAATCAAAGTATTGAAAGCATAAATAACTCAAAAAGCAATCATGACTATCTTAATGCTTGAAGGCAAACTACACATTGAATTCTTATTCAAGAAATCATTCACAATATGAGTAAGGATTGAAAACATTAAGCATGTGACTTAGCTATGAAATTCATCTAACTATAGCAAGATAAAACTCATCTACAGCAAGATCTGATCTAAAACATGTACTTGAAAAAGAACACAAAGAAAGAGTGTACTAGTTTGGCAAAGGGGGCCCTCCAATGCTTCAATGGTACACTTGAGTTGACTCAGCTAAGAAAGAGCTCCAACAGCATTCAAATCATCATATCATAATCATTCACAGGAACAAAACACAGAGCTGATCTTCAAGAGTGCAAATTCCAAAGTTTCTTCATTCACATCAAGATTGTCTTACTAGTCTAGGCTTAAGAGTATTTATACAAGAGTTTCAAAACTAAAAATGCTAATAAGTCTCCTACATATAATGATAAGATCCATAATATCCTAGGAGGGTCGAATGCCTCCTTCAGATCCACAATATATGGTCAAATCCCACGAAAATCCAAAACTGTCCAAGATTTAAGGCTGAAACATGGTATTTCTGCTGAAGTGGCCCTGTTTGACCAGCATTGACCAGACATCTGGAAGGCTCAGATTTCGAAGCTGATAGCTCATTATCCATCCTTGTACATCAGGGAACACGACCCAAGTCTTATATTTCTCCCAGGTGTCCTGCAAGTATACAAACCACGGAGCTTTTACGGGATTTGGTCAAATCCTGTAATTTCTGATAAATTTTCAATTTTAATGCTAAAATTTAGAAAACTCAATTCTTAAGCTAAAGAATGACAATTGTACCTTGCATAGGCTGTTTCATAGAAAATATAGAATGAAATGAGGGAAAAATGGATGAATATAGAGGCAATAGTGTGGTTTATAGAGAAAAATGGAAGCATAAAAATGTACTCAACATCTCCCCCAAGAGGAAGTCTTTGCATGTCCTCATGCACAAAAATGTCCCTGACCTCTGTCACTGATCTTCTGCCACCTCTGTTGCCTGTAATAATGTTTCCACATTCACCTGAGCTGTATGAAGTGCTTTCATTCTTTGATACTTCTCTTTATATGCCTTTTTCTGTTGGAACCACTTATAGGCTTGTTTGGAGATTAACTTGTTCTGTTTTTGAAGCTTCTTGTTCTTATTCTTCAAAGTTTCATTCTCCTCTTGTGTTTTGTGGCTTTGAGTTCTTAGCATTTCATTTTCTGTTTTTATGTATCTTTCTAAGACTTCAATTTCTTTGATTTTTCTCTTCATCTTCCTTATTTTCTTATTCTTCCTGTCAAGTTCAGATATGGATGTACCAGCCACTTCTTCCATTTGAGGTTCTTTTTTCATGTCCCTGATTAATTGTTCCACATCTACTCTCATTTGTTCATAGGTATAAGTTTCATGTTCCTCAAAACCATCATTTCTCAATGATTGTGCTTCTAGAGTCTGAATATGTTCATACTGTGCTTGTTGTGCTTCATCATCATTTTCTTGTATTTGGCCCTTTTGAACTTGTTGGCGTTTTCTTTTCTTCCTTTCATAAGTGGTAAAAATCTTGTCTTTTTCCTCAATTTCTTTCTCTTTTATCACCATACTTCTTGTTTTTCTCCTCCCCGTAGGCGTTTTTGGGCTTGTTGCCTTGGGGTGCTGTACTTCTCCTTCATCATCAATCACAACTAAAATTTGTTCCTCTTCTTCTTCCTCCTTTATTGTTTCAAAACCATTTTCAATGGTAAACTGTTGCCAAATCAAATTTTGCTTCTGTAGTTCATTTTTAATGATCATTTTAATAAAACCACAGTGATATAAACTCCTTTTTGTGTTCCTTCCTTGTTTCTGGACAGTCTTGGCCATTTTAGAAAGTCTTTGTAAGAGAAAATAAGGCATATTGATTTCACAGTGACCTCTCAAATGTTGTAGTAGTTTAATATGATATAGGTAGATGATGCTAAACCTTCCCTCACAAGTTATAAATTTATGTATGAGGTATGCTAATTCATTCCAGGGATGAACCAACCAACTCCTTGGAATCCCTTTCTTCCAATTTACTGTTGCTACCCTTGACCTGGAAATAAAAGGTACCCATGGTTTATCTTTGAAATGCTTGGTTTTGAAATATCTCTCTCCTATTTGAGGAAGTCCAGTGACATGTGCAATGCTATCTTCAGTGATCCTGATGGTAAGGTTTCCCACAATAGCTCTTTCCCCATCAAATGAGTGAGCAAATTCTAAGGCAACTCCCTCACAAAATCCATCAATTTTTTCAAAGAAACCTATCCACTGTTTTTGTTCCAAAATTTGTATACAATCCTTGTGTATTTCTGATGCAACAAGCCTCCCTGGTTCATATCTGGATACCATACTTCCAAATTTCCAAAAACAAGACCTAAAATATTTCCACTGTTTATAGAAAGGAGGTCTAAAAGCTTCAACTCTGCAATTCTTTTGACCAAAATTTCTTAAACTTCCAGACTCTGTGTGAATTTAATTCTGTGTATGGTCTTCAAGAAGATTTTATGTTCAATAAGCAAAGGAAATCTCTTTATTTTTAATTCCTAAGCTATTTTTTGTTCATAAAAAATTATGCAAGGGCATACCTGGTAATTTCAAAAAATTCTCAGGCTTCTTTGTCGAATTCTGGCTCAATTTCCCTTCTTTCAGTCGGCCTCTACTAAACATGGACTGTCTTGTTTTTACAAATGTATCCAGAATGTTGAATTTATACTTGACTGTTTAATTATTTGAGTCTGGGCTTACCTTCAGTGGATGAATCCTATTTGGATATGTTTTCTGCCTTTGCTTCACCACGTATCTCCTTCAATCCCCCGCATTTTCTTCCACAGAATGAAATCTTGTATGTTGACAGTGAAATTGTCAACATACAATTCATTTTTTTATCATAGAATTTCGAAGTAGGGATGCGTAGGAGGGTCAATGTGCTAGAGTGTAGGGATTTAGGATGCATAGGAGGAACAATGTGCTAGAGTGTAGGGATTTAGGATGCATAGGAGTTGTGAACAGAGTGTGTAATTCAAAATGGAGGTAAGTATATGCAGAGGTGTGTCGGCAGTTCAAGTTCGGGAGCGTGCAAAATGAGACACAGCGTGCAATGTTTGGTGAGACCCAACAAATATGAAAGTTATTTGAGTCGTTTTTGTTTTTATGGAGAGAAAACGTTGGTGGAGATTTAAACAAGGGTCTTTATTTTTTGAAAATGGTTTGTACAACAATCATAGCTGATGGTGCTGCTATGTTCGTACTCTTCTCCTTATTGCAATTATTATAAGAAATGGTTTAAAAAAAATGTTCATTTGACATATAACTCCCAAATTTGTTTCCAACTTCTTCATCAAGCATGAACTTTTCTTCTTATAACCCCTTTTTAAATGTATGCAACCACCCTTAATCTATGCAACAATACTTCAGTCTGTGTATGCAACAGAGATTTTGACAGCTTCCAAACAAACAATGTGTTTTGGTATTTGAAACCCGATCCCTCCTTATAACTCCTTTGGAAATCAAAAGTGGTTCTTTTGAGTACCATTTTTAATGCTTTTGAGGATGAAAATGGAGTGATGAAAAGATGATGTAGGGGAAAGGAAGGATAGGATATTTATCATTTCTTAGCTTAGGAAGAATTCTCAAATTTAAAGTATTAAAAAGGAAAATATATACTAACTTGTTTGTTCATTGTGTTTTGCTTGACTGAAGCTGGATGGAATGTTGGTGTAAGTCCTCAACTTCCTCTTGTATTGCTTAGTATCTCAGGTCCCTCTGCTGATTGAAATTGATATCTTCTCAGGTCTCTTGCTGATGTGAATTTGATATTTTCCTCAGGTCCCTCTGCTGTATTGAAATGGATGTCTTCCTCAGGTCCCTCTACTGAATGGAGTTGTTATCTTCCTCAGGTCCCTCTGCTGATTGAGAAATTCATGATGTCTTCCTCAGGTCCCTCTGCTGAATGGAGTTGTTATCTTCCTCAGGTCCCCTGCTGATTGAAAAATTGATACTTTCAGGTCCCTCTGCTGATTGAAAATTTCCTTTCTTTAATGCATGTTGTCATCTGTAGAAGGCTTGAAAGGTTTTCAAAATATACCTTACCCCCCTTAGCCTTATTTATTGGCTTGTCCTCAAGTCAGAGATAAGTGTTTGTAAAACTTTTGAAGCTAAAAAATGGAACTAGAAGTTGATGATGAATAATTATTATAATTTGAAGAATTTTGGTTGGCCAATGTTACTTGGTTTTCCAATCAAAATTCGAGTTTATATTGTGCCAGTTTCCTGGGTTTTCACAACTAAACTCCCCTTTTTTTCTTTTTCTCTCTCTTTTTTTTATATTATTTTTTTATTTTTATTTTTTATTTTTTATTTTTTATTTTTTATATGTTTTTAAGAAGAATGTGAAGGAGACACATGATTCTGTCTCTCCAACACTTCCATCTCATTCTGTTGAGATATTTGATGCAAAAAGTATTCCTTGTTTACAGGCTTATTGTAGAGCTTTAGCCTATGTCCATTGACTATGAATGAGCTTGCCTCATCGTCTATTGTTTGTAATTTGACTGAGCCATTGTCTATACTTCTACAATCTCATAAGGACCAAGCCAATGAGTTGTAAATTTAGCTTTGAAATCTTTGAATTTTGAATCAAATAACAAAGCCCAGTCTCCTTCTTTGAATTGTTTCTTCTTGATATACTTAGCATGCCAATGTGCCCTTTGTTGTTGTATCAAAGTGTTGTGTTCAACCGCTGCCTGTCTTATCTCATCTAATTGATTTAATTGCATGATCCTCTATTTTTGTGCTTCGGAAAGATCTATTCGTAATTCAGCTACTAATTTAAAAGTATGAATTTGAAATTCTATAGGTAGAAAAACTTGCTTACCATAGACCAGCTGATAAGGAGTAAACCCAATACTGTTTTTATAGGTGATTATGTATGCCCATAATGCTTCTTGAAGCTTGTCTGACCAATCTTTTCTATGTGTTTGGACTGTCTTGGTAATGATTGCTTCTAAAGTTTTGTTAGTAGATTCCACCTGTCCATTTGCTTGTGGATGATAGGGTGTAGATTTCCGATGCTTGATCTGATATTTGCTTGCTAAGTCTTTTACCATTTTAGAATTAAACTGTGCTCCTTGGTCTGTTACAATCTCCTGTGGTACTCCAAATCTAACAAATACTTATTCAAAGAGTAAGTTGACCATTGATTGTTCTGTAGCTCTCACTAATGCTTTGGCTTCCACCCACTTTGTAACATAATCAGTACATACTAAGATGTACTACTTCCCTTTTGATGGTGGATTTATTGGACCAATGAAATCAAGAGCCCACTTTGCAAATGGCTCAATGTGAACTTGTGGTTTGAGAGGCATCTCATCGATTGGGAGTGTCTTTCCCATCCTTTGGCAGCTATCACAACTTCAGACATATTTCTTGGAATCTTTGAAGATGGATGGCCAATAATACCCTAAATTGAGTATTTTGTATGTTGTCCTCTTATCTACAAAATGACCACCACAAGGTTCATCATGGAAAGCTTTTAGTATTTCTAAAATCTCATCTTGTCTTACACATCTTCTAATTATGAGGTCATATCCTGTATAAAAGAGATCTCCATCAATCTATGTGTATCTAGCACTTTGTTTAATTATCTTTTTCTTTTCTTTGGATGTGAGAGATGGAGGTAACATTCCTAATGATAAATAGTTGTCTATATCAGCATACCATGGAGTTATAACTGAAATTGCAAATAAGTGCTCATCAGGAAAATTATCTGAGAAAGGAACAATCTCACCAGGGGTTTTTAATTGAGATAGGAAATCAGCTACTTGATTTTCCTTTCCAGGTCTATTCAAAACTGTGATGTTGAATTCTTGCATCAATAACAACCATCTTGTTATCCTGCCATTAGTAATAGGTTTGTTCATGAGGTATTTTATGGAAGAATGATTTTTATGGATAAAGACTTCATAACCAGTGATATAGTGACGAAACTTATTCACATCATGTACTACTGCCAACATTTCCTTCTCTGTGACTGTGTAATTCAACTCTGCAGGGGTTAGATTTTTACTAATGAAGTAAATAGCATACGTCATTAGATTTTCTTTTTCACCCAATGATGTCCCTATTGAAGTATCTGATGCATCTGTAGAGATGTGAAATGGCAAAGCCCAATTAGGCCCTCTTAATATAGGTGTTGTTGATAGCTTGTCTTTGAGCTTCTGGAAGGCATTTTGACAATTAGTATCCCAATGAAAATGTATATCTTTTGCGAGTAATTTGAATAAAG
>ML790371.1:619375-643743 GCA_009831015.1 Picea engelmannii | reverse complement strand
TGTGAGAGGGAGACAGAGAGGGGGGTAGAGAAAGGGATAGTGAGAGGAAGGGAAGAAGAGAGGGACACATAGAAAGGGAGTAGAGAGAGAGTGAGAGGAAGGGGGTGATACATAGGGAGACAGAGAGGTGGAATAGATAGAGTAAGAGGGGCAGAGAGAGTGAGATCGATACTAACAATGAGGAGAGAGAGAGGGGAGGGAGGGACAAGGGGGAAGAGTGAGAGAGAGAGAGAGAGAGTGGAAGAGGGGAGGAGATAGAGAGGGAGTGGGTGTGATATTATGAGGCATGTCAAGGTAAGGTCTAGGTCTAGGTATTTCCATGTCTTGTGATGTCTAAGTCTTTTCATGTCTAGTTCTTACCATGTATAGTAGTGTGAGGGAGAGAGAGGGAGACAAGAATGGGGGGTAGAGAGGGAGAGTAAGAGGGATATAGATAAGGGGGGTAGATGTAGGAGAGGGAGGAGAGAAAGATATATAGAGAGAGAGAGGGGAATGACTTATAAGAGCATGTGTGCATTCCAAGAGTGTGTACACACTCCTAGAACATGTGCGCGCTCCTAAAAACGTGCATGTATTCTTTTGAATTCGATTTTTTTGGGCGATATTGATAATGTGTATGCTGACTTGGTTGGCTCATATTTAGGTTCAGGATGAGAAATCTAGTGGTTCGGTTTGAAAATTGAAAAAAACCTCCATTTTGTGAATACCCCTTTATATATTTGGCTTTGACATCATTTTTCTATAGGATAAACAATTCAGTTGTTGACGAAACTACAGACATAGATAGAGTCGGCTATGCAGATTTAAAATATATATATTTTTTTTAAATTAATATTGTTTACTATTTTTAATCTATTTTTGTCTTCACATATATATAAATCCTAGAATACATACCTCTCTTGTTTATGCCATAACTTTTTCTCAGCTTAACCATTTCTAAAATGAGTTATATGTGGCACTAGAGGAGACCGATACCTATGTTCTAAAAAAAAAAAATGATCATGTTACAACCCTCTTAGCCTGCACAAATAAAAGATGTTGTAATTTCAAGCATATGTTGACTTTGATAATTCTAAAAAAACATTAAATTTAAATTCAAAATTTCCAAAAAAATACATGACATAAGAAAACGGGTTCTCTACAAGTATACAAGTTTTTGGAATGAAATTTCATCGCTAAGGTACTCAACACCTACACGAACAAAAACATATACCTTATATTTTGTTGGAAAAATAAGATACCATTGTTAGAAAAAATCAAATTTGACATAGTTATTCACAATGTCTATGAATAAAAGTGGTATATTAAGAAAGTTAATTCAATTTCCTACATTTCATAAGTTTACACCATATTCAAATTCATTGTAAAAGTACCTTGAATAATCCATCCAAGTTAACAGATTGTTATTTTCCAGGTTTCCATTGCCACTAATGCGTCAAGAGAGACCATCATTAGCTTCCACATACCCTTCAATGAAATTTTCTATTTGGTAGCAACAGAGTTTGATGTACATTCCCTACACCTTTACATTGCACAATCCTTCTGCAATGTGATTATAAGTGGAAGTCAAAGGGAATTTGACTACTTGCATCAACACCTTCCAACTGATCTCATATAAAGTATGGAAACACTTGGAAGTTGGAAACGATATATTATAAACATGGCAATGCCATATGAGAAAGGAAATATAGAAGGTGGGCCATTTTTTTTACATTGGATATCAATCATATTCAAAGTAAATATCCAGTTCTGGTCATCCCTCGCAAATAGTAGTGTCACCTTCTACTTTATTGATTCAAACTATGATAAAACAATCAAAGACATATCATTCAATATAGATATGCCACACATCCACCATCAACCATTTCTAAGAAATAATTCCAATAAAAATGCACTATACATGGAAATTAGGTCGCATCGAGTCTACATAGGCGATGCATGATATCTAGCTGCAATGAATTTTCCCTCGATTGTCGTCAGGTGATAGGGAGCTCGAGAAAAAAGCATAAAATCACTTATCACAACTTGAAAAAAATCATACGTGAAAAAAACGAATGCATTGGCACACTTTCTTCTGAACATGGACAACATATGGTCGATTGTCATCAGGTGATATGGATCCCGAGAAAAAAATGCAAACTCATTTATCATAACTTGAAAAAAGTTATGCATGCAAAACACAAATGCATTGACACACTTCCTAGTGAACACAAACAAAATATGGCCAATGGAAAATACCATTTATCCAAAAATAATCTAGAGAAGACTAAGGATAACTCAGAATTCACAGAAGCAATTCAAGAATCTCAAAATGGCCTCAACAGATAGAGGAAGGGAAAAAATTAAAATTCCTCAAAACTTATTGAAATTGGCATCATCATGAAGAGAACGTTGCAAGCTTTCCAACGTCATAAACGACTCGTCAAACGGAGTTACGGATCAAAATATATTCACGGTCAAAGTTTTGGTCAACCTATCACAGTCAATAGGGATGAGTCAACATCCATACTATTGATGTTAGCATTAGTACGAATGACGTCAGTGTCTGTACATCCACGTGGCAGGTCATACGGGACGTGGCAGACACGTGGCAGGTAGGCGACGTGGCAGGGTGACTGTACAAAAGAATGACGTGGGATAATGTTTCGCTGTCATGTGGCCCAATCATGGGCTACCACGTGGCAATGGGATAATTCCCAATGAGGGCCCGTAACCGAAATTTCAAAAATAAAAAAGGCAGCCCACCAAATCTGGCGGAGGTTCTACCAAATCTGGTGCTCGACCCTCCATTGTAATCCAACTCCAAAAAATCTAAACAGGACTCCAAACTTGGAGACGGTTAACACTATATGTATATGTTATTTTAACTACAAGCCAAAAATGGAAGGCCCATGGGCTCGACCCTAGGACCTCTCCAAGCAAACACCTTTACATAGCATATGCCAACCGTTGAGCCAAACGACTCCATTGGATATTCTTCCTGCCTTTAAACTTAAATGCTAATTTTTCCAATGGATGGGAGGAGGGCGCTCGACGGTACATCTGGGCATGTTTTACGAGGTGAGTACAGTGAATTAATTGCAGGTTGCAGGCACGAAAATCGAGACGAGATTTATCATGGGCCTAGGAGTTACAGATTCGGATTGAGGCGTGGAGACAGTCATTTTTGGGTAATTTGATGCCACAAATTTAATGGTGCAATCTATTTTCTGATCTGAGCAAAGTTTCTATAGCTTAATTCCAGAATGAGGTATACTTATGTATTTTGCCAAATTATTTTGTTGAGTTAATAAAAAGGCCTACCCATTTGAGAGAATGACCCGAAGATGTATTCCACCAAGGACGGACTCCATTATCAAGTTTTTGTGTTCAGATTTGATGCTTATGTCTCTTCATTATTGAGATTTTCCTTCTTTATGGTGCACTTCATTTTATGCTCATTTAATGCAATTCTTTATAAGTCACATCGATGAAAATATCATGGATCAACCATCATCACTTACATCGTCAACACAGTAAGAAAACAATGTTCCTAACAAATTTTGATTCCATCTTTGGCATGGCTTTTCATCAAGCAAACCCAATTTCGAGTGACATCCATAAGCTCACTTTCCATATGTTGAAAAAACACATACGTGAAAGAAATAGGTCTGACTACATATCCCACATTGGTCATGGTACCGATCATAGGCCAAAAATAACATATCATAAATTAAAGCACAATTCCAACACTGAAAACCAATTAACAACCACTAGGCATTCCCATCTATGAAAGAGATATGCAAAGCAAATATATATGAAAAAAATTGAATACAACCTTAGGATCACATTTGCAGTTTGTGAGGAATTGCATTTTGCAAAGAACATTAAATGTTTCACCCTCGACTTGAAAATTGAATGCATCGGCTTGAAACTAAATAATAGAATATTCTCCATTAGGAAAATATGTGTTCCATGAAAAAGATCACTTCAAAATGGAAAAGTGTCATAGTTTGCAACACCTAACCAAATAAGATGTTACACACCACTACCATACATAAGTACACTTTCATAACTTGAAGAGAGACTTGTATCTCTACGAATTTCATTTGCACAGATAAGACCCTGGGGCTATAAATGATCCCTAATGGGCTTAACAAGATTGATTATTAACATGCATGTACAACTAGATGTTGTGCAAAAAGCGTTGCCACAATTCATGAAAAAAATAGTGACGATTGTTGTAGCACTAAATAGGATATTGCAATACAAGAATGCATACCAAATAGGTAGAGTACATGTACACATCTTTGTGAAAGCATTAAAATAATAATGTTCCATAAATCTATATAAGGTCTAAAACATATGTATAAATGAGGACTGGAACCATGTTCTCGAAGAAGGAAATGAAGACTCCACACAAACTGTTGACACTAATAGTCAAATTGATATAGATTATGAATCAAACAATAAAATACCTATTGAAATGTTGATACATGGATTCAGAGAGTCACAATGCATTCACGACCTGCAAGACAAGATCATTGAACTCGCACTTGCTGAAGGACAACATCCACTTCGGATTTTAAAGGAAAAATATGTAGAAGAAATGAACTTCCTGACATTGTTCTATGGAGACCCATGTGTAAATTACATCACCAAATGATTCAGCTGCCAAATAATAGTATGATGGGAATTGCTACATTCAAGGGGTGACTTCTCATGTCACAAAACAATTTTTTTTTTCAAAACAATGTGAATAATCATTGATAAAGTGCTCTCTTGCGTATGGGTACTAATAAGAAAAGGTCAACTACAAGGAAGAAAGATATCAACAAGAGATGTCAAGCACAAAGAAAACCTAGAGAAAATATTGAAATATGATATTGGATACATATATTTCAAAAACATTCGCATCTCTCCTGACTACTTGCAAAAAAACAAGAAAACTATATTTGCAATGATCAGACAATTGGGGCCTTCAAATTTTCGTGTCACATTTACAAGTGCAGAGCATCGATGGAATCCATTGGTGACTAAGGTGTATGCATTGTAGAGGAGCAATAAAAGGAGAAAGAAAACTGAAACATTAGAAAATGATGGCATTGACTACCTCATAAGAAAATACTCAGTGACATGTACGTGTTACTACAGACATAGAATCAATGCTTTGAAGCAGTTGATATGTCATGATGAAACATTCTTCAGAAGAATATCATACTAATATTTTTTAACAGAGTTCCAAAATAGGGGGAGTGAACAAGAAAATGGACTAATGTGGATAGAAGATGCACCAGTATATGAAAAGGACAACAACTCACAAATCAAGAAATTTTTGGACAAATTTGTAACATGTGACACATATCATCTAGATCCAGGACTTGCCAAAGTGCATAGGAATTACCATACAATAAGTTGTAAAAACAAAAGAATTCACATTGCATATACAATGTACCTATGCCGCCAATGAGAATGACAAAAATCATTGAACCAGTTACTTTAGTAGACAACATTCTCATTGAGAAATACAAATCCTTGTTCACATTTCTAGACCAAATAGATTATGATGACTTAATGAACTTCGAAGACTTCCTAGTGGAACTGAAGCTAACAAAAGATGAGTACATCCAAGTAATACAATCTACACTAAAGCAACCAACAATCTTCCTAAAATGAAAACCTTCACATAACAACAATTTCTTCAAGGACATGCCAAATATGTGGAATGCATACACAGATGCGCAATATGTCCTCAATACATATGTTGCAACATCATATTGTAGCTCATACATTACCAAGGTTGACAAATCTATGAAAAATGCATTTAGGAGAATACGCAAAGAACATGAAAAAGTCAACTTGATGATATGAAAATGATATGTACACTTGGAAACACATTACCTAATATTCAACAGATGTCAGCTCAACAAGTAGTCCATATTTCACTTTCCCTTCCATTGAATTGGAGATTGAGGAAATGTGTCTTCATAAACACATATCCTTCTTACACACACGCGTTCATGCTTAAGTCACCATTCCTATTGAAACAAGAACCTGATAATTCAGAGGACGTGATGTGCCACTCTATTATTGATTACTACATCGAGCATCTACCTTATATTAAGCACATATTCCTTGCAAAATTTGTATCACATTACAAAAAAAATGATACGCACATATCAAAAATAAAAAAACTCAATGTAATATGATTTGTCAAATACAACAAACAAAATGACTATGAAAACTTATGTAGAGAGAAATTGTTGTTGTACATTCCATTCGATCAAAGTGAAGACACATTAAAACATAACTTTCCTATGTGGGAAGTTTCATATACTCTCTATGAGACTACAATAAAAACCAATGAGGATAAATTTACATACAACGTCAGTCCAACATGGGTTGATTTAGAAAGTGCACTTGAGAAACTAGACAACCCTATAAATATCAATGACACAACAACAAAGCATCAAACAACTAGAACTCACTACAAAGACTATGAATCGCAAGAATATTTTCATTGTCCTCGAGAACCCACTATGGAAAAACGTATCAATATCAGGTTTCAAGTCGCAAACCATCCATTTTTATCGAAAATGAATAATACTACATAGTTAGAAGGCCGATGAATAGAGAGAAGTAGGAATTTGTCAAAGACATTGCAATGAAAAAATGCTTGAACATACACACTATTGTGCACTTGTTCCTTACAAGGGGGTAGGAACAGGAAATACATTAAAATCAAAATCACTATTCCAAATTATTATACAAATATATGATACAAGAACTATGAGTGACCCTATGAAACCAAAGGGATTGATACTTGCATATACAAGCAAAGCTGCATACAATGTAGGTGGAACAACAATCCACTCTGCATTGTTGATGTCATTTAACAAGTCGCATTTTCTTCCACTTAGCAAATAAATGTTAGATACCTTTTCAAATATTTATGATGAACAACAACTTGTCTTCATATATGAAGCCTCCATGATTGGAAGTAGCTTCTTATACTCCATTGACAATCCACTGAGAAACATAAAACATGTGCAAACCAAGTAATTCGGGAACATTGATATGATATTATATGGTGATCTTTACCAAGCGCAACCCATACAAGATTATTTTATTTTTGAACAACCTAAGATCAACATGCAAACAATGACACATAACTTCTATAAAGACAACATAAAATGCTTCGAATTACATACTACAATCCACTATACAAATGCAAATTTTATTGCAATTTTCAATAGAATGCGGAAAGAAAACCAAACAAGTGATGACTTGACATATATCAATACAATTTGAATGTGACTTGCACCAAAAGACCCAACTTTTCCTTACCTATTCTACAAGAACAAGGATGTTGCAATGCATAATAATTGACCAGGAAGAAGACAACCATAGCAATGTGCCATATCATCAACATACAACTATTTTTCCTTTGCAACTTGTCCTAAAATTAGATGTTATAGTTGAAATATATGCATGCAATTATGATTCACAAGATGACTTGGTCAATGGTGTGGATGGAATAATCAAAGCATATACCAATACAAATAAATTTGATGTCCCGAGGATTAAGTTCCATGACCCACATATGGGACACCGACAAGTCAACAAGTTATCTTATCTATATAATTCAAACATTCTATGCAATTGGACACTTGTACTGTGCATATAAAAACCAATATCAACGTCAACAAAGACATGTCAGTTCAAGATCCGATAACAATTTTGAATTCAACTTGCATGTGCACGTACAATACACAGATCACAAGGGCTGACACTTTATAGTGTTTCCTTTGACCCCACTGGAATACAAAGACATGGACTTGTATACACAACTCTGTCTTGTGTAAGAAACATAGAATCCTTGTATTTTATAAACACTCTTACAGAAGATAACTTCAAGGTCAAACATAAAGTTGATACTGAGATGAAGCACCTTCGAAGTAGTGCGGAATGGCATCTAGAATATGATTACCAATCTGTACAAACAAAATCATGTGTTTCAATTCTTTCACTAAACATGAGCAGCCTAAATGCACATATCAATGATCATGACACAATGCAATATGATATTTTGTGCCTACAAGAAACATATATGTAATTATGCATGGAAAACGAGCAATTTCTGAATTTCAATTGCATATCAAGTTATGTTACACATGGAGTGATGATACTAGTAAAAAAACATATAGCAATTTTTGAACATATGCATTTCGAAGAACAAAATGTTGAGATGGTGCTAGCAAGGCTAATAGTTCATGAATCAAAAATTGCAATATTATATATCTATGTCGCTTTGCATGCAACATTTACCAGCATAGTGAATTTTATTTCAAAATCATTACACCATTTACATCTGAACGAAACCATTATCATTATAGGAGCTTCAATATTGACATACTACAAAATAATGCCAAAAAAAAAATGGAAAATTACATGTGCAATTATAGTATTCACTTTCTATTGGACAAGATAAATCATGTATAAAACCCACTTATTGACCATGTATGGTAAAATGTTCCCATTGGACAATCCAAAATCTTTATCTTAGACACATATTGGACTAACCACGATACCACTTGTCTTGTACTTGAATTATGAAATATACATAAAGCATACTACACAATCATATTTCCATGTCTCAAAACATATCTAGATACTTTGTAGCAAAAAAGAAAAGCATTCAAATGGAATCATCCAACTTCTTAATATTTTCTGGTTTGTAATAGATTTTGGATAGAAAAAAAATTGTATAACCACAAACATGGAAGAAGAAATAAAAAGGTATAGATTCTAACTCTATTTTTTACTCTACTGCTTTGAATCTCGTTTATTGTAAGTAGATATTGCATACTTTTCCTACATACCAACTTACCTTCATATCCATTGTATTTTGTGCATTGCCACATTGAAAGAAATAGAAAAATTGGACAAGAGGAAGAAGCCTTAACCACAAACATAGAAGAAGAAATAAGAAGGTACATGCTTCCACCTTTATTTTTTACTCCATTGCTTTATATCTCATTTATTGTATGTATTTTTCACTCTATTTCTTTGTATCTCATTTATTGTATGTATATATTGCATATTTTTCCTACATAACAACTTACCTTCATGTTCATTGCCTTTTCTGAATTGCCACATTGAAAGAAATAGAATAATTGAACAAGAGGAAGAAGTCTTAACTGTCGCGCGATAGGAAGCTAAAAGGTACACCCATAATGATTCTAAAGCACATATAATGCATATGCTTAAGGTACACCCATAATGATTATGAAGCACATACAATGCACATGCTTGTTTACCTGTTGTCATTTGTACATCCCATAGATGTTCTTGTGTTACGATATGATATACATCTCTAACGTCTACACTAGTGTTTCAACATTTTTTTTCCTGCAAAAAAAAAAAGAATCTAAGAGATGTGAAAGAAATATATAATATATTGCAGATTAAGTTTTTTTTACATAGTCAATGTACACATGTTTACATCAAGAAAAGTTATACAAACAACACAAGCATGAGCAGTGAATCGTCGTAGACATCAGGACAACGAAAAACACAAAGGTAAATATTCATAAATTATGTTCCAATTACGCTTACTAAATAAATATACTCACTTATTTATTGATCTATGCCATGGTAAATATGTTGATGTCATATACAACACTTTTTTCGGTTCACAAGAAGTATTGACAAGTACAAGTGAGGCACCTAGCGCAATCCAACCTCCCCAACTTAAAAGGAATTCTTACGAAACTCTATCCAAATTGTGCATCTAATTGTACATGCATGAAAAACAAAAAGGACACAGAGTGTCCTTCACATCACTTATTGTTTTCAAACACTGTCAAGACGCCTAGAATTACATCACCCAATATACTATCGGTAGAATACTTAAACAATCGTCGAACTAGAAAAGTATTCATTGGAGACATAATCGTCATGCACACCACCTACTTAGACAAGTAAAATAGAACTAGACACATTATGCACGCTGATATGACAGATGACAAAGGAATGATGACAGTCACACTGAATTTGTCCGAACACCTTGTCCAAAAACATGAGGAAAAGATGTTTCCTAGTAATGGGATATCCATTACAAATTTTAATATATTATCAAAAACAATATAAAATCGTGGTGATTTTGATAGGATTATATCGCTTGATGAAACAAGCGTTGTGGAAACGTTGCCTTTGATTTGCACAGAATACCATTTCATACCGAACAAAAAAATCAAATGATTTGCAGAGAGAAAAGACCTTTATCCAATCAGAACTATTGGTGTTGTTGTCACACTTGTGAGAAAAGTTGGGTTGCGACACATTATCCATATAAAGGATGGTGATTCAGACGATGACAAGGAAACTATACTTATTTCCATATCCAATTTTATCTTTTACTTTCACACATTGATATATCCCAGTCATATTATACAACCATTATATTATTCCATGTTGCAGTTACAATTGTTCGACACATATACACATTTTTTTCTTCGATGGAACAATAATTGCAAAATGGGAAATTTCAAATAATGCTCTTCAAAAATGTAACCAAGAAAATATATGTGAAAGAAATGATATTTCCCACAACACAGTAAACATTTATAACAGAATTGAGAACATGCATAGTGGAGGATCTGAAGAAACTAACTAGCTCCACAACCATTGTAAGTATACATATACAACTCCATCCACAATTTGCATACATAATATTTGACTTAAACAATTTTCATACAAATAGTTTGTTGTACATGTATATATTGTATTTTTCAATTTATTAACTACTATGCTCACTTACGCAGTTTGAAAGTGTTTTGGCAGTAGAAAATGCATGCTCGACCCCCTTTGAACCTGTATGTTCCATTTGTAACTCTCTTTCTTCTGCCTCCACATTAATAAATGATGGCACAATTGACTGTCTCTGATGCAATCAGAAATTCCCTTACATATATAGACATTGCCTCAATGTTGTTATCCAAACCCTCAATGACACAATTGTGCATTGTACAATTAGACAACCTGCATTATAAGATGTACTTGATGACTTAATGCAATTTCCATATGAAATATACTTACATAATAAAGAAAACACTCTCTATATGTTATGTGACTTTTGAGTGCATATAAAACTAACATTAAATGAGGACATTGTCATACTACATATAGATTGAACAAAAAAAAATACATCAAACAAAGAAAAAGGTACATCAAATAAGTTCATATGTATTCTTCTATCTCATCTTTGTCTTCTAACTTATCTTTGTAAAATGGTTCTAACTTACCGTTGACTTTACTGGTTGTCCTATCATGCATTGACAAGAAATGAAACAGACTGATGTGTCTCTATTGATGCTACCCAATCAAAGTGTACATAAATTTTTTCAACTTATTAACACAATTGTAGTCATTTGTCTATATATATATTTATGTTTTATGAACTGTACAACTCAACTAACAAGATTAATACATAGGCTTGCATTACCATGACAAAGTAGACTGGAAGTGCATAAGATTGTTGGATCTAGAATAAAATGGGTAAGTCACTACTATCATATCAGTGCTCTCATAGAATTCTAGCATAGTTTTGAAAAGATACCTGGAACTTTTTGGTTTAAGATTATTATAAGATGTTATGTGCATTTGCCTCTACATCGTAAGTGACAATTTGTGTCACAAATGAAATTCATTACTATTATGAATCTGGACTACATCTAGCACCAATAATGAAAGAGTTCTCTACTCTGCGCATATGCAAACACATGTAGATAAACACCGCTAACATAAATGGATATATCTTTCGATCCACAGAAATAAATATAAATGTTTTTTCGATTGAAGAAATTGTGACATTGGTCAATCAAAAAAAGCATAACATAGTGGATTGAGTTTGAGTTGATATATAAGAAGTCATTGAGCCAATGTGTATAGTGTGTAAGGGACTAGAAGGGTACAATCCAGGAAAGTCCAAAGCGAAAATAATTGATGCTACCAGTGGTAACTATTTAAAAAATTATTGTGACACCATTTTTGGTTTTCATGAGTTCATGAGGGCTATTTGCATTTTTATTTCCTTTTATATGTTTTTCTAATTTTTTCTATTTTCAGTTGGAATGTCTATTAGATATGCACTTAGAAACACAGAATGGCCATATTTCAATTTTTTCCCTCTTTAAAGATGTTAGACACAGAATGGCCACATAAGCCTTTTCCTGATTAAAGGCCAAGGTTTTCATTTATGACTCAAGTTTTTACTTGTTTGAAGTTTTGACTGACATGAGTTTACTAAGTACACTAAAATAATGTACACTTTTTAATTGTGTTGTATTTGGTTTACTAAGTATATGGAAATGATGTATTTTATTAAATGTGTTTTATTCATTAATCTGTAATCATCCAGGTTTAGGATCCAACCGTACTAAGAACAGAGCCCTAATCATATGTGATTTGGCCTAGTGGGTTCACCATAACAATGTGGAGATATGTGTCCACTAGGTTTGGAACCTGAACTTGGGTCATTATAGATTAATGAAACGCATTAGGGATTTATATCTGGAGTTAGGGAAACATAGCCCTAATAAGTTCTATAAGTGAAATTCCAATTTGATATAAGTAGATGTATAAGTGAACATCAATATAAGTGGATGACATAGTTTATATTTTATTTACTCATCTATTATTTCTTTTGTAGGTGCTCAGTTTTATGGAGGCCAGAAAGCAGGCCAAGCAAAGGAGACTATATATAATGCCAAGGAAATTGATCAAGAGAAAGGAAGCCAGATAGTAGAACAGGCCCAAGAGGCGTTAAAGCATGCAAATGATGTTGGACATGACAAAGGAAGCTATACAGTAGAACATGTTGAGGAGGCCTTAAAGCGTGAGAAGGATGTTGGACATGAGAAAGGAAGCCAGACAGTGGAACATGCACATATAGTGTACATCAACAACAAAATTATGATATTTGATCTTGTCTAAATAAACTCGTTAATGATAAGTGAATTAATGTGTTGTAGTATGAAAACTGTTATTTTTGAAACCCTTGCAATGTGGTTATTTATACAATAGTCTTCAAATAAAACTTCTTGATATCGAGTGCTTGTACTCAAACATTGGAATAACTTATAATCATGAAACATTGAATGTTAATGGTAGTAGGAGAGGTTCATTAATTTCCAATGTATGATGTTCTTCCTTAGAAGAGATTTCTATCCTTCAGTATAACTACTAAAGGTGCCAATCATATATCATATTTAAATGAATGGTGTGTTCCAACGTATTCCATTCCATTCTCACACTTATGCTCAAGCCATTTGGAGACATGTAGACATCTCTACACATATGCACCCTCGACAACTTTGTTTCGAGGATTTACCAGCACCATTTTTGTAACAATAGAAATGTATTTAATGTGTTAAGGGTTCATGGCATATTTCTATGCTTATTCTATAAGAAAACAAGCATCCTTCACTTTGTTGTGGGATGTTTCATGTGTTTTTGTCAAAATTTCAACGGATATCAATGCTTGTATATTTCAATGAATTTTGATATTGATGTGTATTTGAAACTACATAGTAATATGTAGGCACATGTTAACAAGCCCCCAATCATAAGAATTCAAAGTCGAGCAAGTTGGAAAAAGTGGTTACCATGATATGGATTTGTTGCCATGGGACATATGGTTGAGAATTTGTTATTTTTAATGATATGGATTTGCTTCCATGCATTATATGTTTAATTATATAAGCATTTTCCTCTTAGACATAAACAATAGTGTTCCCATTCCTTACCTGTGCATTTATTTCGGTTATATTCCTTACATGTGCATTTATTTTAGTTCCATCCCGACAAGGACTACGCTGACATGCAACACTTGTTAAATTGAAAGGTTATGGTGGATGAATGGATGAATATGTTATTATGGTTACAATAATAACTTTAATTACTTTTTAAAAAGTAATAGTCCCTTCCATGCAACACTTATTAAAATGAAGGGATATGGTCGATGAATGGATGAATATGATATTCTAGTTACGATAATTGATTTAATTACTTTTTTTTAAAGTAAATTATTACCATTAGAGGATTGTTGTATATTGAATTTCATTGAATAATTTAGAATCTGAAGTTATTTTCTATGAATTTGTTTTTATTAGTACATAGATTCACAACAATTTTTCATGTAATTTGCTTACCATAATACATTACATACAACGTCAATAGAATACATTACATACAATGTCAGTTGGACAATTTAATGGGGTAATTAAAAAACTAATATTTAATGTAGACATTCTTTAACCCTGAACTTAAGACAACACATATCATAGAACCATGAATTTATGTAATAGGTTGGAGTTAGCCTGAGATAAAATTTAAATATATTTAATTCCCATTCCTCAATAAGGTTGGCGAGTATTCACTTGACATCTGGATCTTCCCATGTAATATAATCGAAACCCTTAGCATTTTGTAAAGAGGATCAACCCAACTCACTTCAAGAACTGATATGTCGACTTGAATTGTATGAGAAATTACCGGATTCAATTGCTAATGAATGTGATTAATTTGCAGCCTAATGCACTTTAGCAAAAGGATCTCCTATCTAAATTGCCTACTAGAAATTGTTGTAGAGGTTTATTCACTATCTCTTGTAATGTGCAAATCATACCATCTAAAATCAAATCATTTTATTGATGTTGGAATTTTGTTCGATTAAATCATTTCGCACCCTGAATGTCATTTCCCAATTAACTTTCACCGAAGTCAAATCTCAAAGTGAGTAGTTAGCTCAACACATAATCCAAATTGATATAGATCCACATATATTATCCCTTTCTTGGATTGGTTATCTGAGTGGTTTTAAACCTGCAGGTGGGAGACTTTCCTAAGGGTATATAACCATCATGCCAACTGTCCACTCATAAGCGCCATACATGTGTCAGTGGAGAGTGGAGTCATCTTGGAGATCCTCTCATAGATAAGTTAAATCTTGAATCTAATTCCTGTTGCTTTAATTAAATTCTGAAATATGGATATCCGAAATTGATCCTTAAGGAATAGTTACATAAGGTCAATTTGGGTAAGATTCGAGCTTGGTAAATCTTTGGTGTTGTTTAAATGTTTTAAGTTTTTTTCCTCTTCTTAGAATTCAACAACATAAATCATGGGGTGAGGTGGGGTGCTATTAGCAACATAAATATGTATGAAATCATAATTTTTTGTTCTTTAAATTGTAAGTTTAGATGTAGAAATGGATTCAGTCTGTTGAAAAATCCATCTAGAGTACTAGGATTATACATATTTAACCATTGAAATCAACAGATCCAATAATATCTTGCTAGATTTCAAGAAAATATTCTAGGAAAATATACCCTGAAAAATCATGTATCTACAACGTGCAGATAGTTTCTACGCAATGTAGTTGCAAACACTACACATCACAAAAATTAGTGGTTGAATTCTCAGAACTTACTACGCAGTGCAAAAATTGCACGATTTAATGCGCGTTGTGATGAAAATACTTAATGACACAATTTCTTCACATTGTGCTACTCCTTAATACAATAAAATTAGAAACACAACAAAAGTTCAAAATTACACATGAAATTATCAACGCACAAAATACTTGATATATATTGAGAAATTCGGCGTTGCGCGCTAATAAAAAATATAATAACTGTGACGAGCTTCAACTCCAACAACTTTTGTTGAATTTACTGATACAAAGCTTGAGCTCTCAGACTTCTTCGAATACCTTCAACTATTATTTCTCTTCTATCGACTATTCTCTCTATTTTTATGCATGTATATATCGACTAACTACAGACTTGGACATATAAATACTACGACTAAGACTTCCTGAAGAAGTAAAAAATGACTCAACAATAAAGATGACAATAAATTCAACTAAACTTATATCTACTTAACTGGACTCAAGAAAGATTAATATCAACTACATTTAATAAATCCCCTACTTGTCGACCAACTAATACTAAGCTTTTGTAAACGTGCAACTTTGCATTTGCAGACTGACTGATAAATCGATGGAGACGTAAATCTAATTACTATTTTCAACACTCCTCCTTAATTACAAGTAGGTGGGATTTACATGACAAAATTTACATAAAAAATGTGAATTTCCATATACTATCACACATATGTTACTGCGCAAAACTCCCAAACTACTGTGCAAATGTTGAATTGCATCTCTTACTAAATTCTTTGTAAAAATATCCATGACTTGTTCTTTTGACCTGCAAAATTTCTAAATAGATCTCTTTGTTATTAACCAATTCTATAATAAAATGATACCTTGTATCAATATGCTTTGTTTTCTTGTGAAACACATTATTCTTTGATAACATGATGGATGAATTGTTGTCACAAAATATTGTCATTGGTTCCTATTGTTCCTGCAACAAATATTCTAACATTCTTCTCATCCAAACTGTTTGACAAGCAACACTTGTAGTTGCAACGTACGCTGCTTCTACTGAAGAAAGAGTCACTATGGGATGCTTCCTTGATGCCCATGATACTATACCTATTCCAAAATGAAATGTGTACCCATAGGTACTTTTCTTGTCATCTATGTTGCCTCCACATTCACTGTAAGTGTACCTAATAAGTATGAAATCTTATGAAGTAGAATATCTAATGCCAAAATCTTTTGTTCCATTTACATATCTCAAGATTCTATTTCCTACTTTCCAATGTCATTCTTTTGGAGTTTCCATGAACCTTGAAATATGGCTCACTCCATACATAATGTCAGGCCTTGTTGTTGTTATATACATAAGATTACCTACCAATCTTTTAAACAGTGTGGTATCCACCTTGGACCCACCATCTTCTTTTCTTAACTTCAATCTTATTATGACAGGCGTTGGGGCTGCTTTGGAATTTATCATATTGAATATTTTCAAAATTTCATGCGCATACTTAGATTATGAGATAAATATACCATCTTTGGACTGGTGAACTTCAATACCCAGAAAATATCTCATAAGCCCTAAATCAGTCATTTCAAATTCATCCTTCGTGACTGATTTAAATTCTTCTATGCCAAAATCACCTATAAAAATAAAATCAGCTACATATAAACAAATTATTAACATATCACCTTGTTGATTTTCTTTGATGTACAGGGTTGGCTCACATTCACTTCTTTGAAATCCATTATGTGTGAGATAGGAATCTATGCTACTGTACCAAGTTCTGGGAGCTTGCTTTAACCCATACAGTGTCTTCTTCAATTTGTAAACTTTTTCTTCTTGTCTTGGAACCTCATAACCTTGTGGTTATTCCACATATACTTCTTCTTCTAAATGTCCATTCAAGAATGTTGACTTTACATCCATTTGGTAAACTGGCCATTTGTTCCATGTGGCTATGGATAACACAGTTCTGACTATGTCCATGTGCGCAACTAATGCAAAAGTTTCATTGAAATCAATTCTAGGTTGTTGTGTAAAACCTCTTGCAACTAATCTTTCCTTATGCTTCTACATCTTTCTTGGTTTTATAAATCCACTTCACACTTATCACATCCTTGCATTTAGGTACATCAACCAACTTCCATGTCTGATTGTTCTCTATGCATCTGATTTATTCATCCATGTCTTGAACCCATACATCATCTTTGACAACTTCTTCAAAAGTTAATGGATCATCTATTTGTGAAAACAAAGAAAAAAATGAAAAATAATTTGTTGTGTCCTCATTACAGATGTCGCACATACTTATTGTCTTTCTTGGTAACAAACTTGCTAATGTTGGATCTGGAGATGCATAACTACTTGGACTCTGTGCTGGAGTTTGTTGCACTCTAGGTGTAGACTGCACACCTATTGATCTTACTGGAGTAGTTTGTGTTGGGATTTGTGTCATAGTGCGAGATGTAGAAGGGACTGCACATTGAATTGTACATGGTGTTTGAACCACCACTTCTTCTGTGTCATCATGCTCCATTGCATCAATAATTATGATTGTCTTTGTTATGCTTCCATCCCATGCTTCATTCTCTACAAATTGAACATCGTGACTGATTGTGACCTTTCTTGTGACAGGGTCATATAGATTTTATCCTTTTATGTCTTCAAAAATTCCAAAAAATATGCATTTATGTCCTTTGTTGTCCAGCTTCTTTCTCAACTCATCTGGAACATGTGCATATGCAACACATTCAAAAAAAATTAAGTGTGCCACATTATGCTTCATACTTGTCTAGGCTTCTTGAGGAACTATGTTCTTCACAGTCTTTGTCAGACATTTGTTCATGATGTAAATTGCAGTTGCTACTACCTCAGCCCAATATTCATTTGACAATTTTTTAGCTATCAACATGTTGTGCACCATTTCCATGATGGTTATGTTCTTTCTTTCTGTGACACCATTTCGTTGTGGTGTATACTGCACAATAAATTGTTTGTAAGATGCCATGAACTTTACAAAAGTTCTGAAATTCTCTTGAAATATATTCTTCTCCTCTATCAATTCTTAGACACTTGATGTAATAACCACTCTTCTTGTCCACAAGTGATCTAAACTGCTAAAAACAACCCAATGCGTCATATTTACGCTTTAAGAAATAAATCCATGTCTTCCTTGAAAAACCATCAATAAATTTAAGAAAATATGTATTGCCTCCTATAGATGGTTTTTTCATTGGTCCACAAGTGTCTGAATGTACAATTTCCAGTGGAGATTTTACTTTGTAATACTTTCCAACTGGAAATGACTTTCTATGTTGTTTTCCAAAAATACATCCTTCACATATTCTTTCTTGTTTTTCAATTAATGCCAAACCTTTTACCATATCCTTTGTGTGTAGCAGCTTCATACCTCCAAAGTTCAAATGTACAAATCTAAAATTCCATAGCCAGGAATCATCTTGTACTTCAGATTGGAAAATTGTCTACATCTCTGCATCATTTTCTCCTTTCTTGATACTGCACACACTATTTTCTTCCTTGGAACTACGCACACTTTCTGCAAAAAATGCAGTATCTAACTACACATCTTTTTCTTTACCAATGACTTGCGCTCTATTTTTCTTCTTGGTTTGTTTCAAAGTCAATGGGAACATTTTGTTACTTGTCATCTGGATTCTTGCAATAAGTTGATTGCTTGGATATCTGTCCAAAATCACACAGTGATTATCTTCCATATAGATTATGTATCCTTTCTGTAATAACTATCATGTGCTCATCAAATTATGCTTCAGACCAAAAACATAATATACACCAGGCATAACTTTTTGTTCTCCTTGTTTAGTTAAAATGTTTATATTGCCTTTGCCTAAGATAGTGACTTGGATATCTGTTCCAAGAGTAACTTTATTTTGGATCGACTTATCCAAACTAGAAAACAGTTTCAAGTTTCATGTCATGTGATTACTTCAGCCTGAATCTAAGTACCATATATCACATGGAATTTCTTGAGCAACATTGCATTCAACTGGTGAGACTATAGGAATTGCTTCAACGTGCGCCATAAACATAAGACTGGAGGGATTGTTTGTTCTGTGTGATTGATCTTGACCTTGCTTGTTCTGATTATATTGTCTCTTCCTGCATTCATATGCATAATGTCCATACTTTTTACAGTAATGGAACTGAATATTTGATTTGTCAATTCTTTGTCCACTTGGCTGACTATTAATTTGACTTGGTTCTCTTCCACCAGTATTTCCAGGAATGCTATTGCATCCACCTCTAATAGATCTTATTCTTATGCCTCTAGAGTTAGCTCCCCCCCTTCCTCTTCCACGACTTATATATGACTGCCGGGAAAATGCATTCTCTAATGACATGTTTGACTTATTCATTATGTGTTCATGATTAATGAGGGAACCTTGCAGTTCATCTAGACTGAACTGACTCGAGTATTTGTTATCTTCTAGAGTCACAACAAATGTATCAAATTTAGGAGGAAGACTCCTAAGTACCTTCTCAACAACGTTTTTGCCTTCTATGGTTTCACCATGAGACTTAATATGATTTATCAGGCCAATGACATGGGTATAAAAGAAATATACTAAATTTGTAGCTTTCATTGACAGAGTTTCAAAATCTCTTCTAAGAATTTGTAATTTTGAAGTCTTGACTTTGTCCATACCTTGATAAGAGGTTTGTAATATGTCCCATGCTTCCTTGGATTGCTTTGTTGATGAAAATCTTGGGACTCGGGAGTATGCTTTCATGCATGGCTTGATGTATGTAAAACATCACATTTCCATCCTTCTTCATTTGATCTTTCAAAACATCATTCTCATCTTGTGTGAGGGCATTGTACGCTGCCTGATATTCTAGTTCCACATAGCCATTCTCGACTATCTCCCATACATATTGACCTCGAAACAACGCCTTCATGGTCAAGGACCATAACTCATAGTTTTTTTTTCTGTAAAAGTGGGAGGTTGCGGATTTGAAGTAGAAGCCATATTTCTCTTTTCAACAAAGTTGCTACTCTTAAACTTGTTCTAATCAACATGTTCTTGATCAACCTGCTTAGATACTAGATCTCGTATCTACAACATGCAGATAGATTATGCGTAACGTAGTTTCAAATACCATGCGCCGCAAAACTCAGGGACATAATTCTCAGAACTTAGCGCGTAGTGCATACACTGCACGATTTACTTCGCGCTGTGATGAAAACACTTAATGAAACAATTTGTTCACGCTGTGCTACTCCTTAATACAATAAACTTAGAAACACAACAGAAGCTCAAAATTACACATGAAATTATCAACATACAAAATAATTCATATATATTGAGAAATTCGGCGCTGCACGCTAATACAAAATATGGTAACTGTGACGAGCTTGAGCTCCAACAAGTTTTTTTTACTTTACAGATACAAAGCTAGAGCTCTCATACTTATTCGACTACCTTCAATTGTTGTTTCTCTTCTATCGACTATTATCTCTATTTTCTGCATGTATATATCGACTAACTATAGACTCAGACATATAAAGACTACAACCGAGACTTCCTGAAGAAATAAAATCTGACTCAACAGTAAAGATGACAATAAATTCGACTCAACTTCTATCTACTTAACTGGACTCAAGAAAGATTAAGGTTGGCTACATTTAATAACTCCCCTACTTGTCGACTGACTAAGACTAAGCTTGCGTAAACGCGTGACTTTATATTTGTAGACATGCTGACAGACTGGGTGACTGACTGACTGACTAACTGACAAATTGACGGAGATGTAAAGCTCACCAACTTGTAATTACTATTTCCAACAACAACAACAAAAAAACATAACACATTTTAATTTCGAAATTTTGACAAAACCCTATCACAGTAAATAATTTTTTATTTGTGAAATTTCAGCTTATAATTTAATTATTATAGGAATCCTAGCATGGTAACATTATCCTTAGGTTAGTCAATTAAATTTAAAACTGTGAATTTAACGTTGTTTATCCTTCTGGGATATTACTTATTGCATGTGATCATTATTTTTAGCATGAGTAGTTCGGATTCCTAATAATACTTGGAAGTCCTAAATAAACACAACATTTGTTTAATTTATATTTAATACATTATCATGTTTACTTCATTTGTTTAATTTATATTTAATACATTATCAGGTTTACTACTGACAATAAACAAGAGCTGCATGGCAGCGTAGTCCCTACCACGTAAGATCGTGTATCCTTTGTTTGCAATAAGGAGTTCAAGTTTTGGCCCACATAATATAACGTAATTTCTATGAAACCAAGATTTGTCCTTTCTTGGACAATACGCAGTTTTCACAAACTACGTTTCTGTCTTTTTTGTTAATAAGACTATAAATTCCAGACAGATCGAACCGCGAAGCAAAGGCTAGGCATTGTAAGCAGCTAGCACATTGAGTCTTCGGTCATCAGCATCATTGAAGTTGGGATTGTTGTTCTCATCCCGTCTCAGAGTTCTCATTCTTTTTCAAATTCGTGCCTGTTGTTGGATCAAATCTATTGGAGGAAAATATTTACAAAGGGTCTGTCTGCAATAAAGACAAGATGCATTCATTCAAATTGTACGGGAAGGTAGATGATATCGATCAAGAGAAGTTGGCAGTGTTGAAAAGGACGATGAGAAGAATTATAGTAATCTCATTAGCTTCCGTGGTGCTTATGGCGATCATAGCCTCTGTGGTGGTCGGGGTCGTTATTTCCAACAGAAATAAGGGAGGACCTGGGTCCGGGACCCGATTTCAAACAACCAACAAGGCGTTAAAATCCCTCTATGACCTCACACTATATCTGACAACTTGCATTTCTAGTCTCTCATCGTATGTTTCATCATCAAATGCCAGCCCCAATGAACTCGCTAACCTGGCAGTGATTGTGGCATTGGACGAAGCAAAGAAGACCTCAGACTGGATTCAGAAAAACAAAAATTGAAAGGGATTCTAATTTCTAACCTACCATAACCCCCTGAAATCGCAATAATAATGAAGATGTAGAAGAGAGTACTCACAACTATAACTACTCAGCATCTGCAACAAGATTCCTTCAACACTTGTCTTATGATGCCCAAATACTAAATTCATCTAATCCATCCACCTTTGCATGACACGATATTCGCATAAACTGTTGGATTTGCATTTGCATTCAGGGTGGGTGTGGTTCTTGTGTTGGAATATACCTGCTTGGGTGTATGGAACGCATTACCCTGTAATAAATCAAATAACTCTTAGGCTTCTCAGGACAGGGAAATGGCGAACTCGGCAATTGCAGGCATGGTTGCTTCTTTATCCATAGCCGAATTCAAACCCAGTCGAGGAGCTGCCAGTCGTTCAATTTCTATATTTGATGGTCTCAGAGCCGCTAAAGCTAATCTCCCTAATGTCTCGCTACTCTGGGGTGTCCAGCCTAATAGGCTACCTCGTGCTGGTGAGACCAGGAGCATGCAGATGCACAACGGGCACTGTGGAAAGCGTGCGAAGGAGAAGGAAATAAATGAAATGTGCAGAGTTGGGAAGTGTGCGAGACTCGTCATAGGAAAACAAAATCAAAGCTTGAACACATGCTTTCAATGCTGATAGAACTCCATCGTCGGGTTTGCAATAAGACCCTGAACTTTATACCCAATAAAAATCGAAATAAATCAATATTAATTTTATTGTTTAATACAAAAATAAAAACTATAACATAGAACTTTAAGTAATTCTCAAATTTTTAAAAATCAAACACAGTTAATGGAATTAATGTCAAATCAATAACAAACTCATTGCTATAGTCCTGCCACTTTGACAGGGACTAATAATTACTCAAGATTTATGATTGCCTTCTAGTAAAGTGTAGTAGTAACTGATAATTTGGATTATTTGAAATAAATTTTTATATAAAGTTCATAATATTCGACTCACGTTAAGGTCGCATTTTAGTTGAAGGCATATTAGTTGTATATTGGTTTACAAATATAAGGACTTGTACTACCAAGTACATGAAATTATATGATAAGACGGGTTATATTGTACTTTCATTTAATATATCATATAGCCTAATAATTTAGGTTGGTTGTATTTGTATTGTAATTGGTTAGGAGTCAAACTCATTTTTTAACTTTTAATTAGTTTTTATTATTATTATTTAATAATGTTTTTACAATGTTTTATATATATTTATATTAAATTATTTTTTTTAAATATTAAAAGAAAATAATAATTAAAACTTTATTTTTTGAATTTTAATTGATAATTTTTTTTTATTATTTAATAATGTTTTTACAATGTTTTATATATATTTATATTAAATAATTTTTTTAAATATTAAAAGAAAATAATAATTAAAACTTTATTTTTTGTATTTTAATTGATAACTATATTTGATTAGACAATTTTTTATATGATTTAAAATACATTTGTTAAAAATATAAAATTATTTTAAAAATATAAAAACTATAAAATTTAATATAACTCCAAATTGATTTGATCGTATTTATGTATTCTTTATTTTTATTTTGTACTCGTTCTTTAATTATCATTAATTATAACCTAAATGATGGATGGGTAATTAATTACTTACTTGTCGTGTATAGTCGTGTCTATATCAAAACGTATATAGCGCCTTTAAGAGCTTACTTGTAATTGGTAATTAACGCAATCTATAGTTGTGTCTATATCAAATCATATATACCACCTTTAGGAGCTTACATTATATATATATATATATACATATATATATATTTTGTTTGTTAATTTGTGCGGGACCTGTTGGCCATGCGATTAACCTGTGGCTTGAGAAACCGCGACTCAGGGGCATCTAAGCTGTCAAAATCACCCGGGGATCGCACCCGGCCTGAGCCACACCAACCCTTAACATGGTTGGATTTTTTGTCCCCGCAGGTTTCGAACCGGTGACTT
>ML790371.1:593585-605585 GCA_009831015.1 Picea engelmannii | reverse complement strand
AAAAAAAAAAAACTTCAATTTATGCAATTATAAAGGATTGTGGTGCAAATAAATTTTCCAAATACGAAAAAATGTAAAGGTTAATGTAGTTAGTTCATATTTTTTTTATCTAGGATAAAAGCCCTAGAATTTTCAGTGCACTCAAGAGCTCAAAATGTCACTTGTAGACTTGGGTGGGGAGGATACTCTTTTTGATAACTATTAAGAAAACCTTAATAGTTATCAAAAGGATAATAAGAAAACCTTAATAGTTATGGAAAGGATAAGAAGCGTCCACAACCTTAATAAGTGTCGTAGAGTCTTAAGACTAAAATTTCCCTAAATTATAGTACAAGATTCTCATTGGTGCTTAATAATATAAAATACAAAATGATAGTTAGTAAAAGTAATAAATGTAGCTAGTTGTCATGTACATTCATGATAGTTTAGAAAACAAGAATCACAATTTATGTTCTTAAGGGCATCATGCTTGCATTTAGAGGTAGGTAGTCATGATCCTTGGGGTGGCCTACCTAACACACAATCTTCTTTGTGAACTTTGTGGCTTCTCATTTTGACAACATATAGTCACTTTCATTGCATTTGTCAATTACATTTATTGCATTACTTGGATTGTGAAGCCCCTAGTAATATTCCTTCAACTTCTATTTATTATAAATTGTGGTAAGTAACTTTGTGGCCTACTTCGATTTTTCTTTAGGTTTAGTTGGGAGAAGTTGGAATTAATTCTATCGAGTCACTATTAAGCCTAAGCAAATAAAAATATATTCTTTTTTTAGATAATTGTTTTTATTATTAAAGCAAAGAGTTTTTATTGTGTGTTGTAATTCATTTGTAAACTAATATTGTTTGATTTTTTCAAAAATTTCATAAGAGGAAAGTACTACGCAACTTTGCTCCTCATTCCACTTGTTTATTAGTCCATGTCAAGGGAATATAGCAATGAGTCGCTATTGATTTGACATTGATTTGCCTTGTATTTTAAATTTATGTTTGTAGTGTAATGTTTAACTTAATAAAACAAATATATATTTTTTGATATAATAAAAATATTTGTTTTTTCTCATTTTTGATTGGTTGATATATTCCAACTCTTATTGTTGCCTTCACGTATTTCAATATTTGAAATTAATTACATAATTAATAAACTTGGTTATAAGTACCTAGTACCTTTTATATAAAAAAATTAGAAAAAATGTAAAAATGTCATGTGTTCTCTCATTATTACTATCCATTTATTTCATTATTATTGGATTTCAATAAACTTGGCTATAAGTACCTAGTACCTTTTATATCAAAAATTAAGAAAAAAAAAGTAAAAATGCCATGTGTTCTCTCATTATTACTATCCATTTATTTCATTATTATTGCATTTATGATTTTCTCTTATCATTAATACAAGGTGTACTCCTACTAGATTAATACAAAATGATATACATATAATTATGTATGATGACATATGTGTAATTTCTTTTTAATAATAGTTTTGAATTTCTTTTTAAATGAAAATAAATTAATAAAAATATAGTTAAAGATGAAAAACAAAATGATATAGAAAACTTATATATATATATATATATCCCTTTTAATAATGATTTTGATTTTTTTTTTAATAAAGATAAATAATAATTATAGCAAATTGACAATGGCTTTATAGTAAATTGACAATTGTTGGGACACTCTAACTAGTTCAATGATCCCATCTAGATACACTTTATTTCCAAATTTACTTGGTAGGGACTAAGCCATGCAACCCTTGTTTATATATCAAGTCTTGTTTTACACAATTAAATTGATTCTTATAATAATCTTTCCTTCAATATATATATATATATATATATATATATATATATATATATATATATATATATATATATTCTATACTCATTTGGAAATTAAACAAAATTAAACAATAATAGAATCCAAATTTTATGGTACAATTCATTTGTATGCCAAAAAAAAATTAGGGTTATTTAGAGATTAACATCGGACATGGCATTACATTAATGACTTGGGAAATTAAACAATAATAGAATCCAAATTTTATTGTACACTTCATTTGTATGAAAAGAGAAATTTTAGGAAAAAATTTAGTGTTATTTAGAAATTAGCATCGTACATGGCATTACATTAATGACTTGGATATTCATGCAATAGTATCAAATCGTTATATCCCATCTGTAGAAATAAATAAAGTATAATATAATTTATAAGCATATTATATTATAAATGGTTTAATGTTGTGTTTTAATTTAATTGTTATTATTTAAATAATGAAAAAATATATATTTAAACAATCTTAGGAAATATCTATCTTAGTGGCTGAAGATTTATATTCTAAATATATACTAGAAATCATTTATTTATACGATCTTAGGATTTAAGATTTAGGCTATATATGTATATATTATATTAATAAAATGTTCAATCTAGTGGAATACTATTTTAACTATTCAAAGTTTATTACAGTCTGAAATTTGAATACTGTAGGTGCGTACTGTGTAGCTTCTTATAGCGTAGGCTATGTGTGTTCCCCCAATGCTTCTAGTGAAATACTATTTTAAATATTCAAAGTTTATTATAAAAGATGTTATGAAAATAAAATAAAAAGTTTATTATAAAAGATGTTATGAAAATAAAATAAAAAATATACTTTGGGGCAAATTTATTAATCAACATCACAAACACATCTTTAAATTTAATATTATTTATTTTAAAGTACTTAAAACTCTTAAAGTTTATTTTGGTTTTGGATTTTATTTTAAAATACTAAAAAAAAGAAATTTATATTTTTAAAAACTAAATTTATTTTAGTTTTGGATCACAACTTAACATTGTTCTTAATTGAACAAGAAGTAATTTTTAACAATATCAATTCAAAATCCATATCAATTCAAAATGAGAAATAAAAATCTATTAAATTACCAATAAATTAATTCATGGAAACAAATTTTATAATGATATTACTATGTATCATAATGTTATCCACATCATAATCTTATAATTGTACCCCTTAGATCTTATAATTATACCCCTTTGGACCATGATCTTATAATTGTACACCTTTGGATCTTATAATTGTACCTTTATGGACCATGGATGAATCATGATAATAGTGTACACCTTTGGATCTTATAATTGTACCTGTTTGGACCATGGATGAATTAATCTAGAGGACAAGTTTTATGATAATAGGGTATACCTTTGGATCTTATAATTGTTATAATTGTAACCCTTTGGAGCATGGATGAACTAATTCAAAGGAAAATCAAAATCTTAAATTATACTATCTTTACAAATCAAATAAATTAGTGTTTTGGAGTTTTTGAATATACTGAACCGATTTTTGAATTCAGAAATAGATTTTGAACAACAAAAAATAATGATTGGTGTAAATTTATATAATGAAATTCCAGCGAAAAAAAATCATTTCGTAAAACAGCTAACCAACACCAGTAAATTATTTCAAACAAACAAGTTTTTTTGTTTACTAAAATGTATGTGACTTGCCCTAAAAGTTGTCCTCCGTCAATTTGGAAAGCCTGGATGTTTATTAATTGCCCACGTATTGAACTCTTAGCCACTCGTTATAAACGACAGAGAATCTAAAAATGCACTCCATGCATAGTGTCGCTAGTCTCGACCGTTAGCATATAAGTCTTGGCTGGCCGGTCCAAGATGATCAAATTATTTTTTTTGTCCTCATTGAAAAGCTTTGTGATCTCGTGAATCGCGAGCCTCCCTGGCTGGCACATTCTGACGAAACATCCGATTTATCGCCATTGAACAGCCCTGCAATCTCGTGGAGCACGAGTCGACAGAATTAGAGGACAAACTGTAGAAGAGAAATCTGCAAATGCACTGCTAATACTATATAAACTTCCTTTATTTCAGGCCCTAGGCCGTGGGATTGGTGTGGGTGTGGAAGCCATGATACGTGCATCGTGCAAGCCTTTTTCCCCTATTCTTCTGTTCTTCATTCTTTCCATTAATGGAGGGGAATGCACACAGTTGAAGTCTCGTCACGTGCAATTCCTTAAAGCCAGCTACGGCAATGGCGGGCGGTATGTTGGGTGTGCAAGGAACGCCAGCGTATGCTTGGATCCTGTCAAGAATCCCAATGGCGGATCCACCTGCTGCTTCAACACCTTCTGCAAAGATCTCACCAGTGATCCCTGGCACTGTGGCCAATGCGGCCTGCCCTGCCCTTTTGGATTGGCCTGCTGCTCAAGCTTCTGCGTAGATATTAACAATAACCCCCTGCATTGTGGGAATTGTTTCTACCGGTGCCCTAGACATGAAAAATGCATGTATGGTTTGTGCGGTTATTAGCTCCATTGTTATTATTCTTTACGTTCATTTCCTCCACTCTATACTATACAGGATGATCCTTAGTATTATGATTATGATGAATAAATCTGGCGAAATTGATTGTTCTCTTTAGACTAAACAGTCGCGACGAGATTCTTTCTCCGGGGAGAGTTTCTTTGTCACAAGATCTCATACCCTTTATCGACCTTGCCCGCTATCCAGTCGAGGTCTTTTATTGTAAATGGATTTATACTCTTTAAATATTTAAATATTTGAGGGAATTTTTTCATGGAAAAAAAAAAAAAAATCTCATAGAGCAATTTACTGTCGACCTATTACGTTAAATTACATTATTATTATTTATTACTACAATAAAATTAAAATTGTGAACAAGTCTGCACCAATGATTATTTTTTCTTTTGGGAAAAGATGCTCTCGGGCTTTAGGTGTCTATTCTGCTAAAAAGGCAAGATATTATATATATATATATTTTAATTAATAATATTAATTTTAAAAATATATTTAAAGTTTTGGGATTAATTTCCAAAATTTGCGATAACTTAAAAACAATTGAAAAATCAAAATAAACTCATTAAAAGTGTGCCAAGTTCAATAAATAAAAGCCAAAAAAAAATATAACAAGTTGTATGTTTATCTTCTTAAGGTGAAAAGATTAAAAAATAAAAATGGTCTAAAATCAAATATTGATTTGCAATATTTACAACAAAACAAATATTAATTTACAATAATTACAACAAAATATATGATGTTAATATATATGTATATAAAATATATGTTATATACATATGATGTGGGTAATTTGAATGATCTATATGGGGAATGACAAAACACACAAGAAAACAACCCACCAAACAATCCATTGGTCAACATTTAGGTCAACTTTGTCCAACCTTCAATGTATTTGGGGAGTCTTATGTGCATCTAATCAGAGAGTCTTAGAGCATCCAACTAAAAGAAATATCGGTACTTTTTAATCCAATGGATATGAATATTCATAGTTTTGATTTATGTTTAGGTTTAAAATTTGCTTAGCACTTTTTTATATTTTAACATAAATTTTATATATGTAATATATATATATATAATTGATTGAACTAAATGGAGATTTGAGGATTTTCTCTAGAAAGACTAGTGGTTACATGGGATCTTCTGTATAAGTCAGATCTATAGAAATACAATGCTGGTATATTTATCATTGATACTTCTTATTGAGGCACATCTTGTATTTTTGGCATATGGCTAAGAGTTTTTATGGTACATGGTTGAGATCTTGTATTTATTGATGTATTGAGAAATTGAATATCAGAAAGGGGTTGATGACTAAGATCATGTGAGGGATATTATACTTGTTCATGATTACAGATACCTATATGGCACATGAATAGAGAGAGACATACTTTCCTTGAGTAGAGGTTATGTATGAGGATGCATGCACAAGGTACAATTACAGTCTGGATACAATGACAAGTTACAGATCTATGTGAAAGAAGTTACAGAGGGTCAAAAGTTTTCAAGTGAAAGGAAACCCTAGTTTCATAAGGCATACGTGGACTGCATAACAGATAGGGCACGTACATACGCGGGCTGCATCACTACAGGTCACATATCTATTGTATTTTTGTAGATACATGTTTAGTTCATGTACGGTTTGATTACAGGGCAGTTGTACAGATTGGATACAAGGCAGTGGTACAAGTTGATACAATTGTACAACAGTATATCTCACAGTGACAGGTTGACAGTGGTTCCATCATTCTACTTCTACTTCAGGGCGGTTGGACGGGGCAAGGATAGGTGGTTGTAGCCACCTTCCGGTTGTAACCGGAGAACATAGGGGGTTGTAGCCTCCTTCTGGTTGTAGCTAGAGAATTGAGGAGTTAGAGCTTCCCTCAGGTTGTAGCCTGAGAAACTAGTGGGTTGGAGCCTCCTTCGAGTTGCAGCTGGAAAACAAAGGAAGTTGGTGCTTCCAATGAATGTAATTCTTCAAGACATATAAGAAAAAACATTCTGTGGTTTTCTCCCGATTTGGGTTTCCACGTAAAACACCGGTGTACTGTGTATGCGTGTGATTGTTTATTTCTTATTGCTCATTATTGGATAATAGTTCTACATTGATATAACATTTGAAGAAAAAGGATTATAATTACGCTATTACTGATTCACCCCCCCTCACAGTAATCCAACAGCATGGGGCACCATACCGATACTCAAGGAGCCGCTACAAATGCTCTATCTCAAGTTGTACATTTTGGGTCTATGCATTAATTTACGTTAACAAGTGTGCACATATCAATGCCATATTATACCAAGATAATTTATGAGATGAAACAACATTAAACAAAACACCATTTTTTTTTCCAAATCCAAAAGAGAACTTTAGTTTTTGCGCCGAGAGGTGCTCTACAACCTAGTATGGGGGAGATGTTGTCACACTACATTACATAACATAATGTTAAATTTAAAAAAATTAAAAAAAATACAAGTCGACTCAATTACACTTTGAACAATCACATGTAAGCAAACTCCAATACACACACACACACACACACACACACACACACACACACACACACTCACACACATGTACACACCAACCTAGATCCATCTTAACCTCAAATCTATCAAGAGTCGAGATGGATCAAATATCTCGAGATGCAAATCTCTTTTAGAGTGCAAAACTTGAGGAAAGGTTTGCACCTCGAGAAACTTGATCCCTCTAGACACTTGATAGATCCAGGGTTAAGATAGATCTAGACTGGTGATAAGCATCTAGGTAGCTTGAAATTTTATGGATAGGTTATTGTTTAGCAAGACAATCCACTAAGATAGGGGAACACTCATATACTCCTAACATGGAGATTTTACCCATGCCCATACATCCCTATCAAGCCCATAAATCCCTATCAAGTAGACAAAACCAAAAAATGTATTTTAAAGTTTCGACTCATCCACACCATGGAAAAAACAAGTTTTACATCCAATGTATGTTAATCTTTTATAAAAAAAAAAAAAAACCTTCACCATAAAACTCTCTCTCTATTATTTTTTTTGTTTAATCAATATAATCACCACATTACTACAAAATGAAAATTAATTTTCTATTTCCAATTTATAATAAAAATTAAAAAAAATAAAATTTAAGCATATAAATATATAAGAATAAATTATAATAACTCTTCAGATTTATTCTTCATAATAACCAACATAAACATTAAACATATTGCATAATAATTCATGGTTTTTTTTAAGGTTATATGTTCAAAACCCGAAATAGGTATATACACTTTGATAAAATAAGTAATCAAAACCCCTAAAACGTGCACAGTTAATCTAAATTATAACTATTATTTGACTTGGACAGTTAACAATTAACAATATCTAATATCTATTTATTTAAATTATAATTATTATTTTAAATTAAATTATTATTATTATTAAATTTTAAAATTTTATTAATATTATTTTATTTAATATTCATCTTATTTATTTATTTAAATTATAATTATAATTATTGTATTTTACAAATTTATTAATATATTTTACTTAATATTCGTTTCGTTGAAAATTATCTTTACATTTGCGGATATAATTCCTCACCGAATTATGATAGATTTGCTACTTAAATCGAACTTTACAATATGTAGTAACACTCTTATTAACAATAATAAGTATTTCATGAGGTATTTCAGATTTCCATTCCTCAGGGCGGGCTTTGCTTTGGCCGTGATTGTAATTGATAATAACGATGGTTGAAGTGCAGTCAGAAATGTTGCTGCCCACTTCGGCAGCATCTTCACGCACGCTGGCTTGAACCTCATTCTTTTTACCAATATCATTTCTCCAAGGTACCATGCTTGCCCACAGAACAATTTTTGTAGAACCTTCTCACAGACTGTTATATTCATTATTATTTAAGTTGATTTTGAGGGCAATATATTCATTCCTACTTTATTTGAATTTGAGTCCAAGATAGATGCCTATGTCAATCAATCCTTAAAATACCTTATGACAATCTATCTTGGACAATTATAACGCATCCATTGCAGAAATTTGCACACAATTTCAGAATCGCTATATTGAGCAGAATGCAGTTTTTGGTTGGCTATCATAGTACTAGCGCCATAGAGTACAGTGCTGTTCAAGTAAGGACACGAGAACAGGAAAACAGGAAGAGGTTTTGTTCCGAATTACCGTGTGACGGAGGTTTTGACAGGTTTAATGATAGCGGACCACGTAGAAAAATGTATACTAGCCTTCTACAGCAGTGTGTGAAGATGGAATCGCTCGAAGAGGGAAAGAAGGTCCACGCCCATGTTATCAAATCTGGGATTGAGCCAGACATGTTTATGTGGAATACCCTTGTCAACATGTATGCCAAGTGTGGAAGCATAGAGGATGCGCGCCAAGTGTTTGACAAAATGTTTGAAAGAGATGTCGTCTCCTGGAATGCGATGATTGCAGGTTGTTCCCAGCAAGGGCATGCTGTGGAATCTCTGAGACTCTTTTCTGAAATGCTGACAACCGGATTGAGGCCAAACCAGTTCCTGCTTGCCAGTGTTTTGAGGGGATGTGCGAGTTTGCTGGCGCTGGACTTTGGAAGGCAGGTCCATGCTTGTATTGTGAAGAATGGGTTCATGTGTGATGTTTTTGTTGGTAGTGCTCTTGTGGATTTGTATGCTAAATGTGGGGTGATGGACAATGCAGTTCAGGTGTTTGACGAAATGCCAGAAGTTAATGAGGTCTCCTGGAATGCCATGATTGCAGGGTATGTTCAGAATGGGTTGGGTCAGGAGGCTATACGAATGTTTCATCAAATGCGAAGCACAGAACCAAAGCTGAGTAAGTTCGCATTATCCAGCATTCTCAGGGCATGCGCCAGTCTAGAAGCCATAGAAGACGGCACGCAGCTACACTCCATTGCAATCAAAATTGGATGCGAGTTGGATCCCTTTCTAGGAAGTTGTCTTATTGACATGTATGCCAAATGTGGGGTTGTTGATGATGCACGTAAAGTATTTAATAGAATGTCTGAACGGGATGTAGTCTCATGGACTTCGATGATTTCAGGATATGATCAGCACGGCTATGGTGAAGAAGCCATGAACCTTTTTCTTCAAATGAAATGGGCAAATGTTAAGCCAAACCAGTTTACATTTGCTAGTGTTCTTAGTGCATCTGGCAACATAGCAGCTCTGGAACAGGGTAAGAAGTTCCATGCCAATGTTATTAAAACTGGACATGATTTGGATGTTACGGTGGGAAATGCTGTTGTGGCAATGTATGCAAAATGTGGGAGCATAGAGGATGCACATAGAATGTTTTGCAAGATGCATAAACGAGACATTCTTTCATGGAATACAATGGCTGCAGCATTTTCTCAGAGGGAAGAGGGCGAGGAGGCCTTAAAATTCTTTCGCCACATGCGATGGGCAGGCATTGAGCCAAATAAGTTTACTTTCGTCAGTATTCTTAGGGGATGTGCTAGCCATTTAGGTTTGCAATACGGTCAGCAGGTCCATGCACATGTCATAAAAACTGGATTTGAGTCAGATGTCTTTGTGGCCAGTGCATTTGTTGATGTGTATGCTAAATATGGTTGCATAGAGAGTGCATGCCAAGCATTTGAGAAAATGCCTGAACCAGATCTGGTCTCATGGACTATGATAATTGCAGGATATGCACAACACGCATTGGGTGAGAAATCATTGAGATATTTTTACCAAATGCAAAGTGCTGGTGTAAGAGCAAATGAATTCACCTTCGCTAGTGTTCTTAAAGCATGCACTGGCATAACAGCTATTGAACAGGGCAAGCAAATCCATGTTCTTATCATTAAAACAAAATATGAAGCGGATGTCTTTGTGACAAGTGCCCTTGTTGACATGTATGCCAAATGTGGTGGAATAGAAGATGCAATCAAAATGTTTGAGAAAATGCCCGAGAGAGATTTGGTATCATGGAATACTATGATTGTAGGATACGCTCAGCATGGCTGTGGAAAGGAAGCCCTGCAACTCTTTGAAGAAATGCAAGAGGCTGGCATGCGGCCTGACCATATCACCTTTGTTGGTGTTCTCTCTGCCTGTAGCCATGTAGGCTTAGTAGATGAAGGCTGTCGCTACTTTGGTTCATTGAGTGAAGAGTATGGCATCACTCCAACAATGGAGCATTATGCATGCATGGTGGACCTACTTGGTCGTGCTGGGCAGCTTGATGAGGTTGAGGACTTCATAAATAAAATGCCAGTTGAACCTGATGCTTTGATATGGCAGACATTGCTCAGTGCTTGTAGAATACATGGCAATATTAAACTAGGAAAACATGCAGCAGATCGAATTTTTGATTTAAAACCAGAAAATGATTCAACATATGTCCTCCTCTCGAATCTTTATGCTGCAGCAGGCAGGTGGAATGATGTGGCAAATGTTAGAAAACAGATGGTGGACAGAGGGGTGAAAAAGGAACCAGGATGCAGCTGGATTGAAATCAAGAACAGTGTGCACGTGTTCCTTTCAGAAGACACTTCACATCCCCAAGTGAATGAGATCTAGGCAAAGTTGGAAGAATTAACTAGGCAGATTCTTGAGCCCAGGGTATGCACCCAACACATACTTTATCCTCCATGATGTGGAAAAAGAGCAAAAGAAACGATTTCTCAACTGTCACAGTGAGAGGCTTGCCCTTGCTTTCGGACTTATAAGCACACCCCCTAGAAAAAACTATCCAAATTATTAAGAATCTATGTGTGTGGTGATTGCCACTGTTAGAAGTAATGCAGAACAGTAAAGTCCTTTTTAAATTTTCAGTTAGAATAACAGCTAAGTCTTATTTTAGAAACAACAACTCAGCTTGACACTTAGCAGAGAAACAATAAGAGTGTAAATCCAACATTCTTTCTGATCTAAACTGAAGAAAAAATAGATCAGTATCTCTAGATCTAAACTAGATGCTGATATATAACTTATACATGTCAAAACACAAACTGATACTCAATGGATCAGATTTACATCAGAATCAGATCTAGACGAGATTGGAGCAGATCTCAAGCATATTAAATTTCAAGTTAAATTAAAAATTTGATCAAATAAACAAAATAGCAAATCACTTACCTTGAATTGTTAGATTTTAGGGTAAAGTTGAAAACAGCAGTCTCTTTTTAATTTCAAGGCAAAAACACCTTAGATCTGAAGCATAGACAGCATATATAAATAGGTCTATAATAAGCAGTGACAGTAGGAGAAGACAAACATTAATAAATCTCAGATCTTAAAACTGTAATAGCAGATTAGACAATGCTCATTCAATACTATAGTAAACTCAATCTATAAGCAACAAACTCAGATCTCAAACAGTGATATGAAAACCCTCTAAATATATAACAGCAGAGATCTCTAACAGTAGATCTACAACAGATCTCTAATTTGATTCTAAAGCAAACAGTAATACAAAGACTCTTCCAAGTGTAACTGCAGATCTTATATAACAGCAGATTGAATACAATTTAACAGTAAGCTCAAATCTAAGTCTAGAAAAGTCAAGTAGAAAACATACCTGTCAATTGCCTTACCTCTGAAGATGATACACAGCCACAGTAGAGATAAGTCTGAATGTTATGCTCAGTTAAAGGTTCAGTTCATGATCTATCAGAGATCTTTATACCAAAGGTTG
>ML790371.1:532468-543521 GCA_009831015.1 Picea engelmannii | reverse complement strand
ACATGTTGTATTGCTTTTCCTTTATGCAATTTCCTGCTTTCCTAGATTAATGTTTCCTACTTTCCTCGATTAGTTTCATTTCAGCAATTTAGATTAGATTACTTCTACTTCAGTCCTGCATATATAGTGTGTGTGCTTCGTAATCCTATGAACCTCAAATTGACAAATTAAATGGTTGGGCAAATACTACAACGGAATTAAACGACAATATTTCCGCCTAACACGTTACTAATGATAGTATCAAAAACACAACTGCAAATGAGCTGATATACTTGTAATATTTGCACGACATGAGCTTATCTTGAAGCAAACTGTGATTGATTTTCCATTCAACAATCATTTCCTGTTCTTGCTTAAGATCGATTACTTCATTTGAAACAATTATTGGTTTGTTGCTTGCTTGAACTGCCTTCTTTAATTGTTCCATAGTTTGAAGTGTTTTATTTTCCTTAACATGATGAACATGAACCACATAATCTTGACCTGCTTTGGTTAATTGATATTGATTCTTTGTCCTATAGAAGATTACCTTACGATCATATAAGTATGGACTACCTAAGACCATTCCACATTCACTTAGTGGCACTACATCACATGTTACCTTGTCCACATACTTAGATGAAATATCAAATTTGATTGTGCATTGCTTTGTTATGTGCATTTGATGATGGTTTCTTATCCATTTAAGTGTGTAAGTCTTATGATGTACTTGTGTTTTTAACCCTAATTTCTTAACCAATTCTTCTGAAATTAGATTAGATTGAGATCCACTGTCGATTAATGTGTCTATCTTAGTGTGTCACATGATGGTCCTTATATGAAACAAGTTACTTCTACAATCAATTCCTTCACCAATTTTACATATCATACCAACCAATGAGACCTTTGATTCATCACCTGAATCCGATCCCAAGTTTGTCGATCATGTTGTCACTGTAATTGTATGCCTCCCTTTATTTTCCTTGAACCACTTTGGCCTCTTCTCGGGATGCAACTGCCAAAAATGGTCCTCATCATGCCCCTCTTTCTTACAATGCTTGCAAGAGGGCCTCTCTTCCTTTCTCATCACTGCATTTTCCTTTTTTCAATTCCATTTCCTCTTGTCCTTTTTCCTTGAAGACGATTCCCCTGATACAACTGCTTTCCCTGCTTCAATATATGTCGCTTGAAGAGAAACCCTCATCAAGGTTAGTGGGTCCAAACATTAATACAATGTTTCTAATATGTGCAGGTAAACCTCCTATATACTTCATAAGAGTTTCCTGTGTATGTAAAGGGATATCTAACATCAATGCCACTTTTCAAAAGAAATCGGTGTATTCTTGCACTGTTTTTCCTTTTCTTAGTTTTAAATCTTGCCATTCAATTAATGCTTTTTCTTTATAACCTAAAGGATATAATTTCTTTCTAAGTGCATAAATGAAACTTTTCCATGATGGAAATACATTACCCACTTGTTGCATTCCGTTTTGCAACTTACTTTGCTACCAGATGAGAGTTGTGCCTGCAAATCTCAAAGATGCCAACTTGATTTGTGTGGCCTCATCCTTGATCTGTTGCACACTGCATTAAACCTCCATCTACCTGACCCAGTAGTCAAGTCTCTCTGCATTAAATTCACCATCGTATATTGGTAACTCAAATTTAACATCAAGTTTTAATAATGGCATTTCATTCTTATGTTTATGAACACGTTTATTTGCATTGGATTTAGAAATTGAACTTGAAGAAGAAGGAGAAGAAGGAGGTGATGATGGAGGTGAAGGAGGAATACGAGGAGGATCCTCTCCTTATTCACCTTTTTCCTTTGAATATTCACCCAAAAAAGGTTTCTTATGTTCTAAGTAATCTTCATACAAAACTTTCATCATCTCCAACATAGCAAATAAAGTTTTTCGAAACTCTTTCTCATCCTGATAAAGTCCCTCTTCCAATGCCATCTTCTCATTGTGATAATTCCTCTTTCTCAATCCAATCAATGGATTCTCCTTAACAAGCTCGCCTTCACCACGTTGTAGCTTTTCCCTGGTTAACATGCAAAACTCAAATCCAAACGTTAACTAGCTCTGATACCACTTGATCCGAAAAGATATTTTAATGACTATGGTTGAGTTATTATGCATGTGTTAAAAAGGCATAGGACCACGCCCCTTGGGGTGTGCCTAGCCCTTTGGTTCTATCCCCCACATTGTATGGTGGACTAGTGCTTATCCTGAGCACTGGTGGTTGTATACACAACACTCGTGCCCCTATCCACTATGGTCACAGTGCTATGATAAACCATGCGTTGGGGATTAGCCCCAACCCCTTTCCTCCCCAACACTTAATACATGCACTTTATTAAAAATAAAGTGGGTTTTAAATCACAACCAATTGTGTTGGCGCGTTGGCATTCGGTAATTTCTCAAGGAATTTTCTCTACCAATAGGTCATGGGGTCGAACCCCATGAGCTCCAAAATAATTTTTCCATTCAACTATTGATGGGATGCCATGTGGCAGCCCATGTCTAGGCCATGTGGAACCCTTTCATTAGTCCTCAACAATGCCACTTGTCAACGTTGTATTGGTCCACCATGTGCCACTTGGTGAAGTGGGATTGGTCCCTGTCACTGCCAAGTCACCCTGCTGTTGTGTTTCCACATGTCACTTTGATGATGTCAGCATGATGATGTTAGTAGGACATCATGCTAACATCATCATTGACTTTTTCTAGTTGACCTGTTGACTTTTATAGCTGTTTGGGGAAATGAAAAGAGTGCAATAACACTCACATACAATGTCCATTTGAAAAAGTATATATATGTATGGAATCAAAGCAACGAGCCGGTAACAATGGAATTGGTTTCATTCAATTTCGAGAACTTTCATTTTGAGCCTTTTCTGGACCTGGGAAGCCTCCTGGATCCGATTCTGGATTAAAAAATGGGGGTTTATTTTGGTGTTTTTGACACAAAAATATGGGTTTTTTAGACTAGCGTTCTCATTTTGATGTCACATTTCTCATTAAGTTGGTAACTATGTTTTGTGCCATCCTTTTCATTGATAAAATCAACAAAGGCATACAAATTCCAACCACCATCATAATCTTTGTCAGTCTTATTGGTCTTTGGGAAGAACTTTGAAGTTGAAAATTCACCAACACCATTCTTTTCTGCAAGTATCTTATCTCCAAGAACATTCTCAAGAAAAGTTTTATGTTCTTTCTTTGTCTTACAGTTCCTTGATTCTTCTTGAAACTTACCTATAGGTTCTTTACTCTATTCTCATTCTGCAACATATGAAAATGCAATAATGACTTTAGGATTATGCTCCATATCCCCTATTCTAGCTTCCATTTCTTTGTCATCGCTATATTTTCTTGTTCCTAATTTCGTTATACAACTTTTCAAATTAAACTGAAATCTGAAATTATATTTACAAATCTGAATTGTCTCTCCAATTTGTTTTTGCTCATGCATAAGAACTTGTTTTTGTCCAGGTTTCCGTGCATTTGACATGTCATAGCAATTTTCTGATACTAAAGAGCCGTTAAAACTTTTATACCTTCATTTTTCCTCCTTTCATACATTTTTACAACACATAAATAAAACTTCCTCTACCAATTCATCAACTTGCCAACTATCTTGAACAAACTTTTAAAAATTCTTTCAACCTCATAGTTTGCTAATTCCTTATCAAATAAGACATCATGCCACAAATATATCACACCTTCAAGTTGATCGCTTAATCTAAACGCTTTTAGATTCTTCTTTAAAATTATGATCATGTAATGATGATCAACCAAGCTTTGTCCCTTAACAATCATTGCTTCAACTTTGTTGTCACACTTTAATTTTTTTAGAGATTCTTCATTTCTCCATGACATTCTTCTTACTTCCATCTCATCTCTAATATAACTTTTTGGTCTTCAAGCTCCGTACCTTCATTTTATTAAGAAGTTGTTATATGTTGTTTTGATTCTCAAAACTTCACCCTTTGTTTTTCCTTCTATTTAACTTTCCTTCCCTGTATATATTGTAACTTTTTAATGGCCCCTTCTTCCATTCTTCCACCTAATTTGTCTTTAGGTGAATTTTCTACCATTTTCATTTTATAATTATCCTCCTTCATTCTCTTTTCTTCTTGATCCCTTGTATAAGACCGATTTCTTGACATTTCTTTGCTATCATCTTTATGAGGATCATACTTGATGGGCGCCTAAAATGACATACTTTCAACACCCGTCTATACCTTTTTTCTTAACATTTTTTCGTTAGTTACTTCCCTTTTTATCCTTCCTTTATCCAGTTCACCCTACTTATCACTAAGGTATGGATCCTTCGCCATATGCCATTATTACCTATTTTTGCATAATTCTTAAAATGAACTCGTTACTTCTAGCTAGTAATATTTCTACATAGGATAATACAGTAGCTACATCTCTTCAAAGTGGCTACAACACCTCTATGTTGCAACTCCAAGTGATGCGATTTTGGGTGCAAACCTAGTTGCTGCAATTTCGGGCACAAACCAATTGTTGCAACTCAAGGTGCATCTGTGGCTGCTGCAACTTAAGGAAAACCACTGTAACTCTGAGCACACTTTTCATTTTCGTGACTCCAAATAAATCTCACCAACAAAATATTCAATGATATAGTTGGTAGTTGGGAATCAATCTCCATGAAGAAAGGCGACAAAAGGCAAGTGGGTGACTAAAGGAGAAACTAGTTTTCCTATCGAGTCAACATACGCTCGATTCCCACTAGTTGATAGAATATTTGTAATCGGATACAAATTCATATTCTTACGACTATCCATCTATCATTCGTATAATTTTAGATAGTAGTCATATTGTATAAAAACTTGAGCTTCCCCAGAGTTGGGTGGGAGAAAAATATTCTAGCAATTACATTTTTGTTGCTATTGTATCTTTTAGACTTCGAAAATATAATTTATATTCCACCTTCATTTGTGTGTTGATGTATTGATGATCATGTAATTCTGGTTTCGTAGCTTAGTACCTTGCCTAATGGGGTAGGGCCCCCTCCTTAGTCAGGTACTTCCTGTAATTATGTTCAATTTATTTTGTCACCATTTCCCTTTAATTGTTGTAAATCTAGATTCGTAGCATTACTCATATTCTGTAGATGTTTTCTAATTTATTTCCATTCTAGAATAATAGCGTAGTTTATTTGATTTCATAGTCATTCTTCGTTTTAGTCTACTACAATTCTCAATACGCAAAATAATGTTTCTATTCATGTGTGGCTTGGTTTTCTAGTTTTAAAATGCAATTCAGATTCCTGTGAAGTTACAATCATTCTGTGATTTCCATTGGTGCAAATTGTGTCTTTTAATTTTCGGTTATAACAGAGTTTCGTTGCTGCAACTCAAGTTGCTGGATATCTTTTCGTGTTGCAACTTCGTTGCTACAACTATGCTTGCAACTGCACTTTATTTTGTTGTTTTCTAATTTTCCCATAGCTTTAGTCTTTTGTAACTTTGGATTGATATGAATTCTTGGATTGGTATGGAATGAACAAACACTTAATCATTACAACAATATAAGAATTTCATTGTACTTGAGAAAGTCACCAATAGATCGTAGCATAGTCTCAATTCTCACAAGTGTGATTTTAATTTTTGCAAGTGTGATTTTGATTTTTGCAAGTGTGATTCAATTCTTGCAAGTGTGATTTTAATTTCCACAAGCGTGATTTAAATTCTCACAAGTGTAATTTCAAGTTTTGCAAGTGCAATTTCAATTTTTGCAAGTGCAATTTCAATTTTTGCAAGTGTGTTTTAATTTCCACAAGAGTGACTTTAATTTATGTACGTGTGATTTTAATTTCCCGTCAGTATTTACTTTTTTGCAACTTAGGCCATAGCATAGTTTGGTGACTTAATTAAGTATCTTCAATCTTTGAATTGTGAAATTAAAGTGCTACAACACCTTAATAAAACAACACTATTCTTGCATAGATTGTACATGGTAGTTTGCAAGTTCCATATGAGCTCCAGATTGATAATTATTTGTACAAATCTTCATTTTATAACTAAGTAATTAGAAAGGAATTGAAAAGTTCATCATTTTTGGCGTTGTTGCTAGGGAACTATAAAAAATAAGTAGTTATTGTTAGTTGTGTGCATTTTTTTAGTTTAGGCAGTTTGAGTGTTATGATTTCTTTTCTACAATTCATAGAATGTTTTTCTAACTTTTCTATGCTCAGAAGTAGATATCAACAAGGTAGATTTATTATCTCTTCCAAAAACCTCCAAAAATATAACAGTGCAGGTTAATCAAAAATGGGGAAGGAGCATCACCAACCAAATTACTTATCACCTACAACAAGTTCTCAGGAAAAGAAGAAGCATGAGGCATTCCCTTAGGAATCAGAGATTGCACAAGGATCTTTTCACACTGAGATTCCATTGTTAGAGGAACATATCAATGACAAATAGCATTCAAAATGGTTCCTTTTACCTGAGGAACCTTTGGAACCAGAGGACATCCCTCGGAAATAAATGGCTCACGAGGTTGTTAAGGAGGAACCCACAACCTTTGAATTCCCAATCAAAGAAACATATGAAGAAACCAAGATGAAGAACATTCCTCACTCAACTCTACCAAAATTTCATGGGTTATCTAAAGAAGATCTTGATACCTTCCCCTTTGAGTTTGATGTACTTTGCAAAATCTATGACTATGTGACAGATGCCCATAAGTTGAATATTTTTCCCGCCACACTTAAAATTGTTGCGCTACGATGGGTCATGGGTATCGGAAAGGATATCATCCACTCATGGGACCAAATGATGAAGCAAATTCTGGACAAATACCAAGACTACTAAAAAGATAAAGAAAGAAGCATGGAATTCTTCAATATGATGCAACATGAAGATGAGAGCCTAAAATATTACATGGAGTGTTTCACCTATAATGTACAGAGGGAAAAGAAAGGAGAGTTGGCTCCTAAAACATGACATGTCTTATTTCAAAGAGGAATTTGAGATGATTGTATACAACTCCTCAACCTTATGGGAAGGGGATATGTTTCTCAATTAGAATATGATATTATCTTGAAAATTTGTCGTAAGTGTTCCAGGTGCACATATAAAATGAGAAAAGGGCCAAGAGATATATTGGAAAGAACATGAAATACTGTTGGGAGTGGAGTATCAAGGGAAGAAATTTGGAACATGTTAGAGGAATTTAAACCGAGATACTCAATTCCCTGATCTCCCAACTAGATACATTATAGACAAATAAGAAATAGGAAGAAATAGAATGAGTGTTGGCTATATTTTTCCTGAGGTGAATAACAAAACATCAAAATAGAGAATGTACATTGGATCAGATCGAAATTTATGGAATATGAAACATGGAACACACTACCAAGAACTAACCATCCTTGCATGGACTAAAATATATCTATCAAAAAGTCTAGGAGCCAAAACAATTGTGCTACATCTCTCAAAATCAACCCTGATAGTTTATACCTCAAGGTATGATCCAAGATCAATCTCACTATTTCAATTCATATTGGACTAATCCTTCAATGTAATATTCTTGTCAACCACGGGGTATGTCAACTCAACAATGGGTATCCCCTCCTCCTAACTAGTTATGGAAACAAGGATGGAGAAACCCCACCATAGGAGGACCTCAACAACATATGAAACGTACACCCATGCAACTTCTTCCTCCACCCTAAATGCAGGCATCTACATCTACCCCTCCTCGACTGCAACTACCTATAAAACCCATGCCTAACTCGAATACTGGAAGGCCAGGTCAACCAACACAAGCTATTGAAATTTAAACCTACCCTAATTACTCCATCTCTTCCATAGAATGTAATGATATTCACCTTAGATTTGGGAAGACTCTAACCAAGGACCAACGTCACATTAAAATTGAAGATCTAAATGAGGAGGTCCCAATTGAAGAATCATAACAAAAACATTCTCAAGAACCTTCAAAAGTTGAAAATTCCACCCTGCACTTCAATACCTACCCTATTCTAAAAGGATAAGTCAAGAGAAACCCTTTACACATCCTGAGTTTTATTTTTTAGGAGAAATAAAAAATGTGTGTGTCAAAATACCGTTATTCCAAGCAATTAAGGACGTACCTATTTATTCAAAAGTGGTACGATAACTTTGTTTGAGGAAGCCCAGTAGGAAATGAAAGGATCCATAAACCATTCATGTCATGGGAAAACCATCATACCTAATTATGGGGGAAGTTCTCATGGCCAAATACTCTGACCCTGGCAGTCCACTCGTTACCGTGAAAATAAAAAATACACTTATTAGTAACACTTTAATCAACCTTGGGGCCACCATCAACATTATGACATGCGATACCATGAAAACCTTAGGTATTACAGGCCTTAGGGGAACCCCCATTGTACTTCAACTCTTTGATAGATAAGCCATTAAACCAGAGGGCATTCTAGAAGATGTAGTGATCCCTGTGGATTCATGAGAATATCTTGCTGATTTCATGGTCCTAAAACCTAAAACCTCTTTGGACAGGTATCCTATAATCATGGGATGGCCTTGGCTAGCCATTGTTGATGCCTACATCGGTTGTCGATCGGGAAACATGATCATTTCCCACAGGACATCCAAAAAAAAAATAGCCCTCTATCCTCCCGCCAAACCCAACATAGACTTAGAAACACCACTTTGGGTTTATGGAAAAGTGAGTAATGAAGAGGGGGAATCCAATCAATTCCTATCCATAGATCAATACGTAGCCATAAGAGATAAAATAGAGGAAAAAATAATCAATGATTTTATAGATTCTTCCTCTTCCTCAAAAAACACACATATTCTTGAGCATATTATGAAACCAAAAACTCATATTTCCTTAGCCTCGACAATAATTTCACCCATCGAACACAAACCTGTACAATGAAAAATACCAAGGATCCCTTATATAAACCATAGAAATTATCCCAGGGAAAACCTTGAAAATCAACCAAGGACTAATCGAACGACAAAATGAGTGATTGGTTCAGATTATGCAAAATCATAGTGTTTCCTTCGCCTAGGATTACTCTGACATGAAGGGAATCCATACTGAAATTTGCACATATCATATATATATTAAGGAAGTATCTAGACCCATTTGTCAACCCCAACATTAGATAAACCTGAAAATGAAGGACATAGTCAAAGAAGAGCTACATAAATTGCTTACAACTAATTTCCTCTATCCAATTTCTGATATATAGTGGGTCTCCCCTCTTGTCATGGTGCCCAAGAAAAATGGAAAATGGAGGATATGTGTAGAATATAGATAATTAAACAATAAACCACATAAATATCACTTCCCATTACCATTTATCGACCATGTCCTGGACATGTTATCTAGAAATAAATATTTTTCTTTCCTTGACGAATTCAGTGGATACAACTAGATCCAAATCGCCCTTGAAGATCAAGAGAAAACAACGTTCACTTTTATTTGTGGAAAATTCTCTTACTATGTTCTACCATTTGGGTTATGCAACACCACCGCCACCTTTCAACAAGTCGTTATAGGTATATTCTCTGATCTCGTTCATGATTGTGTGGAAATATATATGGATGATTTCAAAACATATGGGGATGAATTTGATGAGGCATTAGCCAATTTGGAAAAGACATTAATAAGGTGAAAAGAATAAAATGTTTCCCTCATCAATGAAAAGTGTTTTATGATGGAAACTGATGGCATTGTAATGGGACATCACATCTCAAAGAAAGGTATTCAATTCAATCTGGAAAAAATCAAGGTAATACCCAATTTTCCAATTTCAACTTCACAGAAGTCGGTATGAAGATATAGGGTATGTTGGTTATTATCATATGTTTATTGAAAATTTTTCACATATTGCTCGTCCATTATTAGCTTTACTTAGAAAATACACTGATTTTGTATGGATAGAGACATGCCATCACACACTTGATGAATTGAAATTCAAAGTCTTTGAAGCTCCTGTACTAAGACTCGGACTCAATTGAACCCTCCCATTCCACATTTCCATAGACACATAAAACACTACAGTTGGAGCCATTCTAATACAACTCAAAGGAAAGGAACCATATGCATTTTACTATGTGTTGAGGGGTTTGAGATCCCTTTAACTCAACAGTAGGAACCAAACCCTCCTTAGAGGCCCAATTAGACTTTGCAACGTTTCATGGTGGAATGGTTCTCTAGATATTTTGATCTAGCCAATTTATCTATGGGCTTTACTTAGTGATTAACAAGATCTCTTTTAGTGAAAGTTTCTCCTTCAGATTAAACATTCTCTTTTTGTCTTTTTCTTTATTAGATAATTCTGATAAAATGAGGTTGCTGGTATAAACCAACTCATAGAAGGGATTTTTAACTACTGAAGAAGGCTGAGCCTAGGATAACCCTCGTGCTCAAGCATGCAGACAAAGATATTCACACCTATTACAAGTCTAGTAATAATACATTAACTTGTTGGTATTTCAACAGTGACTGAGATACAATTATTGAAAAAAAATATACATGAAATAAGATGATTGCGAGAAAAATATTTTCCTTAGCTCTACCATTAATCACACATTAACAAAATGATTTGACTTTCATCATTAAGAACAAAAGAATTGCTAAAATATTGAAACATATAACTTATCAATAGATTCAGAAAATTGTTACTCGTTACAACATCAATTATTGAAATAAAAGTTGGAAGTAACTCCTCCTCAATCCAATCACATAATGCCTTTGATGAAAAACATAGTTTTGTCTCTGGTTGTAAGAAAAAATTCTCAATTAAGGTTGTTCAGAAATAGTTCTTTACAATTCTCAAAAAGAGGGTCCCTTTCCCAAAACTATCGACCTCTTCTAAAAGGTCAATCCCTCTACTTATAAAGAATCACCAACTAAAAATAGCTACTACAAGCTTGTGTTAAGTAAAACAAAAATTTCCACATGGCGCTTGATCTCTTTGTCCTCTGGACATTATCTCGTGGTTCTACTGTAGTGGATGACTCTTCTCATATTCTGACCATTCGATGAAGATATCCTCACATGTGTTAGCATAC
>ML790371.1:479387-501991 GCA_009831015.1 Picea engelmannii | reverse complement strand
ATTCCCGAAAATGTAAAATCAGAGAAAATAACTCAAGAAGATTGGTTGCAACTGCAACAAGAAGACCGAACAACATATACATCCTAGACATGAAGAAGAGAGAGAAGACATAAGCCACACAAAAGGATTCTAAGGAAGAAAACCTCCCAAAGACCAAAAATAAGGATGAAGTATTATTGAGTGCCACATGTTTAGGGGGAGCAGCCCCAAAGAAGAAGGTTACCTTTTTCCATTAAACTCAAGGGGAGAAGCCATAACCTTTGCCATTTATGTCAAAGGGGGAGAGAAATTGGGATCATGATGATAGGGGGAGCATGAGTGTTGCCATCAATGACAAAGGGGGAGANTAGTCATGGGTTTTGGACCACAAGATTGATGAAGTTATTTGGACATGAAGGAAAATGAAAATGAAGATACAACACCCATGGATGGATAGTATACATCATGTTGTTTCCGGTGGTATGTGGCACGTCACGTGGTTCCTCATGGTTGAGGAGAAATGATTTTTTGAAGATGACAAAGTGAATTGTACATGTAGGCCCTGAAGATAATTAAAGAAAATAATTACAAAATAAGAAAGTGTCAGGTCGGTCCTAATGTTAAAAGGAAGTGACATAAATGGTATAAATAAACATCATTATACATTCATTTGATACAAGTAGAATTTCAGAGAGAAGAAGAAGTAAAAGAAGGCTGGATTTCAAGGGAGGATGAAGTCTTTTGGTGATGTGTTCTAAGGTATGTTATTTTCAGGTCATCTTACCATTTTTGCTATAACTTATTTTCTAGAACGATTCAGATGGTGAAATCGCTGTGGTATTGAGAAGACATATCAAGGTACCTCTGGTAAAAAGTTCAGCTCTTGATTCGCTATAATTACGGAGATACACTCTGTGGAATATAGGGTTTGTGACCAGTCCTGAAACTAGTCAAAAAACAGGTGTTCTGGGTAAAATAGTCATAACTTTTTCATATAGAATCCAAATGTAGTGGGACCACTTCCATTGGAAAAATTATGGACTGTAGTTTCTTGTGTGCGAGTTACAAAATCATATGTTAAATATTGAGTGCGGGGAATGCTGTACAAGTTGGGTCTTCTGAACAGACCAGAATTGAATAAAGTTTTATTATCTCTCATATATTCTTGGGTGGAAGGAAGGGGAAAGGATAGAGAGTTTAAATCTCTCTTTATATTGGAGGATTGTATATTCCTCTTGGAGTTTTATCCCTCCCTTTACATTTGGAAGCTGTAGCTACATTTGGAAGTCATTACTTCCCTTGAACAAAAACTATTGATTATTTCTCATATATTGTGCATGGTGTATTGTGGTGTATTGGTGTAACTATTATACTATTGTTCATTGCTCATTGGATATAATTGAATGGTTTAAGTATAAGTTGAAAAAGGTTTTTAAAATTGTACTTGATACTGATTCACCCCCCTCTCAGTATCAACAGATAATGTCCTTCGATGTAATTTTTGACAAGCCCAGAGAAGGTAAGATCAGTGGTTTTTCATTTTTAGAGAGTCTGAAAAAGCGTAAAAGAAGACTCCATTGGGGTACCTTTTTCGAAGGTAGTCTAGTCGGTTAGAAAAAGGGGTAAAATAGCACCGAAAAAATGTCTGTTCAAAATCATTTTATTGAGTGTGACAAAGACAAGATCACTCGACAATCTTTTCAATTTTAAGGAGCCTGAAAAGAGCTTAACTATGGACTCACTGTCTTTTCTAGATTTAGTCTCCTTAGCCTGAAAAGGTAAAATTTGTTGAAGAGAAATATCCCGGCGAGACAAATCTCCCGAGGTGTACCTTTTTCATCCTTAATATACAGGCTAGAAAAGGGGTAAAATCATGCCAGTAGATGTTTTTCTGAACCAATTAATGAGTGTGAAAGAACAAGGTCACTTGACGATCTTTTCACTTTTAAGGAGTCTGAAAAGATATTAACTATGGACTCTGTAGGGAATGTTCTTCTGGACCAGTTTTAACGAGTGTGAAGGAACAAGTTCACTCGACTATATTTTCATTTTTAGAGAGTCTGAAAAGAGCTTAATTATGGACTCTATGGGGGTTCCTTTTTTGTAAATTTAGTCCCTCAGGCCCGAAAAAGGGTTAAACTTATACCTGAGAATACTCTTCTAGCGAACCAGAGTTCCTAGAGTATACCTTTGTTTGTATAATTGACTGTCTAGACCGAAAAAGGGGTAAAATACCGCTAGACAGGCATGCCTTCAAGTTTTACTTTGACGAGTGTGAAGGACAACAAGATCGCTCAACAATCGTTTCATGTTTATAGAGTCTTAAAAGGGATTAAAGAAGACTCATTTTTGTTTGGGAGTCTCGAGGGTGAGGTCAAGAGTGATGATGATTCATGCAAATGAGGCTCAAAATCGTAATCAGGACAAGACTAACAAGGACTCCCAAGCCTAAAGTCATTGAGGACGACATGGACACCGAATGCAAAAAGGATCTACCTAGGGCATCTATGAACAAGTAGGCTTTACCACCAAATTATGACACTTCTTAAGAAGAAATGACGGTTCCATGTTGCAATTCGGTGGGATCAATCCTATGGAAAAGAGGAAAAGACAAGGAGATGCAGAAAGTGGAGGTGGAATCCTAACTTAAATGCACAAAGTTGGAAAAACAAATTTTTACCAAAGGACCTTCAAAAGTGACCCATTTCCAAAAAAGTTTCCAAACCAAAAGTGGAATGTGTCGTAACATCCAATAAGAAACTCAAGAACCATGTGTCGTAACTGTAGTGGTGCAACAAGCGTGTGTATGCTGGCAGCAGTGGTGCAGGGCACGTACATCTTCAAAAATAGTGTTTTTTAAGAAGAGATTTCAGTGATGGCTTGGAAAAAATAGCAAGTAAGATGTCCTGATGCCAGGTATGCATATGTGGTGAAATTTAGGGTTATAACACCCTTGTGTGTATGCTTATAAGATTTATTTGGGGGAGAAAGGGTTCTTTAATGTGATTGACTTCTTGCTTCCTTCTCGAGGTTTGGGCAGTGATGAGGTCATTTGAGACCGGTTGACCCTTACTTCGCGTTTTCACTGCCAACACCTCAGCGGGTAGTTCCTGGACTTCAAATACATCATCGATAGGCATAAAAAATTTGAGATCCCACAACAACATGGTTCTTTATTCTGGCGGCTCAACTTCCTCTTGATCGACGATGTTCACCGCTGCGCCGCTTGATTTCTTGGTATGAGAAACTTCGTGTAGGAACTGATTATCCATTCAATTCATGGTGTGCACCCATTGGGGACAGTCCCTTTCAGAATGTTTCTCTTGATGGTACATGAAAAAATAGTCGCAATTTACATTACCCAGGTTGATGTTTAAGTTGGCCGGGGGAGGTTCAATCACTTTGAAAGGTGGGTTTATTTTTAAAAAGGGTTTATAAGGCCTTTGACCTCTATTTCCTTCCCTGATGCTTCTTTTCATGTCTACTATCTCATTTGACATTTTCTTTATCATCTGTTGTAGTTCTTCTATGTCCCCATTTCACTTTTCAAGACCTTGTTCTGTTTGTTTTCTCGGGGGTCTAGTCAACAAAATTCCTCTCCTAGGTGGAGGTTGAACTTCCTTCTTAAATAGTGAGACTTGGCCCTCTTTGCACCCCTTCATTTGGAATTCAATCGTTTTGGATTCCTCGAAATTTTTAGTTAGGGTATGTTTGGAATCCCTTTTCACAAACATGGAAATGGATGCATGGAGAGCATTAGCATATACCTCGATTTGAAACTCCTAAGTAGGTTTAGCTTCGGGTTGAAATTTGTTTAGCATAGTGGTAAACCATTGATTCAATTCTTTAACCTTCTCTTTTGAACTCTTGGTGGTGGAGAACAATTCATCCATTAAAGCTCATGTGGTGGTTTCTTCTACAATTTTTTCGAAGAAATCCTTTTGAAACTTTGTCCAACTAGTTATGGACCCCACATGAAAGTTAAAATACCACTTCGAGGCTGAATTATCAAAGGTATAGGGAAAAATCCTACACACTATGTCCTCATGTTATACATTCATTGGTCTTATAGCCAATATGAAATTTTTAATATGGTCTTCAAGAAATCCGGAGGTTTCAAGGTCGAATTTTGGAAGTAATTTTTCTAGATATTAGGGGAGGTTATGTACCCGTCCTGGGATTTCCAGAGCATCTCTGGCCAACCAAGGTTGATTATTTTGAGGTGGATTTCCCCTTTATTCATTATTATTGTTATTATCCTCCATGTCATCCGATTATGAAACTGAGCGATCTAAGTTAAACCCTTCCTCCTTAGATTCGAAATCATGAGGCTCAGAGTAGTTATCAGCTGATGTTTCAAGAATTATATTAAGAGGTTGTTCGATATCAGTGAGAGAAAAATCTATCAGGTCTTCTATTGTGTGAACAAAAACCTAGTCAGGGGTATCGACGACTAGTCTGCTTACTTGTTTTCTATGATGAAGTAATAGGGATAAGGGAATGGATCCAATTTGTCGAGTGTAAGCTATGGTTATTCTTCTGAATTAGTTCAACTCCTCGTGTGGAAGAGCATAAGAAATTTCAGGGAATAGGTTCTCTTCTTCCTTGTGACGGGGTACTCGTTCTGAGAGTAATCTCTGTATGTGGGTTGTATTGATAATGACTAACCATGCATGTGGGTTGTTTTGAATTTGTAGGCTATGGAAAATATATTATTAGAAATATTGTTAGCCATTCATTCATCAGGCCCTCCTTCTTGCGCCAATTTTTTTGAGGGGTCCGAGCTCCCTTTAACTCAACAGTAGGAACCAAACCCGCCTTAGAGGCCCAATTATACTCTGCAACATTTGATGGTGGAATGGTTCTCTGGATCTTTCGATCTAGATAATTTATCAATGGGATTTACTTAATGATTGACAGGATCTCTTTCTGTGAATTTTCTCCTTCATATTAAATGTTCTCTTTTTGTATCTTTCTTTATTATATAAGTCTAATAAAATGAGGTGTGCTAGTATAAACCAACTAATAGAATGGATTTTTAACTACTGAAAAAGGTTGAGCCTAGGATAACCCTCGTTCTCAAGCATGAAAAAAAAGATATCCCCACCTATTACAAGCCTAGTAATAATACATTAACTTGTTGGTATTTCAACAATGACTGAGATACAATTATTGAAAGAAAATACACATGCAATAAGATGATTGAAAAATAGTTTCCTTATCTCTACCATCAATCACACATTAACACAATGATTTGTTTTTCATCATTAAGAACAAAAGAAGTACTAAAATATTGAAACATATAACTTATCAATAGATTCAAAAAACTCCAACTCGTTACAACATCAATTACTGAAATAAAATTTGGAAGTAACTCCTCCTCAATCCAATCACATAACACCTTTGATGATAAACAAATTTTTGTCTCTGGTTCTAAACAAAACTTTTCAATTAAGGTTGTTCAAAAATAGTTCTTTACAATTCTCAAAAAGAGGGTCCCTTTCCCAAAACCATTGACATCTTCTAAAAGGTCAATCCCTCTACTTATAAAGAATCACTAACTAAAAATAGCTACTTTCCCAAAACCATCGACCACTTCTAAAAGGTCAATCCCTCTACTTATAAAGAATCAATAACTAAAAATAGATACTAAAAGCTTGTGTTAAGTAAAACAAAAATTGCCACATGGCACTTGATCTCTTTGTCCTCTGGACATCATCTCATGGTTCTACTGTAGTGGATGATTCTTCTCATATTCTGACCATTTGATGAAGAGATCCTCACTTGTGTTAGCATACAAGAATCTGTTCTGATCCATCGAAGCTACAAGCGTTTCCTTCACTTCCATTGACCATTCTCTATATTTGGCGACTTTGGCACTTAACTGCTGCAGAACTGCACGATCTTTTATTGGATGTTCCATAAAAATTTGTATTTGACCCGGTGTCATGCTTTCCACCTGTGCGATATCCACTCCCCATTCCGAGTCTTGTTCTGCATGTCGCTTGACTATGTCATGCAAGTTGACAAAGTCTTCGTGTGAGCCGAATTCTGGGAGGCTAATGTCTCTCACCTCATGATTGATATTTTCCCATCTTTTTTCGCACTCGACCCATCTCTTCTATATTTATTATTGAGGTTCCTGGGCCATACTTACCCAGTATTCAACTTCTTTCCTAATTCGAGTGATGTTGCTATCCTTTAGCACATGAATACCATGCTCCTCTGCGTCTTGACCCTTCTGCACTGTGTTGATTTAGTCAATTCGTTCTAAATCTTGGTATGATTTTTCATACCATCTCTCCACATACTTGCAGGTTTCCAGTGCCATAAGGGTATCTTATTGATGATCGGATACACATGCAATGAAAATATGCCTTTCACTTGTGAACTTTGCATATGCATCTTGGAACTCACTCTTCAGGAACATCGTGGCCTGTGTTGAGTCTTGGTAATATTTTTCCAAATGGTGCAGATGGTCTAGCTCCTTTAGTGCATCGACCAGTTCCTTTTCATCCCATTTTGCTCGATCAAATGTGGCATYTGTGATATCCATCSCTACGTTGATGAGCTCATATCTCTTTGTGTGTTCTTTGATGAGCARTTTCTCCTCCATGGTGATGAGAATAGAGCTATCCAACATGAGTCTTCTTTTMTTGGTGGTCCTCCTCATGATATCTTTCSTCTTCCYGTCWTAAGCTATTTTTTGTATATCGAAAAACTCATCAAYGGGCTTAGGGATTTGTTKTTCTCCCTAGGTTAGAGTGTTTCCCAAGCTTCCTYCTATATGTATTTGTTCCAGGATCAGCTCTTGTACTTCATTGATAGGGGAAACTTAAACATGATCCAATGGCTCGACCTTCATYTGATGTTCATTGGCTRGTGAGGTATCGACCATTGTTGAGGAGACAGTGACATGCTCAACACTTACTTGGTGATAGGATGTTGAGGTATTGATCTCTGGMTGTAGAACTTCCTCTTTTTTCCCACCCGAACCTAGCTCATCCTTGGATTTGTCTTTTAGGGTCCCTGATAGGTAGAGAATCTCAATGTATAAGATACTTTTGGCCTCATGGTCACCCTGCAAAGGGTYTGGAACTGATGTATCAGGACTTGGAGYAGGTGTTCCCCCAGGTTCTTTCTCCTCTGTAATTGGTATCAGAGTTACTGGTGAGACCTTCAAACTCTCTTCATCRTCATAGATGTTTATTATATCAAACATGGGAATAGGTACACCTGTTTCACYTGGTGTTCTTGGAATCTCATGCTGTGTAGGAATGTTCATCGACAATCTAGCTTGTGGTGATGGACTTCTAGGATTTTCCAGACCAATGGTTTCCTCCAGTTGTATCAAATCTAAGCCATTTATCCCCTCTTTGATTTTTATAAGGTCATCCGGGGTGATCCTCGTCATTTATACTAGTCGAGGATCATTCTCTAGCTAGTTGATGATTCTTTGGGATCCTTCTAGTAACAACAACCCCCTCCTTTGTGCCTCTGTGGTTTCTGCTACTCTGATTTCTTCTCTAACCCTGAGAGATTCTTTAGCTCACTATTCTATTGTTTCGACCTTCTCATCCATGCTCATAGATTTGAACCTAGTCATGTTTGAGTTATCCTTTCTCTTTAATACCTCCTCCCAATCCTGAGCATATTATGTGAAAATATCATCTTTGAACTTGTCATGCGCATATGGCCAAGATGAAGAGACTTGTGAATCTTGTTGGAGAACTAGGCCTTTAGGGTCATTCTTGCGAAATCGGCCTGTCGGGAACCTGTATTCTAGCATACTCAAACCCTCTTGTTTATCTTGAGTAGTTTCCTTCACTATATAAAACCCAACATGGAAAACGTAGGGTATGAATGCTAGTTTCTTGTCCTTGACCAAAGTGGTGTTATAGCCCTGCAGGATGGTTTGGTAACATATTTCTCCTACTACTTGCCAGTATGGGACATGGACGGGGAGTAAATGTGGTGCCCTAGTGGCCCTGAACAACTTGATATAAGTTGTGGTCTCATCTAGATACCAGTGGCCTACTTTCGAAATCATTTTCTTGGCCACTATAGACAACCTTGGGCATTCCTTTTTAAATATGATGAAATAAATCTGAGTAATGTGTTTATCAAAAATAAGAGTGTAAGACTTCTTGTACTTGTTTTCTCATAGGATATTGAAGTATACATGTACAAGAATCTCTGCAACGTGCCAACTCAAATTCATCTTGATGAAGACATTCCTCGCGCAGATTACATCTAGAAGATATGAGGTCATGTGAAATGCAGGTGCTTCTCCCTCCTTTGGTGACTGATCTTGTAATATACAGGTGCTCAATTTCTTGGAGATGATTTCTCCCCAATTGAAACTACTCCTGAAAATAGCCACAATGTAATTCAGGGGCATCCATGCCTCCGAGAACATGGTGAAATCTTTTTCCCCATACAATTGGCAAATTAGAGCTATTAAGTAGATATATGGCTCCCTCAGATTTGCAGTCCCATACCATTCGTTGCTTCGGTTTGTAAATTTATTGTCCTCCTTCCACTAGGAAGCCATCAATCAACTAGTTTCATGGAATTCATATAAATTTACTATGAATTCTATGTTCAACCACTCCTCTTGGTCCTTGATTTTGTAATACTTATGGACCTCTGTCGAGAGAAAAACTCCAACACATATGCCATTTTCGTCATTGATTAGGCACTTCTTCGCATCTGTGTGGTCGATTATCCAAATCAAAGTCTCAATGCAGGGTAAGACTGGAGTTCAACAAGATACCAGATGCAAACATGATTGCTAGATATTTGGGAATACCTAGTCGTTGAGCGCCCTTTAATCCGAGTTGTTGTGTGGGATAAAATCCGTCTAATCTTCCCGGTTGTTTCTATTGAATAAATCTCCCCACTGTGGGAGCATCATTTTTGATCTATTAGTTGCTTCTTTATCACAAAAATGGGAGGTGGAATGAATTCCTTCTTGGTCGATGTTTTGATGACCGGCTTCGCTTTGTGAGAAAATTCCAACTACTTCACCCTGTCGGGAGAAGATCCTTCACCCATATCTTCTTCCTTTAATTTTGGTGCTCTTGGTGAGCATCTAGTCATTGGATTCCTTGGAGGCATTTTCCTTGCAGATAGACTAGTGTTAGATATAGTGTTGCAGATAGGATGTTGATATATAAAAAATCACGACTGTCGAAATGATGACAATTAACACATACCTCTTCTTCGCGCTAGCTTAACCTGGTTTTTTGAAAGTGTGAGAATTGAACGCAACTCTTGAGACACTCTCTTCACTTCTTTGACTCTGTAAGTGGAAAACGTGTGTGCAGAATAGAGGTGGTCGAAGCTGTCTTAGTGATTTAAATAGTGATAATACTTACATTGTCAGATCAATTATTCAATTTGGGGTGCGAGTGCGGTTCTAAAAACTATGCCGCCAGATCCTAATTATGTTTGAGATTAAATGTAGTCATAGGTTGGTGGCACCGGCGTGGTCTATGTTGTGGTTAATTGGTGATTTCAAATTACCATTGTTCAATCGGCGTACCGGGTAATGACGTATGTGGAGAAGAACATTAATTGGATTATTAATTGGAATTCAACTTATTGTGTGTTGAAAATGTCCCATCAGCCTACTAATTTAATGGTTGTATCGGGATTCAACATTTTCCTTTAGACGATGTGTGTTGATATCTGTTGGAGAAAATTCCAACACCAATCCATCTTATCGTACAATGATGATGTGTAAATGTCGACTTGGCAGTGTGACTAGGACACGTGGAAACCTAAGGTGACTCAGGCAGTACAAAAATCCTATGCAACAAGGACACATGGTGTCTTCGTTTAATTGTGTTAATCAGAATCACGTATTTTCATTAGCTGAGCGTTTTAAAAACTGGTACTACCTTGTCGATGTCGAAACCGCATCAGGGATTGGTGATCGACGATAGGTTTAAACAAGTGTTCTAGAATTACCCCCTTCGAAAATTGTCGATGTCGTGAATGTATCGGTGATCGACGATGTGTCCATGCAGAAAAATTCAATGATTTATATCTTTGAGAATTCACCGACCCTGAACAAACGCATCAGTGATTGGCGATTGAGGGTTCAACATGGCCCATGTCAAAATTTATCCTTTCTCATATTTCACCGACACCGAAGAGAAATCGGCCACCTCCAGAAACTTATTTTCAAACAACTAGCAAAAATCTATTCCGCTTTTTACTAATGTCAATGTTACATCGACGATCGACGAATATTGTTACTATGTGATTAATTTATTTGCTCAGATTTTTCCAATGTCGAACATAAGAGAGGGTGTCACAATTTTGGTTGCAGATTCATAGTTAAAAAACCAAGTTCTTTATTGACACAAAGATTTCAATTTTATAGGTACAAACAAATGCAAATTGATCGTTGTTGAGACCAAAAACGTAATTAGTGATTTCTCACAACAGACTCAACTTAGAAAACAAGTGGTACCCAAAAGAGAAAAAAATTCATAAAATATTTTAGGGTGTGTTGTGCGCTCAACACTATGTCAATAAGAATCTCTCACCTACATAATTGAACTACATGGTAACTGAAAAATATTTTCTTGTTGTTATTCATGCAATAAACAAGTTTAGACAATACATTACTTTATATTCTGTAATCTTGAATATTGATCATGTGTTAGGGACCTAACCTCCCTAACCCCTCACATAGATAGAATTATATATTTTCCATGTAATAAAGGCCGACATTAGTTAATAAGGCCTATTTAATAAATATGAATAAGTCAATGTAAGAAGACCTAATAGAAGCTTATGCTTCTAGAAATTTCTTCATTTAGAATGTTCTTTAGAAAATAGAATTAGCATAAATAAGAGTAGGAGGCATGAGAAAGATTTTTCTTGAAAATTATTGTAATAGAGTGCTACTCTTCTAGAGGTTTCCCCCTCGAAGAGATAAGTGAAAATCACTCCCATTTCAATAAAGGTATAATTTTGGTGTGTTATTCTCTAGATTTATTGTTATGTTGGTAATTTCTATTATATTCATATTTCTTCTTAATATCGTGTTTGCACAAGGGTAGACCCAGGTTTCAATGCTTCAACAATGCACTAACAAAACCCTAACTATCGGCCCTTTCGACAACACCTACGAAGCAAATGAAGTCTCACCCGAGGTAGAGGCAAGGGGGGTTGAAGAACTCAAGTGTCTACAACCTAGCTAGGACACAGATCTGTGATCACAATACTTAACAAAACACTTAGCATTTATCATTCATTAGTCTTTAACCCTTATTCACATCGCAGGTTAAAACCCTAATTACAGAACAACACAATATTAATCCAGGTCTAAGAACATTTAACCATTCGACACATAGAATTAAGTAGATCTAGCATTCATTCACATCAAAAAGCAATTAAGCATTCATATATATATCTATCTAAACAATATACTAAGTAAATACAAGAACAATATAGCAAAAAGAACATGACATAGGATATACGTAGTTCACCCGAGTGCGGGGCTACGTCCACCAACTCTTCTTCTTCTTTATTAGCTTCTTCCAATCTTATTACATGCACAAATCCACAAAGTCAACTATGCATAGGACATGAGATATGTGTGCACCTCGCCATATCCTCCTTCCCTAAGTTAGATCCAAGCATGAAGCCTTCTTACACTCACTTTCACTTAGCTCTACAAATTATCAACACATAGTATGCATGAAGCCTTCAAAGCTATTCACACATAGCAACCTTTACATATCTTGCACAAAGCCAACTTAGATCTATTTTATCCTTACTTTGATCTAAGTCCTATCTAATTATTTATACATTACACAAGGGGCCTAAACATGGGTAAACCCCATGGGCCAACATCCCATACCCATTAAATAAACCCTAAAACCCAAAAATCCCGCAAAAGGGGGCAAGATCCTGCGATCTCCACTTCACCTGGGTGCTTCATCTTCGACTAGCCTGTCGAAGTCCCAAAAATGGTCAAACATGACCAAGGTTCTCCAAAAATTGGTCTAGGGCCAACATGGCCACAACACTCACTTGTGACTCGTCCCAAGTCACTCTGATCTAGGAAATTCTTCTTCAAAGGCCTCAAGCTTGTCTCGAGTTGCCTCGACTTGGTACTTCACCAGAGCCTCCTTCTCAGTGAACTCCTAAATGACTTTCTCGGTGACATGTCCTTCCAAGTGTTGTTCCATCGTGGTGACCACTTGTTCCAACTGTGCACCTTGTTTATTGATCTCTTCAAAAAGTGTGAAAGATTTGTCCTGCACCGGCTGGAGTCTCTGGGTCACTTCCATGACTCTACTCTGGATGGCATTGATCTGTCGCTAAACTGCACGCACTTCCCGTGACCTTTTCATCTTCTCTACCGCTAAAAGCATCTTTAACTGTGCTTGCATTGTCAATGCTTTCTTCTTCACCTCTTGGAGCTGTGACTCCAATATCCTCAGTTCTGGGTCTTCTGCAAGGCCCTCATAGGTATGTGCACTTTGGTTACTCATTTTCTTGCATTCTAAAGCCAATGCCTTGATTCATTCGACTGCACTTCTAGAAGTTTCTTCGCTCTGGTCTCACACTTCCTACATAGTGATCAACACTACTTGCAGTTCTAGTTCTGCTATTCTCGCTTGAAGCTAATGAATGGCTTCAACGAGCTTCCCCACTTGAATTTCTGCTGTCTCTTCTTCCCTCTGGGTCAAACCTGGCACATAGCAAAGTGCCCGAGTGACTTTTTCTCTAACCCTAATTTGCTCTGTAAGCAACTATTCATTTTCTTTCTAGATCTTCTCTCTATCCTCTTCAAACTTCACTTGGAGTTCATCTTTCTCTTGTTGCGCAAACCAACGTTTCTCTAGGGATTCCTCCTATACTTGCTTCAAGGCCTCTATGGCCTGCTCTTTTTCTTCCTATACTCGTCGAAGGTGAGCCACTGTCACATATGCTAATCTATGTAGTTGGGTAGGCTCATCTCCCACTCCTATATCCCCTGATGATGACGACACAATAGACACTGCGCAACTCAAATAAAGGGCTTGTTGTACCCCTTTCAACTCTGCTTCGATCCTGTCATATATTGTCTGCTTCTTTTCTTCATTTCGTTGCAAAATATCCTCCGAAGTGTCTGCTACAACTGCAATGATGAGGTCAATATCATCCATTGTAAGCACAGTCTGTGACTAGGGCTTATTGGCTCATGACTTCTTCCGTGCTGAGGGTTTCTTCGGAGAAACCTTTCTTTTCTTTGACGTATTGACCTCTGTAAGGGGATCTTTAGGTAGTGTCACTTCGCCATGTTCCTGTTTGTCTTCTTCCCCTTCCTCTTCTTGGTTAAATTCGTCACCTCCTCCTCCTCCAGGTGAGTTAGGCACAATTTCCTCCGATGCACTATTTGTTTCATGTACCTCTTCCTTCTTCTTTGTCTTCTTAGTGTTGCTTGGTCCATCATATTCTTCTTGGGTGACCACAGGACTTTTGATGATATCAGGGTTGGAGAGCTTTGTTTTCTCAATTGGTACAAGGAATTCAACTAGCCATTCCTTAATTATCTCCTCCATGTCTTCATCAGTTAATTTATAGTATGACTACAGCTCCTCCTTGCTTTCATCCCTAGGCACAGTGATGTAAATGAAGTGCCTGTCTGCACAAAACTTCTGTATTGGCCTGTAAGAATGCAAGGTATTCAGAGTCATTCTAGGGAAGGACTCGATGGCTCACGTGAGTTGTAAGTAGTAAGTGTGGAAGATAGCGTTCGACTACCACTTCTTCACCATATCACGTGAATACCACAAGGTGGTGAACCTCGTGACTAGTGGCTCGGACGACTCGACTTCAAGGAAGGTCTCTCCCTCTGACATCTCCCAAGCAACAAAGGAAAAGAGAATCAATATCTAGCTAAAGTGAAACTCGTAGCCCTGGTCTTGTGCTTCGCAACAATCCTGCTCCAACTAGTTGATGAGGTATCTCACCCAATTCATCTGCATCCCTTCAATGCACTTTCCTACGAGGTCGACGATGAACCCCATGAATTGCGTTGGTATGTTATTCCTAACAATATTACCAGTGATCAACTGGAAAGATAGGCGCACTGTGCCATTTTGGATGGAGGCTACCTTGTAGCCCCGCTTCCCCTTATCCACATCGTCGTAGGCGTCCTTTATTCACTGCGCCAGGGTGCGATCTGCAGCCTTCCCTAGGTAGAATTTCTGAGGGTCCGGTCGCTGCATGCTTAATCCAGTGATCATGTAGATCAACGCTGGATCCACAGTCATGCACCTGTCTAACCATAGATAACCTCCATGGTAGCACGACAGGAGGATTTTAATGCACACATTAACCTTCTGATGTCTACCGAAGTGGGGTATCTTCATGATGTTGAGGATGGTGGACCTCGCGATCTCCTTAGTCCATGGTTGGGGAAATATCTTTGGCTTCTTCCCAGCCATCTTTGTCAAGTAATTATGTGGTGTGAGCAACACATAATTCTTTCTATATCCTAGCTTAAAGTCACTGATCTTTCCAACTGCGCATATCCCCTTCGGGAGGTATGCAGTGATGATTCTATTTTTGAAATCTCTCAAGACACTGTCACGACTAACTGCTCTAGCCAGAGGTAGGATGTAGTCGAGTAATACCAACGGGATGAGCTTCGCATTCTCTAGATCGTCGCAGTGCTTTCTTCTTTTCTCTGTCGCAGTTCGAGATGGCCCAGATCGACATGCAGTCGATGGGGATGCTTGCAATCCTTTCATTGCCGAGGCTTGTACTACTGTGGACATGACCTTCTTAGCCATAAGGTCTATTAGGATATTCTCCATAGACTTCTCTACTATGCTAAGGTCACCCGACATGCACGCTCGAGATCAAATATTTTGGGTAGGCAAACAAATGCTCAAGGTAAGAAAAACGGGTGGCGAGGTCTCAATAAGCACAACGCGGTAGAAATCAAGTCTCCAACGGCTTGGATAATCACAATTTGCAAAAGTGTCCCCAGTGAGACATTCGAAGGATCAAATAGACAATTTCGTAACAAATTCCTCCAATGGGAAGGAATGCATATCCATCCATTATGGTGTGGTCCCAGTGGTCCAATGGCGATATTTCCGACAATAACTACATTTCTAGCCATTCCAGAGCGTCGTTCTAATGGTTGGGATGCCTCCAATGGTCATATTGCTTCGCCAATTCGAAGTTCTTTTATGTTTTTTTCTGCTATTCCGATGAGGTTCAATTTCTACAAGCCTACTTTCTACGAAGTCTTTTCTATAACTTCCTGCAATTTTTCTAACTTTGATTTCTTCTTCCTGAGATTTCTATCCTTCTTTCCTGTGATCTGAGTCTTTGGGTTCCTCTTTCCATTTTTATTCTTATATGCTTTTAGCATAGTAACTTCTCACTGCTAAGAGTCTTTCAAAGGGTTTAAGTGGAATACCTCTTCTCTTATTACTTCAGGGGTAGGTGTTCTTCTCTCCTGCATGGATAGGTTCTTTAAGCCTTCTTGTGTTATTTCAACTTTGACAGCTAAGTTTCTGGCCCTCAGTTTCTTCGACTTATCCTCTTTTTATTCCCTTAGTCATTCTATTTTCTTGGATATGAAGTCTCTTAATTCTTTCTTTTTTTGTTCTATAGCTTTTTCTTCTTCTTTCCTTCGGATTTGATCTTTCTCAATCCAATTCCTTACTAACAAAAATGAAAAAGGAGTGTTGTCTGCGACAAACTTAATGACCTCGAATTCTTCTTCTGTCGATGTTCCATGAGTAATCATGGGTACATGAGTAAGTCTTCCACATAGGGTTATCATCTTTCCTTTAAACAATTATATTCCTCCCAATGAAGGAATTATAGAAGGCTTTCCCAAAATTTCCCAAGTACTTTCTGTCATGATATTCACCTATGTTTTTGCATCCAATACACATTCTATGTTGAAGTCTCCTATTCGTGTTTCTATGCATTCCTTCTCTTTTAAGATCTCTGGTAAAATGATGTCTATGTGATCATTCAATGTTTCTTTCATCTGTAATAATATAGCCTCTGATTCTTTCTAGTGTTCTAGCATATTCTTAGTCTCTTGACCTTTTTCATGATTTTCTTGTCTCATGTTCATCTTCTCAACTTTAGCAATCATTCTAGGGAAATCCAAAACTTCATGTCCAGTAGATTTACAACAAAGGCAAATAGGACCTCTACCAGGGAATTCCTTAGCAATATGTCCCAGTCTTCTGCAACTATAACAAAGATTCAATCCTCTCTTTCTCTTGAACGATCCCCAACCTTTCATGTACTGCACACTGGGATCACAATGATGAATCTGCAAAAAATTCTTTCTAGGATCCTGCATCCACTTGTTAGTCCAAAAATTCTTTCTATGCATAGGAATAACATATCTTTCACTATCTTTATCAGATATATTCATATCAAATCTTCTTTCTTATAGTTGTTCCCTAGTTTTCAGACTAGGACAAAATCAATCAAACATACCTAGATCCATTCTTTTGAAGAAAAAAAATTCCACTTATCTTACCTTTATCATAGCACAAATCTTTAAGATCTTCCCTATTTTCTTCAGATCCAGTTTCTTTCTTAGCACAGAGCTTCCCAAGTTAAGTAGAATATTGTGAACTACAACAACAGATCTATGCACAAAGATTTCTCTTTTCTTCAGTTCCCAACAATCACTATTTCAGGTCTCGACAACAGAACCATGTGTTGGCACAGGGGTAGAACTAGGGTTCAATGCTTCAACATCGCACCAAAAAAAACCTAATTACCATCCCTTTCAACAACACCTGTGAAACAGATGAAGTCTCACCCAAGGTAGAGGCAGGGGGGTTGCATGACTCAAGTGTATAAAACCTAGCTGGGACACAGATATGTGATCACAATATTTAACAGAGAACTTATAATTTATCATTCATTAGTCTTTAACCCTTATTCACATCACAAGTTAAAACCCTAATTACATAACAACGCAATATTAATACAGGTCTAAGCACATTTAACCATTCATCACATAACATTAAGCAGATGTAGCATTCATTCACATCACAAAGCAATTAAGCATTCATAGATCTATCTATATCAACAATATACTAAGTAAATACAAGAACAATATATCGCAAAGCACATAACACAAGATATACGTGGTTCACCCCAGTGTGGGGCTACGTCCAACAACTCTTCTTCTTATTTATTAGCTTCTTCCAATCTTCTTACTTGAATGGATCCACAAAGACAACTCCGCATATGAAAAGAGATCTATGCGCACCTTGCCAGATCCTCCTTCCCCGAGTTAGATCTAAGAACGAAGCCTTCTTACACTCACTTGCACTTAGCTCTGCAAATTCTCAACACATAGTATGCATGAAGCCTTCACAACTATTCACACATAACAACCTTTACATATCTTTCACAAAGCCAACTTAGATCTATTTCATCCTTAATTCTCTTTAAGTCCTGTATACTTATTTATACATTACACAAGGGGCCTAAACATGGGTAAACCCCATGGGTCGACATCCCATACCCGTTACATAAAGCTTAAAACCCAAAAAGCCTGCAAAAGGGGGTGAGATCCCTCAATCTCTGCTTCGCCTGGGTGCTTCGTCTTCGACTAGCCTGTCGAAGTCCCAAAAATGGTCAAACACGACCAAGGTTCTCCAAAACTTGGTCGAGGTCCAACATATCACATAACCAAGTGCATAAGAAGTGGTATCATAGCACTTTCCTTAGCAGGAATTGTAGGTTAATTTTCTTTCTAGGGTAGAGATGTGTTCCGACGTCTTTAAACTATAGTTATCTATCGTTCAACACATAGATCCATGGTTGGGGAAAAATACACACAGGAAATACAAGAGGTTTTTAACCTCACATTGTTGGAAACCCTTGTAACCCCTGTTAGTAACCCTTCAAGTGGTAGTGCATCAAACACCACCTGTATACAGAATTGTACTTCCAAGTACCTCTTGTATATTAGTAGCTCCCTGAAGTATCCTAAAACTAGCCATAGATCAATTGATCAGTCACATGAATTCTATAGTTCCACCGAGAACAACACTCGAGAAGATACTCTCTAGTACCTAGGTAATTGGGTAGTATGATTAAGGGTACATCCTATCCTCCTTAGTTGGTTCCATGAGAAATTGGGCCGAGTACTACTATTCTACCCCGCATGTATATCAGAGAGCTATAGCATAGGCAAAACCCTTGTCTATAGGCACCCTGAAAACCTTAACCCTTGGGACGAAAATAGAACAAAAAAGGAACAAACAATATCTATTGGAGGGCAACCTTGCCTCCTGCATATCGATTGCGAAATTACTACAAATTTTTTCCCATTAAGAATTTGGGCATTTCGACACTGCATTATTATTCAGATCAGAGTATAACTTTGTAGGAGTGATAAAAAAAGAAGAGAAAAAGGCCAAAAAAATAGTATGGGGCCTTCCAACACCCTTATTTGAGACCTATATCATTGGATTCCCCTTTTCTCCCTAATCATTTTTATACCTATCATATTTAACCTTCTTTTACCTTCCCACATCCTTATTTGAGACCTATCTCATTTGATTCCCCTTTTTTCCTTGATCATTGTGCTACCTATCATTTTTAACCTTTTTATTTACCTGTCCGCAACCATATTTGAGACCTATCTTATTGGATTCCCCTTTTTACCTTGATCATTTTGATACCCCTCATTTATAACTTTTTTTTACCCCGTGGACCCATACCATTCCCAACACCCTTATTTACCGCTTATCCCATTGGTCTCCTCTCACTTCCCTGATCATTGTGGTATATATCACTTCTCTACTTTCTTGTCCATGGACCCACCCCTCATTCCCTCATTTCTCCCACCTGCCAATAAGAAACCAATCAAAAACTGAATATCGACCTTTGTAATGTACCCAACCACCCTCAGGATGACCACACTAATCTATAACATAACCAACCACCCACAGGCTGACCACGCTACTCCAAAAACTTGCTTTTGAATTGATGTCAAATTCTAATAACATTTAATCCACAATCAAGCATGAAAGACCCACATGCATTAATCAAGATCTATGATACACCATAAAAGAAATAAACAATGTGCCATGAACAACAAATAACCAACATACATGAAAATTATAAATACATATCTCGGAGATAATTAAATACACAACATAATATACATTATATAGAAAACACAGAGAACAATTATATTTGCAAGTAAACATTCACCAATTGGATGCATACCAAGGACATTCCTCCCAACCATAGATATTGTTGTTCTTTTACTCTCAACAACAGGTCACCCCTGAGCCAGGGATATGAATCCAGAAGGATGGGTCCTAGGCCAAATATAAAACACACAACAGTTGGATAACTAGATCTTAGGTTTCCCAACCACATGGCCAATTGAAATTTCCAACTCTCTTTCCCCCTTAGCGTGCACAACCCAAAGAAATGAACACCTTTCTCTACCATGTAGTCCCCCATGATGTTCCATTTCTCTCCAGGGCTCCAGTGGTACTGGTAAGGAAATATCCCTACTGGAAACTCCAAGGATTCTCAGTTGTGGACATTTATTTCCAAACTTCCATCAATCTCATGCACGCAGACATCCATTCCCTCCTGGAATGATTAGTAATTTATTACATCCATCTAGCAATGTCTCTTCTCTTTCAGTCATTCATTTCCATGCTCAAACCAAGAGCACATGAATTAGAAAGAATGAGGCACCAAAAATGAAAGAGTGAGAAGGGTGTAACAGTGAATGAATAAGAACAAGTGAACCCCCAAAACAACCCACAAGGGATGTTTATATAATTACATGAAAAAAATAACCACATGGCCTTCCTCCCAAGAAGCTCATGTAACCACTTTTCTCCATAAAATCAATTATGGGTAAATAAAATATAATAAAAATACTTATCCCCTTAATCCCCCGCTCTCATGGAATCATATCTCTCTATCTCTTTTTTCCTTGTCCGTATTGCAACCAATTATGTATTTTTTACTAATGTATATATATTTATTACATTTCCTAGGCACTTCAACCCCTTTTCAACTTCATAGGCTCACTAGCCTAAGTCACAATTACATAATACATTATAGTTCATAAGGGTTAAAAACGGGGTGTTACATCCCCCTCCCCTTATTTTGACACTTTCCTCAATGCACAACACCATTCCAATGTTATTAACATTACAAATCTAGGCCCTCTAGCCTTAATCCACACATAAAGTCCAACCGACTCTCATATACATAGGCACCTGGCCTAAAATTAAACATGTATACATAGGCATTCCAACTCAAAAGATGCACAAAGGTTTTACAATTTACATTTCTGGTAGTATTTCCAACCGACAAGATCTCATTCCCATTAGCCCTAGACAACCCAAATAAATGAACCCCTTTCTCTGTCATGTAGTCCCTCAGGTTGTTCCACTTCTCTCCAGGGATCTAGTGCACTCGACCAATAAGTTTAAGAGTTGCAGCTTCAAGAAATCTAGCTGGAATAAGTCCACTAAACTTTCTTCATTCCATGCCTTCATCATTGAGATCGATTTCCTACTAGTGTTCTTTTTTGTGAGCTTCCAAATTCAATAGACAACATCTCATCTATATTATAAAAATACAGTCATAATGAGATATTGTTATAACAATTTCAATCATAAATGTCAAATATGTTTTATACAGGAAAATTATGTTTTCAAGCATGAGCTTCCAACTCATAATTCGTTTGGCTCTTGTAGTTGTAGGCATCAATCTTTATTATGAATTACAACAATGCCATACCCAATACCATTATTCTTGTAATTTTCTCAACCTTCAATAAGCCAAACCAATTGTTAGCATAATCATGTAACAATTTGTAACTATTAATTTCTCAAATATGTTTTATATAGGAAAATAAATTTTCCAGGCATGAATTCTTCTTCTCATAATGTTTGGCTTTTGCATTTGTAGATATCATTCTTCCTTCTGGGTTTACATCCCTTCCATATCCAAGACCATCCTACCTACAATTTTCCTCAGCCTTCACTCAACCAAACAAGTTGTCAGTATCATGCATATGCATATTTTCATGGAAACAATTACAAAAATTGACAAAGTGATCTCAGAATTGTTTACAACAACAATTAAATCACTTCCATTAATCCAACTATTAACTGGAATGAACCCATCATTATTTACACATGTGTTATCAACCAATATTTTTTTTCTTCTATCTGCCAATATTTTTATCATTGTGTTCCCTTGATAGAGATTTTCCATAATTTATCATTATATAACTACTCTCACCTGCAACTTTCTTGTTGCATTATCTAACAACTCTTGAAGTGTTTTAAATTTCATGAGCTATCAATACTCACATCATTTCAGTGGTTATCATAATCATTTCTATTTTATATAATATATACATGCATTCACCAAAATGCATTGAATAATTCTTGTAATATCACTTGTAACATTTTGAATAGTTCCAAAAAGTGATCTCAGAATTGTAACAAACAACAATTCAATCACCTTCAACTAGTATTCATATTAATAATGCAACTATCCATCATTATGTATTTTCAGCACCACATGTTTTTAATAATGCAACAATTAATTACTAAATAAAATAACAATCGATGTGAGAATACCCATGGCCATAGCTACACAATGCATCCATGCATTGACTACATAATACCACATAAATATGTCATGCATTCCACCACAATGAGTTGGAAGGAATAGCCAATTCCTCAACACATCATCCATCCACACACTTCCTACTGCTTTCCTAACTATTTGGATACCTTCCTTTTCAATCGAAACACAACACCAAGAATATAATTCTTAAGTTCTCTTCAATGTTTGCAAAGAGGTTGCAGTACAAACATTAGATATACATTAGATACCATTGTTCACTCACATAGCGCTATAGCCCTTCCATATACAACCATATTATGGTCTCACACATGACTATATTTATGGATATTTATTTTTATAGAAGAAGTATGTCTCATGAATTAACCTGGTTATGATCCCATAACCAATCATAACAGAATATACAACTAAAAATCTATCTAAATGCATTCTAGCATCAATAACATGTACATACTCTAGGTCTTTGGCCATTACATATCGATTTAAATCTTGAAAAATTAACTAAGGGAATTTCTTACCTCAATTCCCTTCAACATAGAAGCAACAAATGAATACCAGGATGGTTGTTATCAACCTACTTGATGCTACCTGATCAACTGGTATTTGTAGAAACTCACAGATTTCCTCCTTCATCATTTTAATCACCATTCCTACCACCCTCATGGTGTTGGATTACTAAGTGGGGGGGGGGTGAATATGTAATAGAGAAATTATAATCCTTTTTAACCAAATAATCCAAGTGTTATATCAATGTAGAATTATCATCCAATAATAATCAATGAACAAATGAACAATAATACACATACATAGTACACCAGTGTTTTACGTGGAAACCCAAAGCGGGAGAAAACCATGGAATTCTTTTTCTTATATGTCTTGAAGAATTACATTCATTGGAAGCACCAAATTCCTTTGTTTTCTAGCTGCAACTGAAAGGAGGCTCCAACCCCCTAGTTTCTCAGGCTACAACC
>ML790371.1:315488-378908 GCA_009831015.1 Picea engelmannii | reverse complement strand
ACCCTAAATTGCACTATCCCTGCTTACCTGGCATCAGGCCTACTCATTGCCTTTCCTTGCCAAAGCCATGCTGAACAGACTCTTCAAAAACCTCCTAAATCAAGTAACCCGCGCCCTAACCTAGCACTGGGTGCGTTGGGACGTTGGTAGGACTTCTGTAGCACGCGTGTGAACGCTGGCTGGCCCACTACAGCCCGCGTTTACCTAACAAAGCAAAAAATCAGGAAAGTTTCCACTGGGACGAAGAGCTTTTTGTCAGTTAACTGGAACTCCCAGCCATGCATGGCCGAGAGTTCGCCAAAACCCCTAGCTCCTTCTATCCTATAAAAGGAGGGGTAGGGGTACTATTTAAAAGGAGGAAAAATCATAGCAAAGAAACTCTACGAAATTGCCAAGTCCGTTTTGTCCCAACCCTTTAGCCTTGCCTCAATATTTAGGAGAAATTCATGCAAAAGCAGTTGGAGGACAAAAGAAGAGGAGGAGCCCAGGATCAGGATCGAGGAACGGTGGCTGGTCTCTAAAATCATTGTAAGTTGATTCATATTGAGATTAATGAAAAATATACTTTTCCCGTCCCAAATACATGAGTCTCATCTATGTTATTTGATTTATGTTTTATCTCTAACCCTCTAGTAGATCAGTAGCATGCATGCGTAGTTTTGTCTTGATTGCAGGAAACTTTGTGGAAGGAGCAGCAGTAGCAAGGAGATAAAATCTCAACGGAGGATCTACTTCAACCGTCGATAAAAAGGTTAGTTGATTCTTCCCGTGTTTTCCTGAGAAAAAGGGTTATAGGTTTGGGTAGGAGGTTAAAAGTTATTCTTGAAGGGTCGTGATCTATGTACAAGTTTAAATCCCTAGTTTGTTAGTCCGTAGGGTAGAATACCCCACAACAGTTCTTGATCTTGATTAATTAAATTACTAATACAAAAATTAAGGCCTAAACTAATCCCATCACGATTTCGGGATTCGGGTTTTAGTGGTGATATACCTCATGTAAGCAAGATCCCCGAAACCCCGAAACACGAAGTCCCAACCCAATACTAAACTTAAGGCCTAAACTAATCTCATCGCGATTTCGAGATTCAGGGTTTAGTGGTGACATACCTCATGTAAGCGAGATCACCGAAACCTCAAAACGTGAAGTCCCGACTCAATACCAAAGCTAAGGCCTAAACTAATCCCATCACGATTTCGATATTCGGGGTTTAGTGGCGACATACCTCGTGTAAGCAAGATCCACGAAACCCCAAAACGTGAATTCTCGACTCAAAATCAATGTTTAAAATGAACTAACTTCGTTTTAAAAATACATTTAATGGTAATTAAACTTCTTAGGTATTTTCATTTTTCGGGTTCCGTTGAACGAGATCTTTCGAATTTTGATTTTAGAATCCCTGAAATATGACCATATTAATAACGAATAGTTAGTGATTTCTGTGACACAAATGCGTATCTTAGAAATATTCTCTGCATTAAAGGTATTAAATTCTTGGCAGTTGTGTCAATACTTTCACCATAAAATGAGTTAAAGGAAAATTAAAGGTCTGTGTTTTGAACCTTATTCTTGCTCTTTCTATCAGAATTAAGTTGCATCCAGCTGAGCTTACGCACCTCTCTTCTGTGACAGGTTTTCGTACCAATACAAAAGATATGGCACCAAAGAAGGGACCCAAGAAGAGTGAAGATACAACTGATATTTCAAGCCCAGAGGGAGATGTCATATCCGACACCACGCCACATACTATCGACTTGATCAAATCATGGAGACAAATCTATGAAAATATGGACTACGAGATAAAAAATTCCCTTAATGATTCTGAGAATCACTTTCGGGACATAGCAGAATCGAAACTTCATAAGATTGCCGCACACCCACGACTCATGGCGTACAATGTCATTATTAGTTGGGCTTTAGAGAAGGTTGATATACCAACGAGAAGAATTTTAAATAATCAAGGGGCCATTATCGGCTCATTTAGACCTGAACATATCCAGGTTATGTACAAACTCTCACCCAATCCTAAATTTATTTACAATGTCGAATTTATAGCTAAATTTCAGAGAAAGGAACGCATTGAGGTAGACCAAACTTACCCCGATTTAATCAAAGGCTGGTGGAGATGTCCATCAAAATTTAGGGCAGATACCCACATAATTTATGCCACAGCTTCTTTGAATGAGTACATGGTTTATGTAGCCATGATGTTGTGCAGACTCTTCAACAAAAAGAATCCCTGTCATTTCCCCACAGAATGGGTGTCATTTTTAGAGGAAGCATCAGAAGGATATAGTTTCAACTGGGACAAGATTTTATCCGATAATATAGCCAAAGAGGTTTCAGATTACAAAGCTGCAAGAGCTCGAGGTCAACCAGTGGCCTTTTACATGTCGTCATACATCATGGACACAATTTGTTTTATGACTCCGTTCCCCCTAATGAATTGGAGTTGGAACATAACCTGCCTCGAACCCATTCATGAGTATCACTCTGAGCTATGGGAAGAAAACGAAAAAAATTCGTTTTATGAAATTTGTCATTTTGTGGTAATACCAATGCATAAATTGTTTTTCGGCTGTGACCCTCCGCGCATTTCTGAAAAAGTTTCAAAAAACCTCAAGCCAATAACAAACTGGTTCATTGAAGAAAGCTTCTCTGACATTAGGGTTTATGGGTGCTCAATCCCCCCTCACGCGCTTCCAAAATTCCTCCCAGATAGACTGGTGTGTAGGGAAGTAGCACATCGAATAGTGAAAGGTGGTATCGGAATAGAGCTAAAGGCGGCTCAAAAGAAGTCCTGGCCAATCTTCCCTGTGCACATCGGGAAATTTTCATTACAAAATTTGGGCCATTCCAAGTTGGAAGCAGAAGCGCTCGAAGAAGACAAATTGTTAAATATTGAGTACAAAAGGCATGACCCTTATCAACTAGTGTACAAACACTTGATACACTACAATATGAAATCATATGAACATGAGGAGTTCCCTTGGGATGACATGTTAAAAAAGGCTAAGACTTATAAAGAGGTGTTAGAACGAGTACAAACATTGTCGTCCGACCTATAAGCTAGCTTTCGGACCTTTCAGAAGCGTAGACAGAGTGGTCTACCCCAAGTACTGCAAGGAGAAGCAATCACCCCCCCCAGGAGAAAGAAAGTGTTCCCCCAGGCTTCGAATAGAAAGCACAGAAGAAGGGAAATCCCAAAAAAGTCCCACAGGATACGGAAAGGCCCCCACCAAACAAAGAGACCATATAGACAAAAAAATCAGAGACCGAAGAAGAGAAAAGGTCTGGGAGACCACCCAAGTCCAGTAAACTTACTCCCCCTTCATCACCTAGTGTTGATGTCAATACGCATAAGGCAATAGGAGGGAAAGGATCTACAGAGCTAGGAAGTCCCATAGCTTCCTTAACCCCCTTACAGTCCACTTTTGGATTCCCACGGACAAGAGCTCTATTTGTTGATGACCTCACCTCTATCCCCATAGATGAGATTCCTCCTTCCGATTACTTTTTCAGTAGAAAAAGGAAGGCCTTCCTAAAGCAAGAGATGCATAAGAAGGAGGGGAATATGGTAAAAAAGCATAAAGTCTTGATAGATGGACATAATTTGGAGGACGAGGATTTCGCTATAGAGATAGCAGGTTCCATGGGAGCCATGGCAGCAAAAAACCTTTTTACCATGGGAAACATGAGAACGTGGATAAAGAAGAGTGATAACATGATAGCTCAATTACAATATCAGTTAAAGAATGTTGAGGAGAACATTAGAGAAGAGGTGAGTAACAGCTTGGAGCAGACCAGGGCTGTCGAAAGGATAGAAATTCAATTACTCAAAACATGTTTGGAAGAAATGAACCAAAAGATACAAGCAAGTCAGGTATAGGTTGCTCAACAAAAGGAGAATGCAGAACAATTACAGGCTAGGTTAAATTTGATGGAAGGTTAGGTCATATATCTAAAAGCTTTCCAGGCCCAGTCACTGGCAGTGCATTCAAAAATAGAAGTTGAACAACAAAAATTGATTTCCAAGATAGAGATTATTTAGAGTTACTTTCAAGAAGCAGATAATGCCTTTGATAATATTATCCTGAAGGAAAAAGAAGCCAAAGCAACAAGGGTTACTCTCCAAAAGGAAATCAAATATTCGACAAGTGAAGAGACATCCAAAAATATGAAAATATCAGCCATAGAGAAAATCAGAGGCGACATCATGCTCAAGCTATGGGAAACCAACATAACTGAAAAAAAAATAATAGGTCAAGGAAATCAGAGATGACTAGGAAGAAGTTTTTGATATTTTAGACAAAGGGTCATTGAACAATTGAAAAGGTAATTGTACAGGAATTCTGGGATAGATTAATATTGTAAGACATCAATTAAATTTTAGAGAAAATTTGAGTGAAATTCAGATAGAAATTTCACAGCTAAGAGAAATGGATGTCACCCTAATAGACAGGTTGTTAGTTGAGCCCAACTTAAAACTAGAGTCGATAAAGTTTGTAGATAAAGGAGTTGAAGACCGTCTTTCCAAGATACAGAGAAAGGTTGATCTGTTCAAAGCAAAAGATCTTCCAGAACCCCCCATAAATTTTACACAGTTCCGGGAGAGATGCATTGAATTTATTGGATAAAAAGAAGGAGAGTCATCAACAAAGTAAAAGTATCATTTGGAAGATTTTTTCTTCCAAGAAAACAGAAAAATGGAGAAGATCATGCAAACGGTTTTTGATCTATTTTTTAACAAATAGTTAGTCACTAGGAATTAGGAAATCACCAACCATCTTAAGATTGGTAGTTTTGTATAAATATAACTTTTCAAGACTAAGAGGAGGCTTTTTCTGGATGGGATTGTAAAGAGAAAATTTCATTTTGCCAGAATTAATACAATATAGATTGAAGATTCTAGATCTTGTCAAGCATGAGTTATGTGTTTCTTTGTCATTCCATCTTTTATTTCATACCTTCATTGAATGCTTTCATGATGCAGCTTCTATTGTGGTGATTGAACAGTCAAATTATCTAACCGTTTGCAGTTTTTCCTCTGTATCAACTATTAGCGGATATAAGACCTGTGAACATTTTAGAACTCTAAAATTGTATACTTCTTCAAAGTTATCATCCCTCTTTCTTCTATTAGCATAAAATGAGATTCCTCTTTAATTGATGCCTCATTTTTGTTATACAACTATATATTTCTTTTTGTTTCTTCATTCCATGCATTGTCTCCTTTAAATTTGAGTCAGATACTAGAAACAACCTTTATTTTTGTTATACTGTTGATTCATAATTTGGAAGTTTTATTTTTATTAATTCAAACCAGAAATTTGCGACCCTTGAAAATAATTTTGACTTACAAAAATGAAACCCTTAGCTTTCATGACTGTTCCAATTACCATATAGCCTAATGTAGAACCCGGTCTATCAGATCAGACAAGCATTGCGTTAGACCTATTCAATACCATCTTACAAACAACAAATACACGGGTAGAACTTGAACGTTTATGGGCTGTGATTGAAAGGGATATTAACATCCAAGAACAATGGGAAGCTAGAAAAAGATAGTTAAGGAACCAACTTTGATATCGCTTTCCATTAAACTAATGTTTTTACCCATTAACTGTTTCTACCTTTTCGGATGCCTTGATGGTATACTTTAGAGCCTTAAAGTATAAACTCATGAACAACATCTTTTTGGTGTCGTTGTCGGGGACGAAGAAACAAATCTTTTCCATGGGAAAAATGACATTGACACATTCTTTCTTTGATAGTGAACAAAGATCGAACAACCTTCTAAGGATACTTTTATCTTTCACTTGGTGACGCCACAATAAGTAAACTAGCTTCTAGCTTAAAGAACACCAGAAAGAACCCGGATGACAAGCAGACCTCGCCAATATTTGATTCGGAAAAGATTTTAAAATCAAGAAGATCCCTTAGACAAATCGTTTCACCGACACATACCATCTGTCAACCTAATTCTACACAGTCAAATGTTAGAGGAATACTTGAGAGATCCATCTTCCTCCCTCTTTCAATCAATACGTTCTCTTTTCCTGAAGTGCACACTCCTACTACCAAGCACTCTGACAAATGCCCTGTGTATCCTGATTTAACCCCCGTCGATCCTCCGATATATTTGTCTTACGAATCTGGAGAAACAAGTTCTTTTCATCTTGGGCCTTCTTTCTCCAGTTTCCTGTGCCTTGAAAATCAGTTCCCCACAACCTTTCTATCACATTCAAGTACAACCCAAAATCTACCAAGCTTCTGTGAGCTTTCTCCTCATACACTCCAAGTTTCAGCGTCAAATCTATTAATGGATGCACACGAAGGTGCGAGGGCTAGAGGTGGTGTTGTAGGTGGTGTTGTAGGTGGTGCCGTAGGAGGAGTGGCAGGTGGCCAAGTACCACTCCCTGAATTTTTTTCTAAGGTGGTTTCCAGATATGCCCCTCTTGTCCTCTCGGTTCCCCTACATGACCTTCCAGAAAATTACATGAAAAATCTCCCAAAATTCACAGGGGAAGGCGATTTAACCGCACACGAACACATCAATTTCTTTTACCAATTTGCTGACATCCTAGGACTTGAACATGAAGATGTCTAATCCAGACTCTTAGTACAAACTTTCGAAGGGTAGGTCAAAACCTTGTTCTGAGGCTTAGCAGCGGGATCTTTAAGGTCATACAATGAATTCGGAAGTGCTTTCATCAAACAATGGGGAGAAAGGAAAGATCACCTCTATTATCTCACTGAATTCGAGGCTCTTAGAAAGAAAAATTATGAATCAGTTCTCGAGTTCACCCAAAGGTTTAATAAATTGTATAATAAAATTCCCATCGAGGTCAAACCTTCTCAGCCTGTAGCGAAAGTAACTTTCGCTGGAGCTTTCGACCCTGATTTTGCCCTACTATTAAGAGAGAGGAGATCAGTAGACCTCACCAAGATGCAAGACGATGCCCTAGAAATTGAATCAAACATGATGGCTTCAGGAAAGCTAAAAGCCAAAATGGAGACTGGAAACAAAGAAACTAGAAGGTACATAGAACAAGGAGGATCTTCTGGGCCAGGAAGATCTCCAGGAGACAAAATGGGCGACATAACTAGAATAATTAAAGAACTTTCTAATAAGATTTCGAAAATGGAATTAGACCAAACAAAAAATGACCATTTTCCTAGAAAGGATTTCAGAAGGAATCCCAATCCTCAAGCCCCACAAAGACAGATTAAGAATGAGGATAAAAAAATCCCAACCCCTTCAAGAGTGAAAACTTCATTGGAGAGGAAGACTTAGAAGATTTCGAGGAATTAGAGGAAGATATAAATAGTCTGGGTGATGATGATCCACAACCCTATTTATCGAGACAAGATTATGAAAAATTCTTAAATAAAGAAAATAGATTGGAAAATGATATAAACAATAGTACTTCTGAAGATTTTACCTTCCAGGGTATTGCAGATGGTATAATGGTCGAGATTCACCAGAAGTACAATATAAGGCCTAGAAATAGGAGTCTCGCAATCGCCCAAACGAAAAAGATATTTCCAAGGGGTGAGACAGACGAGACAGTTTCAAAAAATGATAAAAAGAAGGCTGAAAAAACTAACATAACTGACACACAACCTACCAAGACTAAGCTAGCTGAAACAACCATAGTCAAAACACAAAAAGCAAAAGCTCCTGCAACTGAAATGAAACCTTCACCACAAAAGAAAGCTGATAAGAAGGTGATCGAAACCCTAACCATAGAGAACGACAAAATTGCAGGAAATTTTAATCTAGAAAATGAAATCAATAAAATCAAGAACCCCATACCTCTTTTCGAGCTGGCAAAAAACCTAATCTACAGAAAACAAATTGCCAAGACGATTAGTTTTTCAGAAGACGAAAGCTAAGCCGATGTCATTAACTTAGAAGATGACAAGACGAACATAGTTTTTGGTCCACATTTCGAAGGCGCCAAAGACATTGTTACCCCCTTCTATATCGCATTAACCTTGTTCGAAAAACTAATCCATAACTATATGCTCGATTCTGGAGCATCCCACAATGTAATGCCTAAAGCCATTATGGATAAATTGGGTCTCAAAATCACTAGGCCTGTTAGGGTCCTAACTCGCACATAGGTAGATTAATATATTCAGATGTAATAAAGGTCAATATTAATAAGGCCTTTCAATAAAATAGAATAAGGCGGATGTAAGAAGACCTAATAGAAGCTTTCGCTTCTAGAAGGATCTTCCTCTAGATGCTTTTCTTGATAGACATTTTGTATAAATAAGGGTTGAGGGTATGAAAACCCTAGCTTGGAGATTATTGTAATAGAGCGCTGCTCGATTGGAGGTTGCCCCCTCGAAGAGGCCTGTGAACATTGCTTTCTGAATCAAAGTGCTATTTCTATTACTGTTCTTATATCATTTCTGTGTTATTGTGGAGATTATGCTGGATATTTCACTGTTATTCTACCATTTCTAGCATTTTATTTCTGTTATGCATATTTTATATATTTGGTATCTTGCAAGTGGTATCAGAGAACTTTCCTTCGCAAAAATTGTGGGATTTTTTTTTTCCAGGGTAGAGACGTATTCCGACATCTTTAAACCATAGAGATATGTCGTTACGCGCATAAACCCGCGGTTGAGGGATTCATACACGCAGGAAATACAAGTGGTTCTTACACGCACATCTATTGGCCACCCTTGTAACCCCTGTTGGTACCCCTTCGAGTGGTAGCGCATCAGACAACACTTGTGTACAGATCGACCTAGATTTCCTAAATCCCTCTTTAGATAAACCTATTGCCCATTGGATTGCTATAGTGTCACTGAGAACAACACTCGGGAAGATACTCTCTAGTACCTGGGTAGTTGGGTAGTATGACTAAGGGTATGGTCTGTCCTCCTTAGTTAGTGCCCTGAGATATTGGGCCGAGTACTACTATTGGACCCCACACGTATATCAGAGAGCTATAGCACAGGGAAAACCGTTGTCTGTAGAACCCTTGAATACCTAACCCTTGGGGGACAGAAACATAAATGAATTAAAAACAAACCAGATCTATTGCCGCGCAACTGTATTCGGGTTACCAAGTAAATACACATCACTTTCTGGTTAAACATCCAGGGATTTAATCACTGCAGTATTTCTTCAAACACGAGTATAACTTCGTAGGTGCAAAAAAAAAGAAAAAAAGTCTGGAATTTTTTTCACCATTATTTGAGACCTATTCCATTGGATTCATCTCTCCGCCCTTATCACTTTCATCCATATCATTTTTAGACAAAATTTTTGACCCCACCCACCCCTTTTCAGTTCACCCATCCTCATGGCCCATACCCGTAGCTAAGACCTAGAAGCTCGCTTCAACACCATGCAATCCAGTTTCCTAGAAACCCAAAAAGAAGTAAAACAACTCAATGCTACTATTGCCTCCATCAATTTGTCCATCAATGCTACCATAAATACAACCATGCAATCCTCAATGGCAGAAGTCAAACAAGAACTTACCACCCAGCTTGAATCTGTCTTTGCAACACTCTGCACCAAACTGAAGATCCTTACAGATGACCATTTCTCTGAAGCACATCCAAAGAATGAAGGTGAAACTTCCTCCCATTCCCATACCTTTCAGTCCCATCACTTTCAACGTGACATATGCCTTTCGAAGGTGGACGTGACCAAATTTGATGGCTCGGACCCCACTGGTTGGGTAACCCAAATGGAACATTATTTCTCTTTATATGGCATTACCGATGACTTGGCCAAACTCTGGTATGGTGTTCTCCATTTAGATCAAGAACGTTGGCAATGGTGGTAATGGAGAAAAACTTCCCGTCAAGGGTATATTGCTTGGACCCAATTTGTGACTGAGCTTTATGAACACTTTGACATGGATACCAACCATTTGGGCCGTTTGACAAAGTTGAAGAAATCTAGAACAGTAGAAGACTTCATAGCTTCCTTTGAACGCCTGACTTTTCAAACAGAGGGCATGACTGATGCTTTCTTTCGAGAGTGTTTTTTTAGTGGCCTCAAGGAGGAGATTCAGGCCCATGTCCTCATGGCTCGACCCTCGACTTGGGTGGAGGCTACTAAAAGAGCTAAAGAAGCACAACAGGTGGTATCATCTCAAAACCAAAAACCCTCCTTTATCCCTCGTTCTAAACCCGTCACTCCCACTACTCCCTCTGCCCCATTAAAAATCCAAAAATTGACCAGGGCTGAAATGGATGAACGCCAGCTCAAAGGCCTTTGTTATAATTGTGATGAAAAATATTTCCCGAGCCAAAAGTGTAAGGAACAAAATCTTTTTATGGCCATCTCTGAGGAAATTTCAGAAGAGGATGATGAAACTCCCCTTGTGTCTGAGTCACTTGAAATCACTGACATAACCCCTCCCTCAGACCCTCCTGAAGTAGAACCCATTATTTCCCTCAATGTTCTCACTAGTTTTTCCACTCCCCAAACCCTCAAGTTAATCGGTTACATCAAGCATCAGAATGTCATCATTCTGGTTGATAGTGGAAGCACCCATAATTTTATTCATCGCCACATTGCCCAAGAAACTCATTGCTACATCCATGTTGTCAATAATTTCCAAATCATGATTGCCAATGGGGGTTCCATGAAATGTTGAGGGCGCTGTGAAAATGTGCATCTCCAAATCAGTGACTACCACCTAAAATCCCATATGTTTGCTATTGACATGGGTGGTTGTGACATTGTGTTGGGTGTCGACTGGCTAATAACTTTGGGTCCCATTCTCATGGATTTTAAGGCATTAACCATGCAATTCGACCAGGAAGGCCACCAATATAAATTCCAGGGCATCACTACTGGTTCACCTGAGGTCATTAGTTCCCATCGCATGGAAAAGATGCTCAAAAAAGGTCATTCTAGTGTCATTTCCCAACTCCATGCCATTCAACCAACGGAAACACCCCTGGTGCCGCATGACCTCCAAGCTCTCCTTTCTAAACATCAAATGGTAATTTCCACTCCCCAAGGCCTCCCTCCTTCCCGCAGTGTTCATGATCATTCCATTCCCCTTGTACCTGGAATCCTTCCTCCCAATATCCGTCCATATCGCCACCCCTTCTCACAAAAAAATGAAATCGAGAAAATGGTCCAGGAACTCCTTAATGCAGGCGTTATCCACCCTAGTATGAGCCCTTGCTATTCGCCTGTAGTCATGGTCCTAAAGAAAGAAGGTTCTTGGAGAATGTGTCCTGACTTACGTGCCCTCAACAAACTGACCATTAAAGACAAATTTCCTATTCTAGTCATTGATGACCTCCTGGATGAATTGAGTGGCGCCCAATTCTTTACTAAACTTGATCTTTGCTTGGGCTATCACCAGATACGTATGAAAGAGGCAGACATTCCCAAGATGACCTTTCACACTCATGAGGGCCACTATGAGTTTTTGGTCATGCCCTTTGGCTTGTGTAATGCTCCCTCCACCTTCCAAAGCCTCATGAATCATGTCTTCCGTCCCTTTCTCCATAATTTTGTCTTAGTTTTCTTTGATGATATCCTCATCTATAGAAAAACCTAGACTGACCATCTTACTCATGTGGATCAAGTTCTCCATCTCCTCTCCTAGCACCAACTTTTCCTAAAATAGTCTTAATGTGCTTTTGGTGCCTCAGAAGTAGAATACTTGGGTCATCTGGTTGGCAAGGATGGTGTCAAGGTGGATCCGAAAAAGATTGAAGCTATGCAAGATTGGCCGCACCCAAAGACTCTCAAAAGCTTGTGTGGATTTCTGGGCTTAACATGGTATTATCGCAAGTTTGTTAAGAACTATGGAAAGATTGCAACACCTCTCACTGCTCTTCTCAAAAAGAACTCTTTCACTTGGACTGCAGCCGCTGCTCAAGATTTTCAAACCTTGAAGATGGCCATGTGCACCACTCCGGTTCTAGCCCTTACTCATTTCACAAAGACCTTTGTGTTGGAATGTGATGCCTCAGGAAAAGGAATCGACGCTATCCTTATGCAAGAGGGTCGACCTTTGGCCTTCACTAGCAAGCAACTGTCTGAAAGGAATTTGGGCAAACCCATTTATGAAAAGGAAATGTTGTCTATTCTGCATGTTGTTGAGCTGTGGTGCCCTTATCTCTTGGGGCAACGCTTCCAAATCAAGACCGACCATCAAAGCCTCAAGTACTTTCTGGAACAACGCATTTCCTCCCAGGAGCAACAAAAATGGGTTACTAAGCTCTTTGGTTATGATTATGAGATCATTTATAAGAAGGGCAAAGACAATGTAGTGGAATATGCATTGTCCCAAAAATATGAAGAAGAAGTGTCCCTTTTTTCTCTTTCCTTTATTGTATCTGATTGGCTCCAAGCTGTGCGATAGGAATGGCTTCAAGACCCCAAAAGTTCGCATCTGATCCAACAATTGCAGAGCAAGGCTCCAGCTCCCCCAGGGTACTCTTGGCTACAGGATGAGCTTCGATACAAAGGCCATTTGTATTTAAGTAAACAATCAAAGCTTAAATCCATAGTACTTTCTGAGCTTCATGCTACACCCATAGCAGGGCACTTAGGGTTCACCAAAACATATGACAGAGTCAAACGTTCTTTTTTCTGGGATGGTATGAAACAAGACATCCGTAATTTTGTAGCTGAATGTGAGGTGTGTCAATGCAACAAGGGAGAAACAGTCAAATATCCGGGCACACTACAACTGCTTCCGATTCCACCAGCTATTTGGAAGGATATATCTATGGACTTTATTACCGGCTTACCCAAATCAGGGAATAAATCAGTCATAATGGTGGTTGTGGATCGTCTTTCCAAGTATTCTCATTTCTGCGCTCTTCAACACCCATTTACTACATCCATGGTGGATCAACTTTTCATGGAATAGGTCTTCAAGCTTCATGGCATGCCGCACTCTATTGTTTCTGATCGTGACCCAAATTTCACAAGAAATTTTTGGCAAGAACTGTTTAAGCTCCAGGGCACCCAATTGCATCTTAGCACAACTTATCATCCCTAGACTGATGGTCAAACAGAAGTTGTCAACAAGTGTTTGGAAACATATCTGAGGTGTTTTGCTTATGAAAAACAACATCAATGGGTTCAATGGCTACCCCTAGCTGAATGGTAGTACAACACTTCCTACCATATAGCTACTCGCATGACTCCTTTTGAAGTAGTATATGGACAGAAGCTACCTTCAGTTCTCTCATAATTATTGGGTACCTCGAAGGTCCAGGCAGTTGACCAAACACTTACAGTTCGAGAGGATATTCTTCGTACCCTTAAAGAGAACTTGGTCATGGCACAAAATTGCATGAAGCAACAAGCAGATCGAGGTCACTCTGAACGTCAATTTGTAGAAGGGGATCAGGTGTTTTTGCGACTGCAACCATACAAGAAAACTTCCCTCAAGGCCGAGCATTTTCAGAAGATAGCGCCCAAATTTTATGGTCCTTATACAGTTCTCAAACGTGTGGGACAAGTCACATATCAGTTAGCTCTACCCAGTCAGTCGAAGCTACATCTAGTTTTCCATGTTTCATGCTTAAAGAAGGTGATTGGAACTCGATGCCAAATTCAAACCAACCTTCCTGAGTTAGCTAAAGAAGGATCCGTTTGGCTATAGCCAAGTCATTTCTGGACCAGCGTGAGCATTGCCTGCATCAGCGAACCATCAAGGAAGTGCTAGTCCAGTGGAAAGATATGAATCCAACAGATGCCACTTGGGAACTAGCTACCATTCTGAAGCAGTTTCCTCATCTCAAGCCTTGAGGACAAGGATGTTTTTAAGGGGGAGGACATGTTAGGGTCCTAACCCGCACATAGGTAGATTAATATATTCGGATGTAATAAAGGTCAATATTAATAAGGACTTTCAATAAAATAGAATAAGGTGGATGTAAGAAGACCTAATAGAAGATTTCGCTTCTAGAAGGATCTTCCTCTATATGCTTCTCTTGATAGACATTTTGTATAAATAAGGGTCGAGGGTATAAAAACCCTAGCTTGGAGATTATTGTAATAGAGCGTTGCTTGATTGGAGGTTGCCCCCTCGAAGAGGCCTGTGAACATTGCTTTCTAAATCAAAGTGCTATTTCTATTGCTGTTCTTATATCATTTCTGTGTTATTGTGGAGATTATGCTTGATATTTTACTGTTATTCTGCCATTTCTAGCATTTTATTTCTGTTCCGCATATTTTATATATCTAATATCTTACAAGGCCTTATGGAGATTTATATTCATTTGATTTAAGAAAAGTTAAATGTATAGGCATGATTAAAGACTTGGTGGTAAATCTGGCACAAATACCTACGAAAAGCATTCTCATAGACGTAGTGGTTACCGATATCCCTTCGAAATATGGTATGTTGTTATCTAGATCCTGGGGCGCCAAGCTTGGGGGATCTCTTTATCTTGACATGACATATGCTACGATTCCAGTTTTTGGAGGACAGTTCACACACATGTACAGAGAAACCAGGTTGGCATTCATGATAAGTGATCCGCACAACCCAAATAACCACCCTGTATATATTGCATATCAAGATTTAGGTAATTGTATTTTATCCATTGATGATGATATTGTTTTAGGTATAGATGAAATTTGTACAGAAGAAAAAACAGAAAAAAAAAATAAAAAAAAAATGTATATAGCATTGTTGTGTGGAAGATGTTTTTTTACGGTGATTCTTCCTACTTTGGAGCTGGAGCAGGGGCACTCCTTGTGACCCCTGATAATCAATTCATAATCCCCTTTTCCTATAGACTATAGTGGAATGTGGACCACACTAATAATGAATGCGAGTATGAAGCCTTAGTGTTAGGGTTAGAATCCGCTAGGAGAATGAAAATAAAAAACCTCGAAATCTTTGGTGACACCGAGCTAATCGTAAAATAGGTAAACCAACAGTTTCAGGCCAAACATCCTAGGTTGAGGTCTTACAAGAATTGCGTCTGGGATCTGATCGAAAATTTCTTCTCCTCTGTCAAAGTCCACTACATTCCAAGAACTGAAAACCAACAGGCTGATGCATTAGCCAAAGCAGCCTCAAAATTCACACCTCCCACCGCTTTCAAACTAAAGTACCATATATAAAGGAGACACTAACCTTCCATACCAAATAACATACAACACTGGCAAGTTTTTGAGGACGATGAACAACTGCGCAAATTTTTAGAATCAATAGACGAGTTTGCCGAAATGCATGCCAACCAAGAAAACCAAAATGATCCTATTTGGATCATGTAGGAAGGGGAAGACCCCCAATAATTCCATGATAAAATCACCAATCATCGAATACTTGTTCTAAAAAATAACCAGATCCCCAAGGTCCCGATTCCCTTGGAAAGGTTATTTAATCAAGATGATATCCCTTTAAGATCCACTTTACAACCTCAGCCTGAAGAGGTTGAAGACTGTGATATAGGTACCAAAGAAAACCCTTGGTTGGTGAAACTATCTAAATACCTGTCCCCAGAAACCAAAAGTAAATATGCTAAGTTGCTTAGAAAATATAAAGACGTTTTTTCTTGGTCTTACGACGAATTGAGAACTTATGATACTTCTATAATCAAACATAAAATTCCTTTGAAACCTAGTGTCAAGCCTTTTAAACAGAAACTCAGATAGATAAACCCTATCCTGCTAGCAGTAATAGAAAAAGAAGTCAAAAAACTCTTAGACGCCAAAATCATCGTCCCACTAAGATATTCCGAGTGGGTGGCTAATTTAGTCCCAGTAAGAAAAAAAATGGTGAAATCAGACTGTATATTGATTTTAGAAACATGAACCAATCATCACTCAAAGGAAATTATCCATTGCCTAAGATGGACCACATTTTAGAGAAAGTAGTTGGAGCTAACATAATGTCAATGATTGATGGTTTTTTAGGTTACAATAAGATCGCAATACACCAAGATGATAAGGAAAAAATGACTTTCACTACCCCTTGGGATACCTTCATGTACGATAAAATGATTTTTGGCATGATGAATGTGGGGGCAACCTTCCAACGAGCCATGGACATTGCCTTCATGGGTGAGAGAGATAAATTTGTTGTTATCTATCTCGATGATTTGCCTATTTTTTCAAAATTTGATGTAGAACATCTAGTACACCTGAAGCAAACTTTCGAGAAATGTCGTAAATTTGGTTTGTCCCTCAATCCTAAAAAATCTCATTTCGCTATCCAAGAAGGTAAGCTATTAGGTCATGTAGTGTATAAATATGGAATCAAAATCGATCCCAAAACAATTGAAGCAATAGATACTATAAATATCCCTAGAAAAGTAAAAGAAATTCAATCTTTCTTAGGAAAAATAAATTTCTTGAGAAGATTCATCCCTAACTTCGCCGAAATTGTGAAGTTGATCACAGATATGTTGAAAAAGAAAAGTGATACGAAGTGGACAAGCAAATCCAAATAATCTTTTCAATGAATCAAGAAATTTATCAGCGAAGCGCTAGTCTTGGCAAGTCCTGATTACACAAAAGAATTTCTAATTTTTTCCTTCGCTTCCGAACACACTATCGCAACTGTATTGTTATAGAAAAATGAAGAAGGCTTTGAACAACCCATTGTTTTTTTTAGTAAAAGTATGAGAGATGTTGAGTTGAAATATAATATACTAGAAAAACAAGCTTATGCAATGGTAAAGGCTCTCAAGGCCTTCAGAACGTACGTATTACATTCTTAAGATCATAGCCTATGTTCCTACAAGCTCTGTCAAAGACATACTGGTTCAGTCGGATAGTGATGGGAGAAGAGGTAGACGACTAACCAAGATTCAGGAGTTCGATCTTGAAATCAAACCAAAAAAACTCATTAAAGGCCAAGGTATGGCTAAATTGTTAGCCAAATCCAACTTGCAGGCACTTGGAATAAATCAACTGCAAGAAGATGAGGATTTCCTAGAGATAAATGAACTTGATTTCGCTACACCTACGGTTGAGATAGAAGACAAGTTTTCTTCTTCAGTTTGGTACCGCGATATTGTTTCTTACTTATTGAATCTTCAATGTCCCAGTGAACTAACCCCATCTAAAGCCAGGACACTGAAGCTAAATGCTATAAAATATTGTATTATAGATAGAAAATTATATTGGAAGGATCCCCTGGGTTTCTTGTTGATCTGTTTAGTCGAGACCGAAACTGAAAATGTTATAGATGAGTTACATGAGGGAGTGTGTGAAGGACACCATGCTTGGCAAGCCAAAACTTATAAAATCTTAAGAGATGGATATTACTGGCCCAAACTTTTCACAGATGTAAACACCAAAGTCTGAACTTGTGTTTCCTGTCAGTTGTTTACAGGTAAATATAAAGTCCCAACTTTACCTCTAATTCCAGTTAAAACCAAAGCCCCTTTTCAACAATGGGGTCTTGATTTCATCGGAGAGATTCACCCACATTCCAGTGCTCAGCACAAGTGGATTCTAACCATTGTACTAAGTGGGTGGAAGCTATTCCCACGAGAAACACAACTGACGTAGTTGTAATCAATTTTCTAGAAGAAACTATTTTATCCAGATTCGTCTGTCCTCGAAAGATAGTCACCTACAATGCACAAGCATTTAAATCGATGGCTATGATAAGATTTTGCCAAAAAATCAACATCATATTAGGACACTCCACACCTTATTATCCGTAGGGAAACGATTTAGTTGATTCATCTAACAAAAGTATGACAACCGTGATTAAAAAAATATTGTCTGAGAACAAGAAGACGTGGCATATTCATTTGAAATACGCTCTATGGGCCAACATGATAAGTACCAAAAGGGAAATTGGAATGTCCTCTTTTCAGATGGTATATGGAACTGATGTTATTTTACCAATCAATCTTGCTCTGCCAGTAATGAAAATTTGGAAAGATTCAAACGAAGAACCTAATGACATTACTAGGATAGCAAACCAGCTGGTCGAAGTTCAACAAAATAGAGCAGAAGTAAACGAAAAGTTGCAGAGATATCAGGATAAGATGAAGGCTTTATTCGATCAAAAGGCTAAGGATAGAGATTTCCTCCCTAGAGATCTGGTACTAAAATGGGAAGCCAGAAGAGAAGACACTGGAAAACATGACAAGTTCAATTAGATCTGGTCAGGCCCCTATAGAGTCTTGGCCTCAAAAGAAGAAAATGTTTTTTCATTAGAAAATCGCAATGGAGACATTCTGAGCGCCCCTGTAAATGGGCAATACCTTAAACACTACATCCAGTAATATGTTTTTGAACTTTTATTGTACATACTGGTTTGTTTTCATGTTTTTTTTTATAGTTACATTGCTTTCGGTAAGTTTGATTGAAGATTCAATATATATATATATATATATATATATATATATATATATATATATATATATATATATATATATATATATAATTTTCAGAAAATGCAAATACAAAACAATTCAAATCTAGCAGTTCACAAAATTGGTATGAGTGTCTGATAGTTATCAGGGCATTTTATTCACAGGAAAAACGTCAAGGACTCAAGAGATCAACTATACTACAGGGGTAATTTGCATGAATAATCATGATAAATACTTACCAAAAAGGTAATAAGTAAACAATATTTTGGCTGTAAATACGACGAACTACTAAGGTATGAACTCTGACCTGGGAACCTGAGTTAAAAATGTCCTAAGAGGTACAAATGAACGAGACGCAAAATTTCACGATAGTAAAAAAGATAAAAAATAAAATAAAAATAAATAAATAAATAATACTCGTTAGCACTCCTAAGTTTCTGAGGTTCTCTCACCCTTTCCCTTTGATCACTATCAAGATTATTCTTCACCCAACACTGAATTTTTCCCATTAGTCTCTATTTAAAAAAAAGAAAAAAGAAAAGTCCCATCTCAATTTCGGAAACGTTCAGACTAACTTTCAAAGCAAGGATAGGTCAAATTCTATGTTTCTCCTAAACTTTCGCTGAACCAGAAGTATGTTTGGGCTAATCCTAACCTTTTAGTCGTTCTAGTAGAAATAAAATGATCATTTTTGTTCAAGGGAAGTCCCTAAAAAATATTAATAAGTTTTCCTCGAGATTCTGCATAAAGTTAAAGTTTCCGAGGACCAAAGAATATTAATCCAGAGCTATTTAAATAAGTTGACAGACCTTTGATATAAAAAAATTTAAGCAGTATATTTTCCCTGAGTATGTTACATACTTATTGATTGCCCCCACTTCATAACAAAAGTGTATACAAAGAGATGGTGAAAGGAAATTCGTTATTGATTCCCCCCATCTAATCTAAAGAGATGGTGAAAGGAAATTCATTATCGATTTCCCCCATCTAATCTAAAGATATGATGAAAGGAAATTCATTATATGATTGCCCTCATATCAACATTTAAATGCTAAAAATAATGAAGTGGTGAAAGGAAATTCAATGTGGAAAATCTGATAACTTCACCGGGGTACTGAACAGGCCCGCTGGCAGTGAAACAATGTCTACATACCGGACAAGGCTGTTATACACGAATTGCAAGATGCTCTGGTAATTTTCTTCTTTCAACCAAATTACACTCTAATATTATGGGATTCCAGATTACACTCTAAGAGTCTCTTGATGCGAATACGACAAAATAAAAACTGGAAGAACGACTAATCTTGTTTCGATTATCTAGCACAAGTCTGGGGTCGGTTTTAGAAAGGGAAATCTATGTGAGCCTATCTCAAGATTGTCGAACATTTTAATCTTAAAATTTTTCCGAAGTTAAGGTTGAAAACATTATCCTCCCGGTAGGGTTTTCACAACTATGTCTCACAGACTGGAATAACTGATCTCATTTACCCAATAAAATGCACTAAGTCCACCCGTTCTTCTCGTCCCACAAGGAGACGATGTCCCCAATTGGAGCCTATGTTGAAACCAGGTCTTAAAGTTTTTATCTCTAAGACTAAAACTTTTCTTTTCGAGGATTCGGCTTTTCATAAGGTATAATCCTCACTATCAGTCCCAAAATCCCAATACCGAAATCCTAAAATGGCTTTATTTTTTAATAATAAAAGGCAGAAAGCTCAAGTGTTTTTAAAATATCGACGCATGTTCTGTAAAGTACTTTTAATCACGATAAATTAAAACCCTAAAGGAGTTAATTAACAATCTTTTAACCTTTCGGGATTCAGGTTCACTCAAAACAACATGTTTTCAATACATTTCGAATCGCGAAATCCCGATCCCTGATTTCCCCAAAAAAATGGAAGTTAGTTCTTGATCCTGATTAATTAAATTACTAATACCAAAATTAAGGCCTAAACTAATCCCATCACAATTTCGGGATTCAGGGTTTAGTGGTGACATACCTCATGTAAGGGAGATCCCCAAAACCCCAAAATGCGAAGTCTTGACTCAATACTAAAGTTAAGTCCTAAACTAATCTCATCGCAATTTCAGGATTCGGGGTTTAGTGGTGACATACCTCATGTAAGCGAGATCCCCGAAACCCAGAAACACGAAGTCCTGACTCAATACCAAAGCTAAGGCATAAATTAATCCCATTGTGATTTCAGGATTCAAGGTTTAGTGGCAACATACCTCGTGTAAGCAAGATCCCTGAAACCCCGGAACGTGAATTCTTGACTCAAAATCAATGTTTAAAATGAACTAACTTCATTTTAAAAATACATTTAATGGTAATTAAACTTCTTAGGTATTTTCATTTTTCGAGTTCCGTTGAATGAAATCTTTCGAATTTTGATTTTAGAATCACCAAAATACAACCATATTAATAACGAATAGTTGGTGATTTTTGTGACACAAATGCGTATCTCAGAAATATTCTCTGCATTAAAGGTATTAAATTCTTGGCAGCTGCGTTAATACTTTCACCATAAAATGAGTTAAATGAAAATTAAAGGTTTGTGTTTTGAACCTGATTCTTGCTCTTTCTATCAGGAGTAAGTTGCATCCAGCCGAGCTTACACACCTCTCTTCTGTGATAGGTTTTCATTCCAATACGAAAGATATGCCACCAAAGAAGGGACCCAAGAAGAGTGAAGATATAGCTAAGATTTCTAGCCCAAAGGGAGATGTCATATCCGACACCATGCCACATGTTATCGATTCGATCAAATCATGGAGAAAAATCTATGAAAATCTGGACTACAAGATAAAAAATTCCCTTAATGATTCCGAGAATCACCTTCGGGACATAGCATAATCAGAACTTCACAAGATTGCAGCACGTCCATGACTCATGGCGTACAAGGACATGATCAATTGGGCTTTAGAGAAGTTTGATATTCCAACGAGAAGCATTTTAAATGATCAAGGGGCCATTATCGGCTCATTCAAACCTGAATATATCTAGGTTATGTACAAACTCTCACCCAATCCTAAATTCATTTACAATGCCGAATTTATAGCTGAATTTTAGAGAAAGCTATGCACTGAGGCAGACCAAACTTACCCTGATTTAATGAAAGGCTGGTGGAGATGTCCATCAAAATTTAGGGCAGATACCCACGAAATTTATGCCACAGCTTCTTTGAATGAGTACATGGTTTATGTATCCATGATGCTTTGCAGACTCTTCGACAAAAAGAATCCCTGTCATTTCCCCACAGAATGGGTGTCGTTTTTAGAGGAAGCATCAGAAGGATATAGTTTCAACTGGGACAAGATTTTATCCGATAACATAGCCAAAGAGGTTTCATATTACAAAGCTGCAATAGTCCAAGGTCAACCAGTGGCCTTTTACATGTCGGCATACATCATGGACACAATTTGTTTTATGACTCCGTTCCCCCTGATGAATTGGATTTGGAACATAACCTGCCTCGAACCCATTCACAAGTATCACTCTGAGCTATGGGAAGAAAATGCAAAAAAATAATTTTACGAAATTTTTCATTTCATGGTAATACCAATGCATAAAATGTTTTTCGGTTGTGACCCTCCTCGCATTTTTGAAACAGTTTCGAAAAAAATCAAGCCAATAGAAAACTGGTTCATTGAAGAAAGCTTCTCCTACATTAGGGTTTATGGGTGCTCAATCCCCCTTCATGCGCTTCCAAAATTCCTCCCAGATAGACTGGTGTGTAGGGAAGTAGCACACCAAATAGTGAAAGGAGGTATCAAAATAGAGATAAAGGTGGCTCAAAAGAAGTCCTGGCCAATCTTCCTTGTGCACATCGGGAAATTTTCATTACAAAATTTGGGCCATTCCAAGGTGGAAGCAGAAGCACTCGAAGAAGTCAAATTGTTATATATTGAGTACAAAAGGCATGACCCTTATCAACTAGTGAAAAAACACTTGATACACTACAATATGAAAGCATATGAACATGAGGAGTCACCTTGGGATGACATGTTCAAAGGGACTAAGACTTATAAAGAGGTGTTAGAACAAGTACAGACCCTGTCGTCCGACCTGCAAGCTAGCTTTCGAACCTTTCAGAAGCATAGACAGAGTGGTCTACCCCAAGTACTGCAAGGAGAAGCAATCACCCCCCCCGGAGCAAGAAAGTGTTCCCCTAGGCTTTGAACAAAAAGCACAGAAGAAGGGAAATCCCGAAAAAGTCCCACAGGATACGGAAAGCCCCCCACCAAACAAAGAGACCTTATAGACAAAAAAATTAGAGACCGAAGCAGAGAAAAGGTTCGGGAGACCACCCAAGTCCAGTAAACTTACTCCCCCTTCATCACCTTGTGTTGATGTCAATATGCCTAAGGAAATAAGAGGTAAAGGATCTACAGAGCTAGGAAGTCCCATAGCTTCCTTAACCCCCTTATAGTCTATTTTTGGATTCCCACAGACAGGAGATCTATTTGTTGATGACCTCACCTATATCCCCATAGATGAGATTCCTCCTTCTGATTATTTTTTCAACAGAAAAAGGAAGGCTATCTTGAAACAAGAGATGCATAAGAAGGAGGGGAATATGGTAAACAAACATAAAGTCTTGATAGATGGACATAATTGGGAGGAGGAGGATTTCGCTATAGAGATAGTAGGTTCCATGGGAGCCATGGAAACAACAAACTTTTTTACCGTGGGAAACATGAGAACGAGGATAAAGAAGAGTGATAACATGATAGCTCAATTACAAGATCAGTTAAAGAATGCTGAGGAGAACATTAGAGAAGAGATGAGTAAAAGCTTGGAGCAGGCCAAGGCTATCGAAAGGCTAGAAATTCAATTACTCAAAATAAGGCTGGACGAAATGAACCAGATTATACAAGCAAGTTAGGTACATGTTTCTCAACAAAAGGAGCATGCATAATAGTTACAAGCTAGGTTAAATTTGATGGAAGGTCAGGTCATAGATCTAAAATCTTTCCAGGCCCAATCACTGGAAGTGCATTCAAAAATAGAAGTTGAACAACAGAAATTGATTTCGAAGATAGAGATTATTTAGAGTTACTTTCAAGAAGTAGATAATCACTTTGATAATATTATCCTGAAGGAAAAAGAAGCCAAAGAAGCAAGGGTTACTCTCCAAAAGGCAATCATATATTCATCAAGTGAAGAGACATCCAAAACTATGAAAATATCAGCCACAGAGCAAATCAGAGGCGACATCATGCTCAAGCTATGGGAAACCAACATAACTGAAAAACAAAGAATAGTCAAGGAAATAAGAGATGACTGCGAAGAAGTTTTTGATATTTTAGACAAACGGTCATTGAACATTGGAAAAGGCAATTGTACAGGACTTCTGGGACAGATTAATATTGTAAGACATCAATTAAATTTTAGAGAAAATTTGAGTGAAATTCAAATAGAAATTTCACAGCTAAGAGAAATGGATGTCATCCTAATAGACAGGTTGTTAGTTGAGCCCAACTTAAAACTGCAGTCGATAAAGTTTGTAGAGAAAGGAGTTGAAGACCGTCTTTCCAAGATGTAGAGAAAGGTTTATCTGTTCGAAGAAAAAGACCTTCCAGAACCCCCCAAAAATTTTACACAGTTCCTGGAGAGATGCATTGAATGTATTAGATCAAAAGAAGGAGAGTCATCAACAAAGTAAAAGTATCATTTGGAAGATTTTTACTTCCAAGAAAACAAAAAAATGGAGAAGATCATGCAAACGGTTTCTAATCTATTTTTTAACAAATAGTTAGTCACTAGGAATTAGGAAATCACCAACTGTCTTAAGATTGGTAGTTTTGTATAAATATAACTTTTCAAGACTAAGAGGAGGTTTTTTCTGGATGGGATTGTAAAGAGAAAATTTCATTTTGCCAGAATTAATACAATATAGATTGAAGATTCCTGATCTTGTCAAGCCTGAGTTATGTGTTTCTCTGTCATTTCCATCTTTTATTTCATACCTTCATTGAATGCTTTCATGATGCAACTTCTATTGTGGTGATTGAATAGTCAGATTATCTAACCATTTGTAGTTTTTCCTGTGTATCAACTATTAGCGGATATAAGACCTATGAACGTTTTAGAACTCTGAAATTGTATACTTCTTCAAAGTTATCATCCCTCTTTCTTCTATTAGCATAAAATGAGATTCCTCTTTAATTGATGCCTCATTTTTGTTATACAACTATATATTTCTTTTTCTTTCTTCATTCCATGCACCGTCTCCTTTAAATTTGAGTCAGATACTAGAAATGACCTTTATTTCTGTTATACTATTGATTCATAATTTGGAAGTTTTATTTTTATTAATTCGAACCAGAAATTTGCAACCCTTGAAAATAATTTTGACTTACAAAAAGGAAACCCTTAGCTTTCACGACTGTTCCAGTTACCAGACAACCTAATATAGAACCTGGTCTATCAGATCAGACAAGCATTGCTTTAAACATATTCAATACCATCTTACAAACAACAAATACACGGGTATAACTTGAATGTTCATGGGCTATGATTGAAAGAGGTATTAGCATCCAAGAACAATGGGAAGCTAGACAGAGACAATTAAGGAACCAACTTTGATCTCTCTTTTCATTAAAATGATCCTTTTACCCATTACCTGTCTCTACCTTTTTGGATTCCTTGATGGTATACTTTAGAACCTTAAAGTATAACTCAGGAACAACAACTCCTATCAAGAAGTCTATTTATGTCGAAACTTCCTTTGAATAAGGACAGAGGATGAGTAAGTTGCTAATATTTTCCTCCCCTCTCTTGCATAGAGAACATCTCCCTGGACCATGCATAGTCCTTTATGTAGACTTGATCTATATTGGATCATTATATTGTTTTGATCTATCTTGGTACTTTCTGGGTGGAAAAAATAGAGGAATTGGCTTGCAAGGCCCACTTTCGTGGTAGGTCCCAGTTTGGAGATTTGGGGTTCAGAACCTTCTAGACTCATTTGTGGTATCCAACGACACTTTTTGGTGTCAAAAATTTGGAAGCATATCTTGCAACCCCTCAATGTTGTTCTACACACTGAGACCTTTCCAACAATGAGAAAATCACCTCAATAGGAGCTCATATGTGAAATTTATGCCTCCCACAAGTTGACTTACCTTATTCACCACCATGATACTGAATGGATGTTGCATCAACCTCTATTACTCACACATGTGGGGATAGTCACATGGGAATTTCAAGAAGATTCTAGAAGGGTCCAAAACCCTAACTAATTGAGAGTTGAGGATGTAAAAATCCTAACCCTAGACGACTATAAGGCTATGTTAAATATTGGGCCACTAAGAGGAGAAGGGGTTCCATTCGTTAGCATTGTAATTGTTCCATAGTTGAGCACAATATCTAGGAGTGGGATTTTGAGAGCATAACAACGGAGGTAGGATATTTTGTAGCATCAATTTAGGCTATAGTGTCAAAGGAAACTCTATAGTGAGTGCACCCTTTCTTTGTACTTGTATTTCATAGCTAGAAAAAAGAGAGTAGAGCATAGACCTCACCTTCTAGCTAGGTTTTCTCTCATATTGGGTTTCCTAGAATACATCTTGTGTTCAATTGTGTGTTCATTTTCTCGTTCTTTCATTTTCATATTTCAATTATTTTTATAATATGAGAAATAAGCCAGTGATAGTAAATATGAGATCTAAGGAAATAAACCCGCATTAATAAAATATTTCAACATAATACAAGATCTATTGTCACGAATTGTGCCAGTGGAATATCCATAACAATTTACAGATCATATTGGTATTAGAACAATTTTATTTGGGGTATTTGTCTAAAGTTGCAGGATCATGTATATGGCTTAAGAAGGAAGTTGTAAAACCCTAGCCATGGCGAATGAGTATGTTCATAACAACCGTTAGGATTCAGTAGAAGAGATATTTGTGAGGATGGAAGAGCAAGTCATTGATATCTCTTACAACATGGCCCATGTCATGGTGACTCTTACAAACAAGTTCATACCTTTTAGGAAGGTTGGTGGCTCTAACTCGAAAATTGGAGCCGATGAGAAATTGGGAGATAGTGAAGACCTAGAAAAGGAGTTGAAAAATATCACGAGAAAGAGAATCCATGTTCTAGTGCCATCACTCCTTCACAACCTTTGTTTAAAAATGGAAGTGAAAGTGGAAATCAATCCCTATCAAGGTAAGATCGATGTCGTTAAGTTGAATCATTGGTTGCAACAATTAGAAGTGTATTTTAGTGTCCATAATACAGATTAAAAGAAAAAAAATTCATTTGCCAAACTAAAACTAGAGGGTCATCCATTAACTTGGTGGGAAAGACACAAAGAGACACTTAGGTGGGAAAGCCACACATAGACACTTGAGTTGGAAGGTGATCCACCAACAACCAAGTGGGAGGATTTTAAAACCCTCATCAAGTCCCATTTCTACCCTATTGGGTATATATAGGAACAATGGATCCATTGGCATCACTTTAGGTAGATGCAAGGGAAAAGTGTGCAATAGTACACCACCAAATTAATCAAGATGGAGATCATGTTGGGTATATCTCCTAAGAACTCATATGTACTCCTCAAGTATCTGGGGGGTCTACACATTCATTTGTAAAAGAAAATGATGCTCTTCAAACAAAGGACCACTAATGAGGTTTGTGTGAAATCATAGTAATTGGATAAAATAAACCATAAGAAAGGGAAGTGAAGTGGTTCTAAATAGAAATACTACCAATATGCTTTAGATGAGGGGAAGAAGAAGTGGAAAGGAAAAGACAAGAAAATGATAGCTATTGCACATCCGTGCAAGAATCCAAACAACCACCTCAACCATTGCAATATTGATCGTCAGACTAAAGTTAAGTGTTGAAAGATACATCTAGAGATGAATCCAAAGAATTATAAGAAAGATTGATCTAAAAACTATTGTGGATATTCCATTGGACAATTTTTCACAAAATATCTAATAAAAATACTCAAATCTTTATAGTGAAGGTTAATTTCCTTTAGATCTTAGTGTCTTTAATTACTATTTTTCTACTTAAATGTATGAAATAGTTGAAATGTGAAAAATAGAGGACATAAATAAAACACTCACACACCATCCACAAATAAACACAAGATATAAGTTGGGAAAACAAATATGTGAGAAAACTTAGCTAGAAGGTGAGGTTGCTCAACTCTCTTTTCTTCAAATTCAAGTACAAAGAAAGATGCACTCTCTGTGGAGTTTAATTTGACATTGTTTGATACGAATTTAGGAGAGGAATGAAATGAAACACATATTTATAACATTGATGCATATGTACAAAGAAAAATAATAGAGATACAGTGGAACTTAACTTTTATTCAATAAAGAAATCTTATGAAAACATAAAAAGCAGAATGAAAACAATCTTGCTCGAATGGTGGTATCTAATATATAAGAAGAGATGTGGAAGCTACATGCACTCGTCTGAGCACATTACAATGAGGCATCCTAGCCTTTTTAGCATCAAGAAATAAACAAAAAAACTTAGACATCCAAAAACCTAACCCTAGGAGATGAAGAGCCAAAAGTCATGTGGGCCCCGATGGGGTAAGTTGGTACATCAACTTCCTAGGGTCGTAAAATTTTTCTTACAATCTATGTTTTAGGCGCACAATAGCTCGTTGGAAAGGTATATATAAGGAATACACATTATTCCATCACACTTTGACTCTTTCAATAGTGTGACTGTGGAGGGACCAAAAAACAATGTTTAGGGCCTCAAAATGACCCCAAAAGTTTAGGACCCAAAAAGATAAAAAACAACTGTCAAGATGAAAATTGTAATTGTCAAGATGAAAGTTGTATGTGAGATAGCTGGAAGAGGTGGGTGTCCATCGATATCCATATGGATCAATCCTCCCTCCTTAGGAATAAATGGTCTCCATTATGTTGAGTTCCCCCATCAGATGAGAAAATTTCTTCTGAATTTGGCCCTGGGTGAGCCACTTTCCTTGGTGCAGGAGCTGCCCCTCTTTGACAGCCTGATAAAGATGAATCTTATGTTGGAGAGTGACCTTGACTTGTGTTTCCACTATAAGATCAGTGGATTCTTGTTCCATGTAGTCAAGGTTGAGCTCTATTGGTGTCAATTGTTTTTCTATCTCTGAGGTGTCCAATAAGGGTGGAAAGTATGACAGAAGGAGGTCCACATTAAACACGGGGTGAAAGCCAAGGAAGGGGGGAATGTTGAGCTCAAAATCATTGTCACCCACAACCTTGGTGATGGTGTAATGTCCACAACAGAGTGGACGAAGCTTCCAATGGGGTCCTATAAGGCATTCTTTTTGCAAGTGAAACCAAACTTTATTGCCCACCTGAAACTTGTGTGGCACCCGGTGTTGATCATGGTGTTGCTTATACTTAGAATTGGACTTCTACAAAATATCCCAAAACTATTGGCAGATGTGATGGATGTTTTCAATGAACTGGGTGGATTTTTTGGCTTCAGTTTGTGCATGGAACGATTATGCCTGTGTGGATGCAAGGGGTAGTGCAACATCCATGGGACCCAATTTGAAATCACAACCCCACTTGAAATGGTTTGTGGTCAGTTGAGATATGTATGGCTCTGTTGTAACTGTGATGAGAATAGGGAAGACTCTCATCCCATGTGTGTGGATACTTGGAATTGTACATGTGCAAGATATGCACGATCATCATGTTGACGACCTTGGTTTGACCATCCATTTGGGGGTGGAAGGCCATGGATTTGGTGAGCTTGGTGTCCAACCATGACTAGAGGCTCGACTAGAATGTGTTGAGGAATTGACTATCTCGATATGAGATGATGATTTTTGGTATCCCAAAATGTACCCACATTCGTGCGAAGAAGATCTTGCCAGTGGCCTCTTCTGTGATGTTCTTCTTCTAGGTGACCAAAATCACTATATTGGAAAATCAATCAACAACCACAAAAACAAAGTCATTTCCCTGCTTGTTCGAAGGAAGGCTCGACATGTATTCCATATTAATGGAATACATGTCGGGCCTTCCTTCGAACAAGTAGGGAAATGACTTTGTTTTAGTGGTTGTTAATTGATTTTCCAATATAGTGATTGTCCTTATTTGTTTGCGGTTTGGACTAGTTGTACTGATGTTGTCCATCCTTGCTCTGCCATTTTCTCTACGGGTTGGGGCCACCTTTTCCCTGCTTTTGTTGTGAGGGGTTTGTAGACCCAAACTATCGCCTCTTTTGTTTAAGATTATGATCAATTTTGGAAGTATATCGATAGGTCACACCTAAGGACAAGATGTCCAGAAACTCAATTTTTTTCTGGATGTATCTATGCAGACCGATGTGGTACTTGAGAACTAGATGTCACTCAGAGTCTTTGATACCCAGCTTGGTGCATAAGTTATGGAAGACATTGGTAAAATCTAACACAATTTGGTCCCTTTCCTGCTGCAATTTGGTATGTCTTGTACATAAGTCATCATAACTTCCAAAAAGGTAGTATTGTTCCTTAATAGCATCCTTGAAAGAACCCCAAGTGGGTGCGACTAAAAATAATGTAGATCCTCTATTTCATTTTTCTCACAGAAAGTCTCCACCAATATTTGACATGGGGGAAAACCTTAAGGAGCTTAAATGTAATCTTTTCTCTATCAGAAAATTTATGGACAGGAAAATACCCTTCTATAAGGTTTAACCATTTGTATACAACATCTACATCTATTTTACCATCAAATATAGGAATACCAAAATTGATCTGTACCTTGAAGTGGGTGACGCCTCCGCTTGAGGAATACATGTCGCCTATTGGAAATCATCAAAGGATTTGTGCAAGATTATCCATCATCTCATTCCTTTGTCGTGAGAGGGATTCCTCGAGAAAAAAATTAAAGGGATCTCCTACCCCATTATCTCTCTTTTATTCCCTATGGGAAGTCGTTGGGTTTATCGAGGCCGATATTTCAAAGGCTCAATTGGTTCAAGTCCCAACTGCTTATATGATGACCTTGTTGTGGACATGCACATAGAAACAAATGAAAAGAAAACCACTCTGATACCATTGATCCAGATTTATGAGCGGAAAAAAATGAAACACATATTTATAACACTAACACAGGTATACAGAGAACAATACCATAAATACACTAGAACTTAACTTCTATTCAATAAAGAAATTTGTTGAAACTGTAAAATGCAGAATGAAAACAATCTTGCTCTAATGGTGGTATCTAATCTCTGAGAAGAGATGTGGTGACTATGCGCACTTGTATGAGCACATTACAATGAGGCCTCTTGGCCTTTTTAGCATCGAGAAGTAAACATAAAACCCTAGACATCCAAAAACCTAACCCTAGGAGATGAAGCGTCAAGAGTCATGTGGGCCCTGATGGGATAAGTTAGTACATAAACTTCCCGAGGTCATAAATTTTGCATGCGATCTCTGTTTTAGGCGCACGACAGCCCATTAGAAAGGTCTATCCGAGAAATACACATTATGTGGTCACACTTTGGCTTTGTTTAGAATGTGACTATGGCAATCTCAAAAAACACTATTTAGGGCCTCAAAATGGCCCTAGAAGTTTACGACCCTAAAAGCTAGAAAAAAATTGTCAAGATGAAAACTGTAACTGCGAAGATGAAAGTTGTATGTGAGCCAGCTGGAAGAGGTGGGTGGTCACCGATATCCATATTAATCATTTTTTCCTATATGGTTGTTTGAGAATCTTTCCTCCTCTATTATTCTTTCAAAATACCACTCCTAGGTGCTCTACTCAACTATGGAACAAACACAATGCTAAAGAATCAAACCCCTTCTCCTCCTAGTGGCTCGGTATTTAACATCACCTGATAACCATATAGGGGTAGGGTTTTGACTTCCTTGGCCCTCAATTGTGATAATGTTTTTGACCTTCTAGAATGTTATGGAAAGTCCATACGTGGCTATCCCCACATGCGTTAGTAATGGGGGATGATGTGGCATCTTTTTGTACCATGGTGGTCAACATGGTAGGTCAACTTGTGTAAGGAATAAATTCCACATACAAGTGATTAACACATCATTGGAAAGGTCTCAATGTGTAGAACATCATTAAGGGTGTGGGTGCAATTTTCAAACATTGGAACCTAGAAAAATGCCTTTTAATGCCTCTAATGGATCTGAATGGTTCCAAACCCCAATTTTCCAAACTAAGACCTACCAGTTAAATGGACCTGCAAGTTTATACCTCCAATTTTTTCCACTCTGAAAGCATCGAGATAAATGACAAATAATATAATGATCCAATCCAAATCATACCTCCCCATTTAGGGAGGCTTTTGGTCCCCAAAAGCTTTACTGAATGAGGTGAGGAAAATTTTCCTCTACCTTTTGCCTGGAGAACCACTTTTATTTTCCTAGAAGTTTCCCTTTCAACCCAATCTACCAAAGGTCATGTTGCCCCTATATTTTAGTTCTTGACTGCTTCTACAAAATTGTTTCCTCTGCCAACTCTACCTAAGCATCTAGTGCTAAGTCCTTTATGAAAGGTAAGACCTACTCATCCTCCTGATCCAACATGGAAGGCTCATAGAGTTTGAGATTCTACACATTCCCTACTGAGTAAATGAGCATGTATGGGGGTATACTGAATTTGTAGGTTTTATTTGCCACCTTCTCCAATATCTTGAAAGGTCCATACTGTAGAGCCTTGGTCTTCTTATCAAAACCCTAAAGTATTTCCTTGTTTAGTTGTAACCAAACTCTATCTCCCACTTTGAATGATTTCTCTATTATGTGTTGATCATGTCTGGCCTTGTATTTTTCCTATGACTTCTTCAATGTCTCTTATACTTACAAATGTATTTTCCTAATCTTCTCAACAAATTTTTATGCTCTCAATGCATCTCCAATGAGGTCCTCCCTTAGTCCTCCTTGATATCCATATACAACATCCAAGGGTGAAGGTGGAAAATATCCAAAGTAAGTTTCAAAAGGTAGCTTACTAGTAGAAGTGTGGACTTCTCTATTATAAGAGTGTTGTATGTATATCAGATTTTCATCCTATATGATTGGATGCTTCTGATTGTAATCCCTCAAAAGTTGCACCAAATTCCTATTGATTACTTTTGTCTTCCCATCTGCCTATGGATGGAATGTTGTAGATCTCTTCCACTTAGTGTCCATCTTATCCCACAGTGTAATCCAAAATGTACTGAGAAATCCAGTATACCCATTTGATATAATGCTTCTTGGTATCCCAAAGTGCACCCATACATTTTCAAAGAACATGTTTTCTTCTTATTGTCCTTTGATGAAATTTTTACAAGGCATGAGAATGCACATATTGTTGAACCTATCAACTACCATAAATAGTTAATCATGTCCCTTTATGGTTGTTGGTAAACCTCCCATAAAATTCATGGAAATAATTTACGAAGGTCAAGTAGGTACAAGTAAGGGATGGTATAGACCTTGTTTCCTATTATTGGGTTTGTTGGTACAACAAATTATAAATCCTCTAATATATCGTGCAATATCTTCTTGCATTCTGGGACAATACACATACCTCTGTAAGTTGGAAATTGTCTTCCCAACACAAAAATGTCCTACAACCTTGGAGGTGTGAACCTCTCTGATAATTTGCAATAGTTAACCTTTAGGGATAGAGAGCTTATTGATATTGTAGAGTAACCCATTTCGAAAATGATAGTCAACCTTGTCATCACCTTCTTCTATATGAATTTGGCCTTGTAGCTATTAAAACATCTCCTTGAACTCATTATCTTCTATGTATGCCTCTCGGTATGCATCATGGGTAAAAGGGTCCATGTGCATCAGAGTTCCCAAATTTGTAATATTGGATGTGGGTGGCCAAGAAATAATGTCTTCTAACCTGTTTGTGTTTCCATTCTTATACTTGATGACTAGATGAAATTGTTGTAAAAAGCCCATCCACTTGTAATGTTTGGTTTGTTGTGGCTTACTCTAGGCTTCCAGATACTGTAGTGGTTGGTGATCTATGTGGATTATGGTCTCCTTTCCCATCAGATAGTGCTTCCACTTCTTGACATGTTGAACTAGGGCATATATTTCCTTATCATAGGTAGGGTAGTTGAGAACAACCCCATGAAATATTTCAGAATGATAACATACATGCATTCCTCCTTGCATCAAAATTCCTCCCATGAAATACCCACTTGCATCTTATTACACTTCGAAAGGATTTTGCAAGTTTTATAATTCGAGAACTTGTGCTTGATTGGTATTTTTTTAGCTGATCAAAATTCTTCTGCTAATTGTTTCCCCATTGGAAACTCCTAGCACTCAATGTTATGGAGTGGAGTGGTGCAACTACTGTTGAAAATGAAGCTATGAAATTTCGCAAGTACCATGTTTCCCCAACAAAACTCCTAAATTTAGTGACATTTATAGGAACTATCCATTTCATGATGGCCTCCATATTTGGTGGTATCCCTATTTGAGATCCAACATGGTGAAATAGTTTGTGTGTTGCAACTAATCTAACAGATCATCGATCATATGAAAAGGATACCAATTTTTTAGTGTAATATTGTTCAATGTTGTGTAGCCGATACACATTAACCAAGTCCCATCCTTATTTAGTACAAATACGATAGGTGACCCACAAGGTGAGGTTCTTGGTCGAATCACACCCTACTCCAATAGCTACTGCAACTACTTCTTCACTTCATTTTCTTATAGAATGTACAATTTACATATCCCAATATTCGGCGATGGGGAGTTTATAAATAAATATATTTTGTGCTCCACTTCCCTCTTGGGTGGTATCCATTTAGGATCCTATAACACTCCTCTATATGCTTGTATAAACTCCTCCAACTGATCTTTCTACTTTTATCGACTCATCATCAGACTAATTTTCTCTTAAGACAAGTAAAACATATTTCATATTGGAACTAATCAACTTCTTGGATTGGTTGGCACTTACCAATGAGATATTTGACTTTCCTTTATGCGTGTTGATGATGTAGGACTTCCCATCCTTTATTAGTTGGTATTTATTGGATCTTTGCATGAATATTTCATCCTTCATATATATCTAGGGGATTCCAAACACTACTCCACATACATCAAGGGGTACTACATACAATTGCACTTCATCAATAAAATCAACACTTACAACAAATTTAATATTTCACTATTTTTTAACCTTGATCTCAACATCCTTGTTTACCCATCCCAATGGATATGGGCTAGGATGATCACCAACCTGCAATCCAATATTGCTGACCAAATCCAATGCTATGATATTATCATATGAACTAGAGTCAAACAAGGAACCTATATCGGTCTTCTTGACCTGGATATTGATGTGGAAGAGTTTGGTTGAATCTCCTTCTCTTGATGGTGATGGAGGATATTCAAATTAACCTCCTTCTACATTGATGTGCAAACAATATTCTCAGCTTCATTTAACCTAATTTCTTGAATCCATGGCTAGAAAATTATTTTTCTTTGCATCCTTCTTGTTGTTCTTTGGGTTCAAATCTTGATGCAATTTCCAACACTTTTCCTGAGTGTTCCCATCAATATTGCAATGGTTACAATGGTTTCTAGTATCCTTGCACTGATGTGCAATGGCTATCATATTCTTATCCTTTCCCCCTTTCCACTTCTTCTTCCCTTCCTTGGAAGCTTCCTCGTGCTCTTTATGCTTGGAACTACTTGGCTTCCCTTTCTTTTGTCCTATGTTTTCCAGATATTGTGCCTATAAACATGCCTCATCCACTGTCCTTGGCTTGAAAATAATCACTTTATTTCATATATGGTTATGTATACCCCCTATATACTTAAGGAGTACATTTTTTCTCTTGGGAGAGATACCCAGTATAATGGTCGTCTTTTTGAACTCGGTGGTGTACACTTGTACATGCTACCCTTGATTCTTCCTAAAGTAGTGCCACCAAATCCATTGGTCCTATACATACCTGATAGGGTATAATTGGGAATTCATGAGGTTTTTGAAGTACTCTCACCCTCATGAATTCCCAATTATTGGTAGATCACCCTCCAACCTAAGTGCTTTCGAATGGATTTCCCACCTTGTTAAAGCATGGTTCTCTAACGTCAGTCTAGAAAATGATATGTTTTTTTCTTCAACTATATGATGAACTTTGAAATAAAATTCTAGTTTTTGCAACCAATGATTTAGTTTTAATGGATAGATCTCACCTTATTATGGATTTATATTCACTTTTGCTTCCATCTTTAATAAATACCGTGAAGGGTTTATGGTATTGGAACTCAATTTCTCTTTCTTGGGTTCTTTCTACGACTCCTTTTCTGGGTATTCATTATCCCCTAGTTTCCCATGTGATATGATCTCTAATTTGGATCCTCCAAATTCTCCAAGTGGTATAATCTTTCTTGTTAGAGCCTCCATGAGGAGGGGCATATTGCGAGATATGTCAACAACTTGCTCTTCTAGCCTCACAAATGTCTTCTTTGCTAGATTTCAAGGGTTTTTATGAACAAACTCATTGGCCATGGCTAGGATTCTACGAATTTCCCCTTAAATGGGTTCTTGGATCCATACAACCTTCCACAAATACCCCAAGAAAACCTTATTTGATATCAATATGATCTATAAATTGTCGTGGATATTCCAATGGACAGTTCATTGCAATAGATCTAATAAAAATACTGAAATATTTACTGTGAAGGTTAATTTCTGATTATTTAATTAATGGTTTTCTACTTAAATGTATGAAATAGTCGAAATGAGAAAAATAGAGAACTAAAATAAAATACTCACACACCATCCATAAAAAAACCCAATATGGGCAAAAAACCTAGCTAGAAGGTGAGGCCACTTTGCTCAATTCTCTTCAAATGCAAGTACAAATAAAGAGGCACTCTCTATGGAGTTGTCTTTGACAATGTGGACTGTGTGGCTACTACAAAATCTCTCCTCCTATGTTATGGTCTCAAAATATGCTTATTCTCTATAGTCTCTCTTTTCTATCTTAGTTTAGAAATTCCAAGAACTCGAGTAGAGATATCACTCAAATATTGTTTTGCAACAAATGATTCAAATCAAACTCAACCAACAATTTGATCAGGAAATATCATGTTGTAAATGAACCATCTAAAATTTAAATGGAAAATGATTCTTACCTCAACACTATTGTCTGGGCGTTTAAGGTCAAATACACATCCAATCGGTCAAATTAATAGAGATAAGGATGTATGGATGGGCCAACATTCCCATGAGTGAGGAATGAGTTTACAAAGTGCTATGCCTAAGGTATATACTCATAGATAACATCATTCCAACAAGTAATCGACATTTGCAGTGAGCCAAGACAGTGGAAGGGATTCAAAGTCATCTAGAGGAGGGTTTTTTTTCTCGCTGTTATGGCCCACAATTTTTAGGAAATGGGCATTGATTTAGGGAAGGGTAATATTCATTATCATTACTAATCGATGTTAATACAACCAATGAAAAAATTAGGGAGTTTATGTTGAGTGATAAGATAGAGGTCGATGTTTGTGGTTCAAGGTTGTTGTGCATATAACAAAAAAATATATGTGACGAATGTGCGTGAATGCTACAACCCAAATATACACCTCACTGGAGTACACACATAAAATGTAAATCACAACCAAAATATTCCAAGCGCAAACCACACCAATAAAGAAATTGACACAATAACACACAAATTTCATCATTAAACGACGATTTTTATTATGCTTAAGAGACATTACATAGGGGTAAGCTATACACTAGCTTTGTGCATTGTTACTCATTGTTAGTACTGTTGTATAGTTTGGTTTGACTCGGGTTCTACTTTAGGTTTCCAATAAAACCCTGCAAACCATCAACCCTTCTAGAAACCAGAAGGAAAAACTGTGCACATAGTGCACAATGAAGTCTCACCCAAGATGGATTTATGGGTGACTGTAGGACCCATATGTCTGCATCCTTGGAAGGGATGTTGTTGTGGGGACGTTAGACATGATTTTTACTTCAAGATACACCAGATCTATTATTCTAACACAACCTAATATCGAGATCTAACATATTGTAATCATATTCATTCATTAAACTTCATTTTGTAGTAAATATCTATTGTGTGTTGCATTATAATACTAACAGTTTCATCCATTCAATATAACTAAATAACTGCAAGTATTAAGACAAACATTCCACACAAAGACACAATTTTTACCATGGTTTACCCCCTTGGGATACATCCACAAAGATCTAGAATTCATTGATCTTTTATTATTCTTCATAAAAAGTCATAGTGTTGCACACATTACATATGAATATAGCCAAAGCTATTGGTAATGGTAAGACTAACATGATCGCACCAAGCTCCACAACTTGCGACCTTACCCTTAGTTACAATTCATATATTTCTATCCAAAAATAGTCTCATAGATCATCTCACTATTAACTCCAGCTCTCAACCAAACTCATACCAAAAACTAACTCCAAACTTGAACTCTACTCACTCTCCTTAGATCTTAGAATACATATTTATACTACAAAAATGGGTTAAAAATCGTTACAATCATGACAAAAACCCTAACCCACTAACCCAAGGTGAGTTAGGTTTGTCCACTTTCTAACTTCTTGTGCATGGCTGATTCACGTCCTTCTTCCTTTGACTTTGTTGCTTCGTCGCACTGCTTTTCCTTGTTATTTGGTTCACGCTTCTTTTTTGGTCCCTTTTCTAACTGTATCAATGATTGATGCACTATTACCAAAAATGGATTGCGCCAACAAATACCAAGATTGTAGTTGGCCATGGCTTAGAGACACCTCTGCTCAACGTGGACAAGCTCTATGAATATTTCATACACCAAACTTCAAGTAGGTTACCTCTTAAAGTTCCTATTTCTACTACGATACTCCCTCAATTTACCTTGCATATCCCCTCCCCCTTTCCTTCACTACAACCCTCATTGTTTTAATGGGATACCTTTGGAAGGCCAACCATCACATGTGTTTGTTTCCACTTCCAATTTGCCAAGAAGACAAAAATAAAATGAAATGAAACAAAACATATTTATTTACAAAATTTACAAACATTTTCCAAGATCCAATTCAGATCACCCCACCAATGTGATTAACGAGGGTTGATATGGCATCCTATCATACCATGGTGGTCAACACGGTAGGTCAACTTGTAGGAGGAATAAATTTCACATACAAACTCTAATTGAGGCATTTGACACACCGTTGGAAAGGTATTAAAGTATAGAACATTTTCAACGGTGTGGACATAGGTTCCAAACATCGAAACTCTAAAAAATGATTTTTTATGCCTTAAAATGGCTCTTGAAGATTTTGGACCCCAATTTTCCAAACTAGGACCTGCTACTAAAATGGCCTTGCAATCTTATTCATCTTATTTTTTCCACTCTAAAAACATCAATATAGATGCCAAATAATATAATGATCCAATATGGATCAAATATGCCAAGAAGAAGAACCTATTGGGTATGGATTTAAGAAACCAAGTAGAGAGAAACTAAGATGTGGATGAAAATATTGTTTGCACTTCAATGCAGAAGGAGGTGAATCTGAGTAGCGTTCAACACAAAGAAGAGAAGGACATCATAAACTCTTCCATATTAAGATCTAGGTCAAAAATACCAAGTATATTCTCTATTTGATTTCATTTTATAGGCCAACCTCATATAAAATGATCTAGTAAACGAGATTTGGTTGTAGGTTCATGATCATCCAAGCCCATATCCATTGGGATGGGTAAATAAGGATGTAGAGATCAAATTCACTAAATAGTATATGATCAATTTTTATATAAGTGTATATTTTATTGATGAAGTGGAGTTAGATGTAGTGCATCTTGATGTATGTGGTGTAGTGTTTGGAAGAACCTACATGTATATGATAGATGTAATTTTCATGCGAAGAGAAAACTAGTAACGACTAATCAAGGATGGGAAGTCTTACATCATAAACACTCATAAAGATAAATTAAATATCTCTCTAATAAGTTCCAACCAAGCCAAAATGTTTATCATTTCTAGTAAGAAGTATGTATTCATTTTATTAAGAGAGAATCGACTAGGGGAGGAATTGATAAGAGTAGAAGCACCCTTTGTGGGATGTACCAAAAAGAAGAAACAATAGTTGTAGGATTTGTTGTAGGCACACAAAGGAGTGTTCCAAAAGAATAAAGGGATACCACCTAAGAGATAAGTGAAGCATGAGATACAATTTTTTCTTGACTCCCCATTACCAAATATTGCATTGTATATAAAATATATTTTGGAAGAGAATTAAGTGAAGAAACAGTTGCAGTAGCTGCAAAATTGAGTAATTCAACCAAGAAATTAACCTTGTGGGTCACCTATAATAATAGTACCCAAGAAGGATGGGACTTGGAGAATTTGCATTGGCTATAGATATTTGAACAAGATCACACTCAAGAACCGATACCCTTTTCCTAGGATTGATGATATGTTAGACTAGTTGCAGCATGACAACTAATTCACCAAGTTGGATCTCAAAACGAGATACCACCATGAACATCTTAAATAAGAATACACCTAGAATATTTCCTTCAAGACAAGTAGAGGTCTGTATGAATGATTGGTCATGCCTTTTGGTTTATGTAATGCACCAAATACATTTATGTGATTGATGAATCATGTATTGTGTCCCTATTTAGATTCATTTGTAATAGTGTATTTGGATGAAATATTAGTTTATATATCTACCTAGGAAGAGAACATCTCACATCTCATTCAGGTGTTATAAAATATGAAAAAGAATTAGTTGCTAGCTAACCTAAAAAATGTGAGTTTTCTTATTAGTCATTGGTGTATTTGGGGTACATGATCGATGGAGGGGAAATCAATATAGATCCCATGAATATGGAGGTCATAATCAAGTGGATAGTTCCTATTAATGCCACTAAAGTGATGAGCCTTTTTTGGGTAAAAAAATACCTACAAAAGTTCATAACATCATTTTCAGTGGTTGATGCACGACTCCACACCATAACATCCAATGTTAATAGTTTTCAAGTGGGGAAATAATCACCAATTTTTTTTCGATGAGATGAAATGGAAGATCAATCAAGAAATAGTCCTTACATTTCCTAGTATAATACCTTTGAATTGGATAGAGATTCAAGTGGATATGTTATGGGAGCGATCTCGATGCAGTGAGGTAAGCCTATATGATATCATTATGAGATGTTTCATGGGGAGTTATAAAATACCCTACATATGATAGGGAACTATATTCCTTGGTTAAAGTTATTAAGAAGTGGAAGCGCTATCTAATGGGAAAATAAACCATTATCCACATTGATCACTAACCACTATAGTATTTGCAAGCCCAAAATAAGCTTAAAAAAACTAGACATTAAAAGTGGATGGGATTTTTGTAGCAGTTTCATCTAGTCATCAAGTATAATAAGGGAAACATTAACAAGTTGGTGGACATGCTTTTAAGGCCACCCACATCCAATATTATATATTTGTAAACTCTTATGCACATGGATCCCTTCACCCACAATGCATAGAAAGAGGCATACACAAAATATGAGGACTTTAAAGAGGTATTTCAATAGCTATAGGGACAAATTTGTGTAGAATAAGGTGACGATAAGGCTATRTATCATCTCTAGTATGGGTTKCTCTACAAGCTAGACAAGCTCTATGTTCCTAAAGGTGAAATATTGTAKATTATTAGAGAGGCTCACACCTCCAAGGTTGTAGGACATTTTGGTGTTGGGAAGATAGTTTACAACTTACAAAAGTATGTRTATTGGCCCATACTGCAAGAAGATGCAACTCTATTTATTAGAGGATGTTKCTTTGTTGTACCATCAATCTCAGTAATAGAAAGAAAGGTTTATACCATTCCTTACCTGTACCCACATGGCCTTGGGTTCCATGTATTTTGTGGGTGGTTTTCTAACAAAGAGAAAGGTACATGACTATTTGTTTGTGGTAGTTTATAGGTTCAACAAGATGTACATTACTATGCCTTGTAAAAGTACCATCAAAGGACAAAATTAACAAAAAAATTATTTGAATAGGTATAGGTGAACTTTGGGATACCAAGAAGCATAATATTAGACACAGATACAATGTTTCTTAGTTCCTTTTAGAAAACACTTTGGGAGAATATGGACACTAAGTTGAAGATATATACAACATTCAATCCATAGACAAATGGGAAGATAGAAGTAGTCAATGAGAATTTGGTGCAACTTTTGAGGGATTAGAATCATAAGCATATGAATACCTAAGATGAAGATATAATCTACATTCAACACTCTTATAGTAGAGTACCCCATACTTCTACCGATAAATCCCCTTTCAAAGCCTTATTCGGGTATTTCCCACCTTTTCTCATGGATTTTATCTATGGATAGAAAGGACGAGTGAGGGAATACATCACAGGAGAAGCATTGAAAGAAGATAAATTTATTGAAAATATTAGGAAGATCCATTTGCAATTGAAGAAATCACAGGGAATGTATAAGACCCAACATGATCAACACAAAACTGAGAAATCATTCAAAGTGGGAGATAGTGTTTGGTTACAATTGAACAAGGACATACTATAGGGTCCTAGTAATAAGATTGAGGCTCTACAGTATGGTAATTTTGAAGTATTGGAGAAGGTGGGTGATAATTTATATAGACATAGTCTATCCCCATACATGTGCATTTACTCAGTAGTGAATGTGAAGAATATGAAACTCTATGAGCCCTCCATGTTGGATCAAGAAGCCGAGGAGAAATTCATACCTACCATAGAGGACTTAACACCAGAATATTAGGTAAAGACAATGAAAGATACACATTTACAGAAGAATTCTAGGACTACCAAACAAAGGTAGCATGACCTTTGGCATATTGGATTGAAAGGAAAAATTCCAAGAAAGGAAAAATGGTACTCCAAGGAGAAGGTAGAGGAAACATTTCCTTACCTCATTCAATAAAATATTTTGGGGACAAAAAGCCTCCCTAAATGGGGAGGTATGATCTAGATTGGATCATTACATAATTTTTCATCTATCTTGGAACTTTATAGGTGAAAAAATTGGAGGAATTGGCTTGTAGAGCCGACTTTAGTGGCAAGTCCCAGTTGAATATTTGGGGTCCAAAAACTTCTAGATCCATTTGAGGTGTCAAATGACACTTTTTGTGGTTAAAAAATCTAAAATCATAGCTTACAACCCCTCAACATTATTCTACACACTTAAACTGTTCCAATAGTACGAAAATCACCTCAATTAGAATTTGTATGCAAAAGTTATGCCTCCGGCAATTTGACCTACCTTGTTGACCACCATGGTACTAAGTGGATGCCACATTAACATATATTACTCACACATGTGGGGATATTCATTTGGTACTTTAAAAAATATTCTAGAAGGTCCAAAACCCTAAATAATTGAGGGTTGAGGATGCAAAAACCCTAACCCTAGATGGCTATTAGGCTATGTTAAATACAGGGTCACTAGGAGAAGAAGAGGTTCCATTTTTTAGCTTTGTAATTTTTCCATAGTTGAGCACAATATATAGGAGTGGGATTTTGAGAGAATAACATAGGAGGTAGGATATTTTGTAACAACCATTTAGGCCACAATTTCAAAGGAAACTCCATTGTGAGTGCTCCCTTTCTTTGTACTTGTATTTCATAGTTGAAGAAAAGAGAGAATGTCATATGCCTTTTTAGTGCCATTATTTTCATAGCTAAGGTTATAGATTTGTCAAAAAAATTGCAAAGTCATACTTTTGTCTTTGAAATAACAAAGAATTCCTAATTGAATCATTTAGGGTAAGAGTCAGTCACATGAAAAGTTTGCAAAGGTCTTTGAGTCATTAATTTGAAATAATTACCAAAAACTTTGAAAGTGATATGTCATAAGTCAAGTTGTAAAGTCTATGAGGGAAAGTCAATTTCAAAGAGTGTCGATGAGAATCATGACACATGATGAAGTTGGAAAAGGGTTATGGTGTCGCTTTATGTTAATTGTACCTTGACTACAAAAAAAATGTGTGTGTTGTGTAAACATGTTGTGCAAGTTGCTTAGAGCAGTTTGAAATTTCTTGTCATCCATAAATGTATATTTTTATTTTCAAATCACTTTCTATTAGCTTGTGCTTGTATCATTACCACCTATTATATATATGAAAGCGTCCTCGACCTTTTATCAACCCCTTGCTTTCGATCAATATTCAAAGAGCCCATCTTCTACACAAACCAGTTCATCCGCTACATAAACTTTTTGCAAAAGCTTTTGCTATGCAAACTATGTGTAGAAGCATTTCGATACACATTCCTCGTTCCTTCATTTTTTGTTGTGTAAAGACCAACGAACCAAATTCGATGCTTAAGCCTTGCATGTATACATTTTCAAAACATGCCTTTTTCATAATTGACTTCCCTATGGTAAATTTGAGCAAACCCTAGCCCTATTTGTTTGTTGTGTAAGGCGTCTTGACTGAGTTTATCCTTTGGACCCCTCTAACCTTGATAGTCTTAGGTTTATCATGCAACCACAAGCATGACAACTCAATAGATAAAGAAATACAATAGGGGAGGAGGTGTACTAAGGTATGAACCACAAAGTTTGAGTTTGGTAAATTCCAACCCTGCATTCAGGGTTTCATTTGAGCAGGTCGGGTGCATGAGGTTTTGTGAGAAAATAAAAGGTTATAACATGCGGATAACGAAGGATTTTTCTCTAAATTTTAATGGTGTCCAGACAAGGATTGATGATGTCACTTTCCTAGTGTCAAAGGAGACAATATTTGTTGCAACAAAAATTCCAATTCAAGGAGAGAAGTGGTTTAAAGGTATGCCTCTTGATCCTGTTTTTTCATACTGATTTCCTCAAAACCAAATACATGAAGAAAAAATTTGGTGCCATCATCCTTAGGGAGTATGTGTTGGAGCATTATGAGAAGTTATTAAGGGTAATTCAAAGATATTTCAGTTGTGAAGGAAAATTTGATAGGGTTTTATAGTATCACATAAGATTTCTAATGCACTTCATAGGAAAGAGCCTCCTGAACTTACCTTTCTACATGTATAGGAGTTTAGGTAAAATGGAAGACAAGGTCTAGGACAGGGCTGATCAACTCAAGAGTAGTTTGTTTCATTTTTACCTAGTAAATTTTCTAGTGATTGAAGAACTTGGAAATATGAATGGCCATTGGGACTCTTTTTTAGCCTCATATAATATCCCTTTAGACCCCAAAGGAGACACCCCCTATCTGCAAAAAAGTTGTTCTTTAAGGGCTTAGGTGGAAAAGGAAAAAGTTCTATAGAGCAGGGAAAATGAAAGGAAAAGGAGATTGAGAGTCCTTCACCAAGCCAACCAATCATAAATAAGGGTAGGAGGTTTCATTTTGTTGATGAGGCAGAGGAAACACAAAACCCTAGTAGACCAATCACAAGGTCAGCTGCTAGAATACTTCCTGTACCTACATTACATACAAAGTTTATTGAACCCTCAGCTCAGGAGATGGATGAAGACCAAATGAAATCAGGAGAAAGGAACAAATAAATAAGAGAGATGAAAAATCAACTCAAAGAGGCTCAAAATGTCATAGCCCAATTTTACCAGGAGAGTAGAGAATTGAAAATAAAATTAGTTGAGAAAGTTCATGATGTTCAAACATCACTAGTTAAAATAGTTTCAAAGAAAGAAATTTCAAAAGGGAGGGAAGTCATGACAAGTCCTAATAAAACATTCTTGAACAAAACTAGAGATCCTTTGACAAGATCCTCAACTAGGAAGAAGAGTTCAGATGAATAGGGCCAGCTTGCAGTAGTTGAGAAACCTCACACTTCACCTGGAGAAGGAGAAAAAACTGTAAAATGGATAAATAAACAATTAAGGGAAGCTCAAGAACTTATCATCCAACTCAGGGAGGAGAATAGGTTATCATATTTAAGGATTCATATACATTGTCAAGAATGTGGACCAACTATCACAAATGCATGTGCAACACTCTCAAAATCCCAGTCAAAATTGAAGAGAAATGCACTCTTATCTAGGCAAAAACATAACTTGAAAAGGAAAAAATTATCGTTGAGAAAGGAAAACAAGTATTTGAAGTTACAGTTGAAATTTGATGAGAAGGGTAAAGGTAAGTTGGACTTACTTACATAGGTAGCATAAATATAAATGAAGCATCTTCACAATTTAGTTTTTTTTGGGAAGAGTCACTACAAGATTTTGGGTGTTTTGCTAGAATTTTGTTCATTGTGCAAAAATGGAAGTTCAATGAGGATAAAGAAGAGTAAGGATGTTGTCAATTTCAAGGTTTGGTGCGAAAAATACCCTTACACTTTGTGTGTCTTTGACTTAGATAAAGTTGACAAGATGAAGCAATCATTTCCACCATATTTTCTCACTTTTGAGATAATTATCATGTACAGAGATTGCATAGCGATCTCACGCTATGAAAGTACTGTAAGTACACAGGTTTGGAAAGTAAAAGGGAGGTGATTGGTAAGTTTTTTTTGAAGTAAGTTTTAGTATCCAACAAGATTGTAGCCACCAACAACAAACAGGTTTCCAAGAAAATCCGCACGCTACACAAACGTTGTAGGTTGCATTTGCGCAACGTTTGGCTTCAGTTCACTATGCAAAGGTGACAAGGATACTTGTTATCACCCAAGTACTCTTATATTCGTCTCCTGATGTATATGATGATTCACCATAGCATCAAGTTCGAAATATACTAAAAATCTATTTTTTCAAATGTTTTTGTTTTGCATTAAAAATGGTCAAGTCAAATTTTCTATTTTTAGTAAGTAGATTAGGAGTTGTTCTCCTTTGATGTAACCATATTCATGATTATAGATAGTATTAGATTATGAATCTAATAGCTTAAGGGAGGCAATTGATCTATATATTTGATCATTTTGAATGTAAAATAGGCGAGTTGGCAGAAGCAAGGACATTTTTCTTGACATTGTAAAATTTTTCTAAATCTGAATGAAAAACAAATGCAGAAGTCCAAATATTTTCAAGGAAAAGATTCTAATGTTGGTGGCCTGCAGTTTGTTTTCTAGTCTTTGTATGTACATCTTGTGTTCTTATTCTTCATCTACAATTCTTTATATGTTTAAATTGGAAAGCAAGTGATTTGAAATTCATCTGAAAAGGATGCTTTAGATTTTAAGCAATTTGAACACTGCCATTTCCTCTTAACCCATCATAGTTCATCTTTATTGGTGCTCTGAGTGTAGTTAAATGTTTCCTTTTCTTCCATATTATAATATCAATTTTTAAACTGAAAGAACATCATATGTCTAGACTTTGTTTCTTTGAAGAGTTCCCCCTACCAATCATTGCTTTCATTCATTTTCAAGTGTTGACTCCATTGCCCAACATATCCCTTTTCTTCTTGCCAAAAAACCTGATAAAAATCTATTCATTCATCAAAACATAGCCATTGATTTATCAAGAAAACCTATCTATTAGAGATTAAGTGAAAAGAGAGATCCCTCTCTGAACTAAATAGGCTAGTGTCCAATTCTAAAGTGGTTTTGTGGTTACCTTTGTAAGTTTTTTTCGTCAGCCAAACAATTTACGTAGTGCTAACATGCCTCACCTTCTAGTTGGGTTTTATCATGTATTGGGTTTCCCAAGATACATATTGTATTAATTTGTGTGGATGGTGTGTTTATTTTCTTGTTCTTTCATTTTCATATTTTAGTTATTTTTATAATTTGAGCAATAAGCTAGTGATAATAAATGTGACATCTAAGGAAATAAACCTTCATTAATAAAATATTTCAACACAATACAAGATCTATTGGGACTAATTGTTCCAATGGAATATCCATAGCATTTTATATATCAAGAAAATCCCTAATGAAGGATTTATTCATGATATCAAGCCTCAAAATGATCCTTGATTTTAGAGGTGATTTAATCTTCCAAAGTGATTTCCTTTACCACTTTGGACCTTAAGTTTATTAGGAATGTACATGGATTTGTATCCTAGTATTTGACTCTAATGGCCCTAGACATGATTTTGGACCATACATGATCCAAAAAGGATCAAGAGAATACCAAGAACAACTCATAAATCGCAAAGGAAACTGAGGACGCTCAAAATGGCCTCAACAGACAGAGAAAGGGAAAAAAATTCAAAGTTATCAAAACTTGGTGAAAATGAAATTATCGTGAAGAGTGCATTGCAATATTTCTAACGATGCAAATGAATAGTCAAACAGAGTTATTGATCAAAATATATTCATGGTCAAATTTTTGTCAACCTAGCCCAATCAGCAGGGGGGATGAGTCAACATTCGTACTGCTGACATCATCATGGTGATGTGGCAACACCAGAGGCTGCCACGTGTTACCCATATTTGGCATTTTTGGACCGATCCATGGACCAGTAAAATTTTGCCACATGGCAGTCTATACAGTCCATACAATGATGTGATGCTGATGTGGCAGGTTGAGTTGGAAACTGAAGTGGCATTTGTACATGTGACGTGGCAGAGTGACGTTGCAGTGGATGACATGGTTGAATAGGAGGTTGCCATGTGGCAGTGAAAAAATGCCCAATGACAACCCGTGACCAGAAATTAAAAAAAAAAATGGATTTGGTGGGTTCGCCAAATCTGGCGGGACCACACCAAATCTGACATCCAAAACAATGATAGAACCATCACCAAATGTAGCAAAGCGGAAATGTTTATATATATATTGTTACAACAGTCAAGCCAAAAGGTGGAGGCCTAAGGGTTTGACCCCGTGACCTCCTCCCTCATTAAGGCCTTAACACTTGTGCCATAACCAATGGGCCAATGAACCTTCGTTGTAAACAACGTCAATGTTAATACTTAAAAAGTGCATCTTCCCAAGTTTAGGGGGAGGAGTGCATGCATACGATAGACACACAGTTCGAGACAGGGATACATCAACATTTATTGCAGGTTGCAAGGTACAAAAATCGAGACATAATTCTTCTTGGGCTTGGGAGTGCTAGAGTCAGATCGAGACGTGGAGACAATAATTTTTGGGTAATTCGACGCCACGAATTCAGTGGTGCTATCTGTTTTCTGATCTGAGAAATATTTCTGCAGCTTGATTTTAGAATGAGGTATACTTATGTATTTTTCCAAATTCTTTTGTTGAGTTAATGAAAGAGCCTACACATTTGAGAGCAGGACGAACTCTGTTATCAATTTTTTTTTTTTATATTTGATTCTTATGTCTCTTCATTATTTAAATATTCCTTATTTAATGGTGCATTTTAATTTATGCTCATTTAATGCAATTCTTTATAAGTCACTCGATGAAAAGATCTCGGATCATGTTGGTATCAGAGCATTAGTCTTTGAATTGAATTTTTGAGTGTGAATTATTAATAGGGCCAAACATAAGCAGGGTGAAGGAATTCTTAAGACTTTCAATCCCGAAGTTGGTCATGCATTCCGAAGGAAGAAAATGGAAGAATAAGACAAGCGTGATGAACATGAGAAAAACTTTCATATGGTCTTTTATCACATGTCAGAAATGGTCGAATGAATGTATGGAAATTACGGGAAGAGGATGAAGAATAAAGAGAATAAAAAGGAAGCACATGTTGATGATGATGATTCGGTGAACCAAGGGGCTAGGGGAGACCCTCCTGAGCCTACATCTTCACCATCAAGTTCTAGTTCTTCTTCCTTTGAGGGTTCTCATCATTCTCATCATTCTAGCCATAAAGCCTCTTTTAAGAAACCATTATTAAAGCTTGATGCACAATTTTATTTACCTATGTTTAATGGACATGCTAATCCTGAAAAGATAGATAATTGGATCCTATAGGTTGAAGTATATTTTCGTGTTCAACATATTGATGAAGAGGAAGTCAAAGTGCAACTTGCTTCTCTTTGGTTGGAAGGCACCACTCTCGTATGGTGGGAGAGAAAAATTTAGGACAAAAGTAAGTGTGGTAATCTTCTTTCCTCATGGTCGGAATTTAAATTAGAGATAAGGAAGCAATTTTATCCATTGGGTTATTTACATAAAGAAATGATGGAATGAAAAACTTTAAGGAAAAGTAAAGGTCAAACTATACAAATTTTCATAGAAGAATTTAGGAAGAAAGATCTTGTATTAAATATTCCTTTGGATTCTTATGAAACTTTAATGAAGTATATTGGTGCACTTCACAGTTATATTTGTCATACTTTTCTCTTGTTTAACCCCACCAATCTTGACAAAGTTTGTGTGCAAGCCACTCACCTTGAGAATAGGGGAAAGCATGTTCAAGAATATCCCACAAAGAAACTTTCTAATCTCCCACGTAAACCTCTTAAGAAGTTTAAAAGGAAGGACAAGAAGACCGCCACAATGATGAGAGAAGGAGGAAAGCCATCTTGCACTCATTGCAAGAAAATTGGTCACTATGATGAACATTGTTGGAAACCACATCTAGAGGAGATACCGAAACAGTTCGGTGGAAAGGGGAAGACAAAAACCATTTCTACAATGCAACAAGATATTGGTTCTGATTCATAAGATGAATGAAAGATCACAACGGTTGGAGTGCAAGGTAAAGATTCCCTTCATGCTAGTTCAAATTCCAATAATGAATCTCATGATGATGAAAAAAAGAGGAATGAATTATTTCACATAAGAGTTGTAATATATACATTATTTGATATGGGTTCCCAAGTAAACTTAATATTTGAAGCACTTGTGAAGAAGATGGATCTTGAAATGAAACCACATCCAAAGCCTTATCCTCTTGGTTGGGTATGTGATAAATAAAAACTTAATGTCACCAAACAATGTAGGGTCAAATTTGCTATTGCTTCAAAGTTGATTGATGAAGTGGATTTGGATGTTGTATCACTTGATATATGTGGCATAGTGTTGGGATGTCCTTATATTTATGATAGAAAAGCAGTCTTCTTTCGTCATGAGAACAAGTACCACCTTACTAAAGGGGGAGTGGAATATATTGTTAGAGCTCACAACATGAGGGTAAATACAACACTTGTTAGTGCAAGACAAATGAAGAGACTCATAAACACTAATAAGAGATATGCACTCATGGTCGTAAGGGAGAAAGATATTGGGACATTCGACACTTTCCAAGGATGTGATCTTTCTCATAAGAAAGAATTAATTTATATTGTTTTTAAGTATGATGATATTTTCCAGGAACCATATGGATTACCTCCTAAGAGGGAAATCCAACATGAGATACATATTAAACATGATTCTCTTCTTCCTAATGTGGGCATGTACAAGATGTCAGTTGTGGAGATCACATAGATCAAGAAGCATGTACAAGGCTTATTGGATCAAGGGGTCATCAGGCCAAGTTCATCTCCTTGTGGTTCTCCAATTGTGATGGTACAAAAGAAAGATGGCACATGGAGAATGTGTGTCGATTACTGGTCCTTAAATAAAATCACGGTGAAAATCGATACCCTCTTCCTCATATAGATGATTTACTTGATCAATTAAAGAGTGTTGTTTATTTCACTAAGTTGGATTTGTGTAGTGGATACCATCAAATCAGGGTTGCATAACATGATGCATGGAAGACTGCCTTTAAAACCAAACATGGATTGTTTGAGTGGTTAGTTATGTCGTTTGGGCTTTGTAATGCTCCGACAACTTTCATGCGTGTGATGAATGATGTATTCATTCCTTTCCTAGATGAATTCGTGATTGTATATTTAGACAAAATTCTTATTTTTAGCGGGACTTGGGATGAACATGTGAGGCATGTAAAGAAAGTATTGGATACTTTGCAGAGGGAAAAGTTGTATGTAAAATTGTCTAAATGTGAATTTGGAAAGACTGCACTTGTATACTTGGGTCATATTGTAGGAGGAGAAAATTAAAAATTGATCCTTACAAAATTGATGTAATTGTAAATTGGCCTGATCCAAAAAGTGTAACCGAGATCCAGAGCTTTTTATGTGCATTCTAGTATTGGAGGAGGTTCATTTCAAACTTCTCCTTTATAGCAGCTCGTTTGCACGCCTTAACCAGTGTGAAGAAAACTTTTCAGTGGGAAGGAAAGCTACAAAAATCTTTCGACACTTTGAAGGAGAAGATCAGTACCACACTAGTATTAGCACTGTGCAATCTTCAACATCCTTTTGAGATCAGGACAGATGCCAACATATACGCCATGGGTGAAATATTGATGCAAAATCATAAGCCTATCTGTTACCACTCTGAAACTTTTAACCAAGTTGTTGTTAACTATCCTACATATGTTAGATATCATTTTTGGGATTAACTGCTTAATGTAAGTCATTAATCTATGACCCATATCTATGAGTATTAGTTGCAACTGACGAATAATTCTCATGATTTGAATATTCCACTTAGCACTCATTGCATCGGGTGATGCTCATAGGGGTGAAGAAATGGGATTGAAACCAACGAAATAAATCGCATAGCATTAATCATCACTTTCGAGGCTTGCACCCGGTAACCAGGAGTTCCTAGGTGGTCACCCATCCCAATATGATTCTAGCTCAAGCGCGCTTAACTGTGGAGTTTTCCCTGCAATCAAGCCCACTTAGCTTGCTACCCCATTTTCAAAACCTTAGAAAGTATTGTGCCTTATGAAGTATCCCGTTAGAGATCCCTTAACTCTTATTATTTAATCATAGAGAAGCTTCCGCAGTGCATCATGTTAGATATCATTTTTGGGATTAACTGTGTAATGTAAGTCATTAATCTATGACCCATATCCATGAGTATTAGTTGCAATTGACCAATAATTCTCATGATTTGAATAGTCCACTTAGCACTGATTGCATCGGGTGATGCTCACAGGGGTGAAGAAATGGGATTGAAACCAATGAAATAAATCGCATAGCATCAATCATCACTTCCGGGGCTTGCATCCGATAACCAAAACTTCCTAGGTGGTCACCCATCCCAAGATGCCTCTGGCTCAAGCGCGCTTAACTATGGAGTTTTCCCCATAATCAAGCCCACTTAGCTTGATATCTAATATGTTGCACTGCGGAAGCCCCTCTATGTTTATCCTACATATGATAAAGAGTTGTATGCATTAGTTCAAAGCATAAAGAAATGGAAGCACTACTTATTAGGGAAGAAAACAATCATACATATATATCACCAACCCTTACAGTATCTCCAAGAACATACCAAACTGCAACAATCTCAACACTACATATGGAAGGGTTTTCTACAACAATTTCATTTGGTAATCAAGTACAAAAGGGTACAACTAACAAGGTAGCTGAAATTCTTTCTAGACCTCCTATTGCTTCTTCTATTATTTTGAAGAGTACTTATTTATCTCATGATAGCTATGTGGAACAATATTCCATTGATGAATATTTTAAAGAAGTATATGAGAAGATGACTAGTAACACCCCAAGGCCGAGTCCTTGTTTAATTGTAATTATGTTTATAGGTTGGTGAGCCAAGTGTTTATAAGATGGAAGACCTATGTGTTTATTAGGCCGAAGAGTCTAGATTCTAAGGCCAATGAACTTGATTTTTGTATATGTAAATACACACCTCATTAATAAAATTACATTGTTGTGTGTAGACCGACCATGAAGATGAAGAAAGAGTTATGGGGAACTCACTAGGTAGGGTAAGGGAAGGGGCTAAGTGTCTAGGAATAGGGGCTAAGCTAGATGGATTACCTCTAAAGGGATAATATTATATTATTATTTCCAAAAGGCTGAGGTTGACATAATCCGTGTTGTCCTAAGTTCATGGGGGAAAGGGAACGAGTGTTAAGTGGAGCTCATGCAGCTTCAGGAAGACACGTGTCATCCTGGGCGCATGCAGTTTATAACTAGGAAAGCCAGTTCGTTGGTACTTCTCTTTTCATTCTCGCAACCGTCATCATTCTGGAAAGTCTTCCATACTCCCCATAGATTCACGCATTGAGCCATTTTATTCATCGTCGATCCCTGCATCATTCACAAACCTTGGAACCTGCAGGCATTTTTTAGCTACCCCATACCTTTCTTGTGAAGCACAATGCACCTGTACCTTGCTTGAGCCTGTACCATTCCTTAATAGTCGTTGTTGCTGCCAATGCAGTTCCTTGACTGAGTGTGGCTTGCTTCCATCATCTAATCTATACCAAGCTTTGTTGTTTCCATCACCCTTACTTGAATTGAATTAGGAGATGGACTGAAGAAGCAGGTTGTTAGGCCTGTGGGTTTGAAGAGGCAGGTTATCAGGCCCATGGACTGAAGAATTAGGTTTTCAGGCTTGTAAGCAACTCTCTCCAGGTGAGAGAGGTTTTTGGGGAAGCGATTTTCCAAGAGGGATTCCAACGATGGCTATAGTGTTATGAGAAATCCTATACTACCTGTTGTTGAAGCCTTGGAAGGGAAGTTGGGCAGTCGAAGGACCATTGAGCAGAGAAGGGGAACACTTCTTGGGGTGGGACAAGAATGTAGGGAATGAGAGGTTGTAGGATTTTAGTGTGAGCTAGCTCATGGGAGAAAATCCTTCCTGTTGATCTGTGTGACTTTCCTGTTGTCCTTGCCAAGCCTAGGAATCCCTTGCCTGGTGGAGTTTAGTCCCAGCTCGGGGGTGACCCACTGGTAAGCGTGATGAGAAGCATGATCTAAGGATGGGAGGTTCGTGGAACGTCTGCACACACCTGGTGGCCATCTATTAAAAGATAAGTACCAACTCTTTTTTTTCTGTGTGATGTGTAACTTGTGCATGTGTTATAATGTTATCATAATTTCCTATGTTTATTGCATGTATGCTTTACTGTTATTTATGCATTATGTTGTGTGATCACAGAATGTAAATCAACTGTTAAATTGTATGTGTTATTGTCGTTTTCACATTTATCTATGTATGAACAAAATTATTACGTTTGGTTAAAAAAATTGCATTAGATATGTGTATAAATATATATATGGTATCAGAGTGTTATTTGTAGTAGCATGGCCTGACCTGGGTGGTCAGGGGTGCTACTAAATGGTATCAAATCAAGGAGAGATGTCCAGAAAGTGATGTTTCCTGACCTGTTGGTGGCTGGGGATATTACAAAATGGTATCATAGCCACAGTTTCAACACTGATCCTGGATGGGCAGTGTTGGTGGAAGTTGAAGAAAATTTTTCGGAAAAGAATTGTTGTCAAAATGGACAAAATTCAAGTTTAGAGCCCATGGTTTCAACATTGAACCTAGATGGGCCACAAATGAGGAATTCAGAGTAAAAATTCCATAGAATTTTGATGTGTAGAGTGCCAGAAGGGCATTGAGAGAACACTTGGAATGTGTTCAGAAGCACAAGAAGTGTAATAGTTTAAGAAATGACCATAGAGAAAGAATTCACAACATTCGTGGTGATTGGGCCATAGGGATCTGTTCGAGAGAAGGAGGATCCTTCACAAGCGTCAGATCTGGAGAAAAGTGCATGAAGGTTAACCTCCAAGTCATTCAGACTTCGTGACTTCGACGAAAGTTATGGGTTATAAGAGCAAGAGTGGCTGAAGCCCAGAGTTCTGAAGTCCCGAAGAGAATCTACAATGTAGTTCTCGGGGGGGGTGTTCAATGTTGGATTTGATCAAGGATAGATCATCTTGATTCGGGGGTTCAAAATTTGGGGGAATTGGAGTGTGTTTATGTGCAAAATGCCAAGGCCCAAAGTTCCGAAGTGACGTGGCTTGTTGACGTCACTCAAAATGATGTGGACACATGGGATGTGTGCCACGTGTTAGTGAGTTAAAAAAATTTGGATGATTGAATGCCAGTTAGAATGTGACATGTGTTTCCCTTATGATAGGGCCACATGTCCACTTCTAATATTTCTCCATGTGGCCCTCCTCTCAAGAATGGATGGTGGGGCCCCTGATGGTCATAGGGGACACATGGCGCAAAATCGTGAAGTTTGGAGACTTGTCACTCCAGAAGAAATGGTTCATGATGGAATGGAAGGAATAAATTTCCGAATTTTCGTAGCGTCGAAGTAACGTGACATAATGATGTCACCGAGGGTGACATGGAAGTATTCAGAGATTTGTGATTAGAGATTTTTGGGATGTGAAAAGGTGAAATCCTTCAAAGTCCTAGAGCCCTGAAGCTCTGAAATCCCGGAGCCCGAAGCTTCGAAATATCAGAGCCTCGAAGCTCCAAAGTCCTAGAGCCCCGAAGCTCCAAAATCCCAGAGCCCTGAAGCTCTAAAGGCCCAGAGCTTGAAATATCTGAGATCCTGGAGCCCCGAAGCTCAGAGTTCCATAGAAAGTATTAGCCATTGGATGCTGGGAAGTCATGGACCATTTATCTACCCCACTTCACGAACTCGCCAGTTCGACACTCCGAGATATTTTTTGGGAAGTGATTTGGAAACCGTCGAAGCCTGGAGTCCCCGAAGCTCCGATCCACTTTATATCCGAGCAATAAATTTGGACCGTAGATCCACCGTTCTTTGCACGTTTGTTAGTTTGTTGTTCTATGATGTTTGGGACGTGCAGAAAAAGGGAAACCTCCAAAGCTTCAAAGCCATAAGTTTCAAGGATTTGGATAAGTGCCAAAATCATTAGCACTGGGTCACAACTATGGTCACATGTGAACCAAGGGCTGAAGAAAAGGAACTAGTGCTCAAAAATTATTACAGAATAGAGTTGGGCTTAGAGATAAAAGCATGAGAGGTTATTGATCGACCAAGACCCACTGAAAATGGACTCGGATATTATTTTGTTCAACCAGATTGATTTATGTTATTCTAGAAAATTATTAATTCTAATAGCCTAACAAAAATTTGGTTGACTGCACATTTTGTAGAATTAACAATTGACAGAACCGAACCGAATTGTCGCATAGTGCAGAGAAATGGAGGAGACACATGATGCTTATAGTTTAGATAATGAAGCTAGAGGAATGGATGTGCATTTGGGGGTTGAAGGGACAAACTCCAATGGGCATGGAGAAGAAATAGATAAAGACACGGGCATGAGGAAAATTATAAAAGAATTGCAAAAAGAGTTCCAAATTCACTGAGCAGATAACAAAAATATTATGAGAGACATGGAGCAACAGGGAGACTTCAACATGAAGTTGATGTAGAGCCTAGAAATAATAGAAAATAAACTGGATAAGGAGAGTGGCTCAAGAAAATCAAGAAGACACAGGTCTCTTGATGAGAAAAGAAGAACAAGAAGTGTTAGCATACATCGTCGTCACTCCTTAAGGAATTCCAATAAGAGAGCACACAACAGCCCAAGTCCATTCCCTGTCAGGAAGCATAAGAAGTATGGGGTGGATGAGATCTAAGGGGAAATGAACAAAATAAAATTTCCTACATTTGATGGTGAGAAAAATAAGGATGAATATGTAGAGACATGGCTGTTAGGCATGAGAAAGTATTTTCAATTGAATAATTATTCTTCTCATGTAGAAGAAATAATTTCCATCTATCAAGTCAAAGGAAAGGCATCTGTGTGGTGGGATCAACTTGTCTAGGTGCAACACATTAAAGAGAAAAATGTTACTTGGAGGGAATTCAAGAAGTATTTCAAAAAGAAATACTTGACCAAGAGATACTATGACAAGAAAATGAAAGAGTTCTTTGAACTCAAGCTTGGGAGTATGACAATAGATGAATATGAAAGAAGGTTTTTAGAATTCTTGAAGTATGTATCTTTCATCAAGGATGATACAATCAATATTCAGAGGTATTTGAGTGGTTTTCCATCATTCATCAATGACAGGATAAAATATGATGATCCAAAAACATTGGAGGAGACCATAAGGCGAGCTAAGTGCCTATATGACCATTAAAAAGCGAGGCCAACTTTCCAAAAATCCTTGGAAGAAAATATTAAATTCAAGATGGATCAGAGGAATAAGGGAACTAAGCCACCATTCTTCATAAATAATCCTCAGGGACAACCAACTTCTAGAGAACCTAGAATGATTGAGACAAGTGGTCAAAGGACAGGGAAACCACCTACTCAATGTTGGGGTTGTAAAGGAGATCATATGTTTAGAGATTGTCCTCACATAAGTGACAAAGTGAGAGTTGTTCACAATGTACAACGAGATGAAACTGTGGAGGACATGGGCAGAAGTGTACCCAGGATCTATGCATCCCTAGACAACAAGAAAGAAGAGTATCAATCACATATGATTGAAGTGGAAGGCATGATCCAAAACCAAACCATTACTATTTTAATTGATTCGTGATCTAGTCATAGTTATATAGATCCTAAGATGGTGGAAAGTTTTCATTATCCAAGAAACAAGCATGGAAAATCTTGGTTGGTGTAGATGGCTACTAGAGCCAAAAGAAAGTTAATCAGATGGTTAAGTCATGCCTTATGGACATGAATGGACTGAGCACAAGGGCATATTTGGACATCTTGCCTTTAGGTTCCTATGACTGTCTAATTGGGATGGATTGGTTGGACCAACATCATGCTATCCTAGACTGTCATAAAAATGAATTTACTTGCTTGGATAAGGAAGGGAACCCAAGTAAAGTGCAGGAAATTCCTAGGGTAGTGACTATTAGAGAAATTTCAGTAATGCAACTTAAAAAGTGTTACAGGAAGGGCTGTCAAATATTTACAGCCCATATGGAGGAAGCATGTAAAGATAAGGTGCCAAATCTGGAGGATCATGCAGTCCTGGAATATTTTGAATATGTGTTCAAGGAGGTACCAGGGATACCCCCAAAGAGAGATATTGATTTCTCTATAAATTTGACGCCCAGAGTAGATCCAGTGTCAAAGAATCCCTACAGAACGAGTACATTAGAACTGAACGAGTTGCAAATGCATATTGAAGAAATTTTGAGGAAGGGGTATATATTCCCAAGTGTGTCACCTTGGGGTGCCCCAATATTGTTCGTGAAGAAGAAAGATGGGACATTAAGATTGTGCATCGATTTCAGACAACTGAACAAGGTAACTATAAAGAACAAGTATCCTCTAACGAGGATTGATGATGTCTTCGATGAGTTGAAGGATGCAAGGATATTCTCAAAGATTGATCTCAGGTCAGGATATCATCAGATAAGGATTAAAGAGGAAAACATCATCAATACCACTTTCACGACAAGGTATGGTCATTATGAGTTCACAATGGTGCCATTTGGGTTATCAAATGCACCATTTGTTTTTATGTGCTTAATGAATGATGTTTTTCAAGAATATCTAGACAAGTTTGTCATCGTTTTTCTAGATGACATCCTTGTATATTCCAAGTATGAAGAAGAGCATGAGCATCATTTGAGGATGGTGCTGCAAGTGCTAATAGAACATCAGTTGTATGCCAAATTGAGCAAGTGGTCATTTTATCAAAACATAATTCACTATTTGGGGCATATCACATCTAAAGAAGGGATATAATTGGACCCTGAAAAGATTGAGGCCATTAAAAGGTGGACAACACCTAAAAATGTGACAGACCTCATATCCTTCATGGGTCTAGCTAGATACTACAGAAGGTTCATTGCAGGGTTTTCTAGAATAGCTTACCCAATCACTTCCTTGCAAAGGAAGGGGAAGAAGTTTCAATGGACAAAATATTGTGAAAAGAGATTCTAGCAATTGAAGCAACTGTTGACCAGTGATCCAATTATGTGGATTGCTAATCCGAATGAAGATTTCGTGGTTTGCACATATGCATGAAAATAAGGACTTGGAGGAGTCCTTAGTCATAACGTATTTGTAATATGTTTCGAGTACATAAAATTGAAAGAGCATGAAAGGCTCTATGCCACTCATGATTTGGAGTTGGCATCCATAGTGCACGTTTTGAATAAGTGGAGGCACTACCTCATGGGAAATAGGTTTGAGATGAGGACAAACCATAATGGTTTGAAGTATTTGTTTGATCAACATAACTCACAAGGAATTTAAAGTAGGGGATCATGTATTCTTGAAAGTGAAGGCCAACAAAAGTTCCCTAAAGATGGGAAACTGTTTCAAGTTGGAAGCCAGATATTGTGGGCGGTTTGAAATCCTAGAGAGGATTGGTCCAGTAGCTTATATGCTTGCATTGCCTGCATCTATGCATATACATAATGTATTTCATATGTCATTTCTTAAGAAATATATACTTGATTCTAATCATGTTATTGCTTGGAATGTGATCCAGGTGGAGTAAGAAAGTGATTTTTAGGTGCATCCGATGCACATACTAGACTGAAAAAGAAAGAAGCTCCAGAATTGAGCCATAGGGATTGTAAGAGTCCAGTGGACCTGGTACGGTCCTGAGGAGGAAACATAGGATAATGAAGATGCTATGTGGGCAGAGCACCCGCATATTTTTGAAGATTTTGTAAATCTTGTTGTTGTTGTGTAAATAAGTTGCACCGAGGACAGTGAAAAAATAAGGGGAGGGGATTATAACATCCCAAGGTCGAGCCCCTGCTGAATTGTAATTATGTTTATAGGCTGGTGAACCAAGTATTTATACGCTGGAAGACCTATGTGATTATTAGTTCGAAGAGCCTAGATGCTAAGGCCAATGAGCTTGATTTTTGTATATGTAAATACACACTTCATTAATAAAATTACAACATTGCGTGTAGATAGACCACGAAGAAAGAGTGATGGGGGACTAAACTCTACTAGGTAGGGTAAGGGAAGGGGCTAAGTGTATAGGAATAGGGGCTAAGCTAGAGGGCTTACCTCTAAAGGGATAATATTATATTATTGTTTCTAAAAGGATGAGGTTGACATAATCTATGTTGTCCTAAGTTCCCGGGGGAAAGGGAATGAGTATTAATTGGAGATCATGTAGCTTTAGGAAGACATGTGTCAACCTGGGCCTGGGAAAGCCAACTCATTGGGGATTCTCTCGCCATTCTCGCGACCGTAGCCATTATGGAAAGTCTTCCATACTCCCCACAGATTCATGCATTGAGCCATTATCTTCATCGTCGACCCCTGCATCATTCACACACCTTGGAACCTACAAGAATTTTTGAGCTACCCTGTACCTTTCCTGTGAAGCACAACACACCTGTACCTTGATTGAGCCCGTACCATGTCTTAACAGTTGTTGTTGATGTCAATGCAGTTCCTTGACTGAGTGTGGCTTGTTGCCATCATCTAATCTATACTGAGCTTTGTTGTTGCCATCACCCTTACTTGAATTGACTTAGGAGCTAGACTGAAGAAGTAGGTTGTCAGGCCTGTAAGAAATTCTCTCCAAGTGAGAGAGGTTGTTGGGGAAGTGATTTTCCCAAAGGGAGCCCAATGGAAGCTATAGTGCTCTGAGAATTCCTATCCAAATTGTTGTTGAATCCCTAGAAGGGAAGTGGGGAAGATGAAGGACTGTTGAGCAGAGAAGGGGAACACTTCCTAGGGTGGGACATGCATGTGGGGAATGAGAGGTTGTAGGCTGTTATGGTGAGCTAGCTCCTGGAAGAAAATCCTTCCTTTTGATCTGTGTGACTTTCCTATTTTCCTTTCCAAGCCTAGGAATCCCTTTCCCAGTGGAGTTTAGTCCTAGCTCAGGGGTGACTCATTGTTGAGCGTGATGAGTAGCATGGTCTAAGGATGGGAGGTTCGTGGAAGGTCTACACATAGTTGGTGGTCATCTATTAAAATATAAGTACCAAATCTCTGCTCTCTGTGTGATGTGTAACTTGTACATGTGTTATAATGTTATCATAATTTCTTGTGTTTATTGCACGTATGATTTATTTTTATTTCTTCATTATGTTGTGTGATAGAAGAATGTAAATCAACTATTAAATTGTATGTTTTATTGTTGTTTCCACATTTATCTATGTATGAACAGAATGATTATGTCTGGTTAAAAAAATTTCATTAGATATGTATATAAATATATATATGGTATCAGAGCGTTATTTGGAGTAGCATGGCTCGACCTGGATGGTCGGGGGTGCTACTAAATGGTATCAGATCAAGGATAGGCGTCCAGGAAGTGACGTTGCTCATCCTGTTGGTGGCTGGGGACATTACATAACCCATGGTGCACAGGTAGAGAGCTATTGTTTGCAGGGAAAACTACACTACCATCTTGGAAAGCTGTGTATTCCTACAAGTGAATGAGTCCATGTAGTGTGAGAAGCTCACACTTATCTTGTGTTTGGGAATTTTGGGGTAGGAAAAACTGTGGCTCATTTACAGAGGTTTTATTACTGGCCTCAAATGAAATAAATTATAATTAAATATGTAAAGGGGCGTGTGATGTGTTCTACTTGTAAGCCCACTAATAGAAAACTGGGGCTACACTCACCACTTCTTGTTCCATTCCATCCATGGGAAAGTATCTCCATGGATTTTGTAGGGGGTTTTCTAATGTCAAAAGGGGGTCATGATTATTTGTGTTTTGTAGTGGATAGGTTTAGAAAAATGTGTATATTGATGCCATGTAAAAAGAAGATCACTACTGAGTAGACTACTAATCTCTTCTTTCAGTATGTTTGGTTTCACTTTGGGTTACCCACATCCATTATCTTGGATTGAGATACTTGATTCCTTGGGGATTTTTGGACAAGCTTGTGGAGAATGATAGACACCAAATTGAAGAGGAGCACTACTTTCCATCCACAAACCAACGAACAGAGAGAGGTGGTAAACCAGACAGTGGTACTTTTGATTCGAGGCTACTATAGCAAGCATCCCAAGTTATGGGATGAACAAATACCCTATGTACAACATGCTTACAACTGAGCCTTACATTCCTCCACTTAGTGTTCGCCTTTTGAGACATGTTTTGGGTACCTAACCAAGGTTAGTTTAGACTTTATGTATGGGAGAGATACATACGCAAATGAAGAAATAAAAGAGGGAAGAGCCCACAAGTTCATCCAGAGGATCCAACAGGTGCACCAGGCAGTCAGGGAACAGTTGGATAAAAGTCAATTGCAGTATAAATCTTGACATGACAAGCACATGGTTGATTATCAGTTCTAGGTTGGAGATCGGGTATGGATTCATATTAGTAAGGAGAGATTGAAGGGTGAAGTCAAGAAAATCAATCCCATTCATTATGGACCTTTCACTATCTTCGAGAAAATTGGTACCAAAGATTTTCGTCTGGATCTTCCACCTTATCTGCAGATTTACTCAGTTGTAAATGTAGAGAACTTGAAATTTTTTTAGCCTCCCATGATCATGGATTAGGATGAGGAAGTTTCAATACATTCATTTGATGAGTTTGTTCCTAAGTAATTGGACGAGTTAAAGGGAGATATCATCCTGGATAGAAGGACGAGGACTTCACATAGGGGTGATGTTGATTATATTCGAGTAGGCTTAAAGGGCTCACATCTAAGGAAAGAAAAGTGGATTGAGAAGGACAAATTGAGGGGACTCTTCCCTCACTTATTTTTTGATTGATGAAAGATTTTGGTGGTCCAAAAATCTCTCAATGGGAAGGAGTGATCCAAAAAGGATCCATAGAAGACTAAGAACAACTCAGAACTCGCAGAGGCAACTTAGGATGCTCAGAGTGGCCTCAAAAGATAGAGAAAGGGAAAGCATTCAAGGTTCTCAAAACTTAGTGAAATTGACATCATTATGAAGATCACATCTCAAGATTTCTAATGACACAAAGGGATTGTCAAACAGAGTTACAGATCAAAATATATTCACAGTCAAAGTTTGGTCAACCTAGCCCAATTAGTAGGGGGATGAGTCAACACCAATACTGCTGACATCAACATTAGTTTAGATGGTGTCAGCATCCATAAAAGACATGTGGTAGGAGAAGGAGGTGACATGTGTCATTTTGATGTCAGCATGACATCATCATGGTGACATGGCAACACCATAGGATTCCATGTGTCACCCATATTTGGAATTTCTAGACTGATCCATGGACCAGTAAAATTTCACCACGTGGTAGTCCATACAATTCGTACAATGACGTGGCGCTGTCGTGGCAGGCTGACATGGAAGGATGACGTTGCAGTGGATGACATGGTCAAATAGGAGGTTTCCATGTGGCCCAGTCATGGGCTACCATGTGGCAATGGGAAAATGCCCAATGACAAACTGTGACCAGAAATTTTGAAAACAAAGGGATTTGGTGGGTCCCCCAAATCTCGTGGTTCCACACCAAATCCGGAAACCAAACCAACGATAGAACCATTTCCAAATGTAACAGAGAGAAATTATATATATATATATATATATATATATATATATATATATATATATATATATAT